>JAYRBT010000181.1:20352100-20491487 GCA_036023395.1 Myiotriccus ornatus | reverse complement strand
GCATACAGACACGTGTACAAATGCCTTTTGTTACTGTATTTTATTTTTAAAATATCAAGCCTGCCCTACTGAGCATCCCCCCCATGCCCATCTCTGTGCTTCACTCCAGTGTGTCAGCCTGTGGCTTATACTGTTATTTCTAGAATTTTGGGCCCTATGCAAAGCAAGATGTATAGGGCCATATCTAACTCAAAACTTTCTCTCCTTACTTCCACAAGCCAAGCTGTATTTTATTTCTTTCTGGAAGAGCTGCAGGTTAGACAGCAGATGAGATGAGAGAGAAAACAAAACCATGCAGCATTTCAGAGTTGCCTCCCCTATCATTGCACTCTCTGCTGTCTCTCCAGTTTTCACACACTTCATGTTCCTTGTCATTTTTCTTACGGTTGGGTGTGTTTTTTTCTGTCTGAGTCTGCAAAATGGGACTTCTCTGTAAAATTCCTCAGACATGCATGTGAATAATTCCCCGTTCATATTGGATAGCTGTGGTTTTGGTAGAAAGGTGCACGATGGCATGGCTGTGCCAGCACTGTGCCAGTCCCTGGCGAGCACAGCCCAAACAGGCCCCCTGAACTGCTCGGGAGCAGCTCTGCCAGTGCCAGCCTCGGAGTGCCCGCACGGCAGCTCAGCGCGGGGAGCTGGCACAGCAGGGGGAAATCACTGAGGGTGGGTGAATTGTAGCAAATGCTCGACTGCAGAACAAAAATTACCTGTAGTGGGAGGCCTGAGACACGTCACTAGCTCTGCTGAGGTACAGCTCTGCACTGCCATGCAGGCTGCAGCTGACTCACTTTGATTTGCCTGGCTAAAACACGGGCTTGCCCCAGACAGCCTCTCTGCAGGCACTGATCATGAAGGCGAGTGGTATAAAAGTCATAGGAGTGTACAGGCTGAACTTACTGGCCCATAAATGGACTAAACCAAGGTAAAACAATCACCACAGTCTCATGCCCTTGGCCTCCTGCTGTCCTAAGACCCCAGGAGGCCACAGACCTAAATTAGTGCAGCTGGGACAAGTGACCGGCTGTGACCCAGATCGTGTATTACACACCCCACAGCAGCCCCGGCGCTCAGCGCTGCTCCCTGCTCTGACTTCTGCACATCTGAACATCAGGGTGATCCACAGCTATTCCTTCATGGCAAGTTCTGGTTGGGCTGTACTAAAGCAGAGGTCAAAAATGGGATTCTGAGGACATGTTTAACACAAGACAGAAGTTATAGGCAGATTCAGGTCTAGGAAAAAATGCTTGACATCTGTTGCAAAATAGCATTAATTGGGTACTACTTTAAATGATGAATTCTGGCCCATTCCCATGTGAACAGCTGGCAAACCTACCATTACCATCAGGTTGGATTTGGCACATTAGGGGTGTTGGGGTATTTTGATCAAGATACTTTGTTATAATTAGAGTCTATTAAGATTTTTTTATTAGTTTAATAAGACTTTAGCCGTTGTCTGCATGAACTATACTGATTGTTTCATGTCCCCCCTGAATAGTACAGCTATTGCATATAAAACAATGGCATTAGAGGCAGAAAAGTCCCCAAATACATCAATAAAGCCTTTTAAAAATGCAAGTTTAATTTCCACTCTTTATGATCATTTAAGCGATAAAAGACAGTTGTCTACAGCATTCTTGTTTATTCAGATGGTCGACTGCTACATGATCACGATTTCTTTTGTTTTCCTCACTCAGCATATGTTCCATGCCTTGTAAACTGCATACCTGTAAGCAGCATCGCATGTTGTTTAGATCAGAGATTCGTACATACTGTGCTCTTCCTCTGAACAGATTTGCCTGGAACTCTTTTCAGGCTGACATTAACAAGATAAGGCAATGTGCAATAGAGACATGCTATACTACTTAGAATCATCTTTGAGCTTAAATGTGTGCAAGCCTGGGTTCGGTTTTTTTTAAATTAATGTGGGCCTGCACCTATCCATGATGTTAGTGATGGGCAGTGATTTTTTTACTCATTAATTTCTAACAAAGTTTTCGCTTGATTTTTCCCATGCCAAAGAAAGTAAAATCCGTTGCCTTGGCATACAGAGGGAAAAACTTGGTTCAGCAGTTCCTAAATTATAATACTGCAAATATACTGCAGTTCTTAGTGGTTCCTTGTATGCATAGCTGTGGGATAGAATCAGGCAATTTAGAGTTAAATGCTTCCAAAACCTGATAAAAAATAGTTCAGTTTGTATGCTCAGTGCTTATCCAGCAAAATCAAGGGAAACTATTTGCACCATTGGCAGTAGAATTTATTCTTATCTATAATATTCCAGAAAATATAGAATTAAAAATCAGAGTAAGCTTGGCTTTGATCACAAACCCTTTGGGGCAAAGACTGCCTTTTCACAGAGTACCCAAGAACACACTGAACTCAAGTTGTGGCTCCAACTTTTAGGCACAAAGAGGAATAAGACAACAATGCCTATTAGGTGATACCCTGTGGTGTCTTTGCTGATACCTTGAATATGGACTACATTTTGCTTGAACCCCCTAGAAGAGGTGAAACACCAAGGTATCTATTTTCGCTAGCCCATTATGCATGTCATTTATATTTTTAAGATCCTTACTTTGACAATTGCAATTTGTCACTGTGTAAAATACAGGAAATGTCACTTATTTTAAAAGGCTTCATTTAACACACACAGAAACTGCATTCAAACGTAAGTAAGATTGTGACAAGCCATGAAATGTGAAAAATTACAAATAATGTAAAATGAGCTTCTTAGTCAAAGAAATTAAGGGTTTTGAAGTGCATAAAACCTTTGCCTCCTTCCCATGTAACACAGCAGTATAGAACTGGTAGCAGGCTGAACAGCTGGCAGTTTGCTATGCTGTCAGTAAAGACACAAATGTTTCTTTTTACTCTCTCTCTCTCTGTGGAAAATTATCTTCAATTTTATTATAATACAGTGCCAGCACCGAGTTTATTCTCAGCGGAATGTCTCTTCAGTTATATTGTGAAAGTAACTGTAACAAAGGGAATATGAAAAGTCTCACGACTAAGAATATCTTACTTTTACACAGATGATTTTGGCCAGAAGGGTTCTGTTCACTCTTGCAAACCACTGGCAGGATCCTGTTTTCAGAGTCACAGGGCAGTGCTCAGGCACAGTGCTTGGCTATGCCTCTATGTCCAGACTTTCGAGGAAACTAAAAGAAATAAATAAATAAGTCAGAGGAGCAAAAACAAACAAGCCCTAAGGTAATGAACACATGTCAAGAACAAGGCAAATGGGGGGGTGTGTCTGCACACACACGTGGGTATGCACCCAATCTCCTGTGCAACCAGCATCATCTTGGGGGAGAGTCTTCTTCCATTGTGGCTTTTATAATTTATTCAATTTTCTGGTTAGAAATAAATGGCTTGGCCACAATAAACTGTCAAGAGAAGTAGCATCTGTTATGGAAGGCAAATTGGCAAGGACTACATGAAAGTGGGATTTGAATAATGGTTGTTTTCCTCAAAATTTAGACTATTTCCAATTTTTCTATAACTACAGATGTAATTAAATAATTCATATAAATTCAGGCCACACACTGGTTTTATTCCTGGACTTGGACTTCAGCTATAAACAGTTATATCTGAACATATATTCCGATGAGAATTAGGCCTAAATTGCACTCTCCAAAATTCTCCCCCAGTCTAGTGAGGAGTCAGAGTTACGGATTTATTTGCCTCAATTTTATATTTGTTTTTCACTCTAATAAATTCTGGGGAATTGTTTCAGATTTATCCTTATATCCTTACAAAGAAAACCCTTGCACAAAGTTTAATCCCAAACAGCAGCTTAGTTTCTTGTTCTAAATTTACTTGTCACATTGCCCTAGTATTCATAGTCCTATTTCTATTCCTAATTTTCACCAGAAGTATATCAGCCAAAAATATGATAAATACACACGCATGTGGTGTATTTCTCTTGATTGTGCCATGGAAAAATATTTTATGCTGTAATAAAAACAAGTGCATAAAAAGTAGGAAGCATTAAAACATAAGATCAGTCTCTACGTTTTGAAGAAGCACTTCCCATTCCATCCTGTGTGGGCCTATACCTATTCTAATAAACAACACACTAGGAAAGTGGTTCCTGTTGTGTATATTCCTTTATTGCAGCAGTGTAGTGCAAACAACATAGGCAGCAACATAAACTATCTTTTTGATACATTCTATTAATATATGAAAATGTTAAGCATGCATTTAATCCAAAATCCTTTAAAAGAGTTGAGAGGACACTAGGAGGAGTATGTGCTCATCCCTGTACAAGTTTCTAATTCCTGCTCGAGATTCTGGTGCAAGCAGCAACCCTGGCACTGATGCTCAAGACTTTGGCTTCTGTTACCAAAACTCAAAGATGAAATCACAGTCACAGAATATATGTACACTGGTGGAAATAATTTATAGTTAAGTACTGTAAAAACTGCTGTTGTCCTTCTCTTAGTTGTTCTCTTGGCCTCCTCCTCTCCCCATTTTATAAACTTCAAACAGTGAACTGTCACAATGAATCTATTTTTCTTTTGTTAAATTACAAGTATTTTTAATTTAGCTCATCATATGATTACCCAGGGGAGCTCCCACCTTCCTGTCCCTTTCCATTCCTCAAGTGAGATTTTCATCCAAGGGAACCTTACCACTTGCTCAAGAGTAATTTAGATTTTTTCATCATAAGCGAGCAAGTTGGTGCTGCTTCAAGTAAACCAAGATCCAGCAATGTCAACCAGTGCAGTTTGCAGTTTTGCAAGAGGTTTTTCCCACTAGAACTTGTCGCTAAATAAATAAGTAGGGAGCATAAAAAAACGAATCAACCAACACATTTTGCAGTTAAAGAAAGCCAAGGTTTACCAGGTCGTATTCATCTTTCCCCACGGAAAACTAAGAGTGGGTAGGGCACACTGGGCGGTGGGCTCACATCTGAGGGCAGAGCCGTGTAAACCTGTCCCTCCAGCACTGCCTGCAAGAGAGGCTGGAGCTGGGTGGCTGTCTCAGATTCAGGGGGACTCCAGGATGGGTGCCAGCAGCAGAGACATGGGAGCTATTCACCACCGTCACTCGGAGGAACACTGCTGAGCTTTGATTTTAACATGTGAAATTGCCCCTGACCAGTGCAGCAGTAAGCACCTCCTGCTTTGGCATTTCTGATCTAAAACTTTTTGGACTTTTATATTCAAAACAGAACTTTTGAAAGTATCAAGTTTTACTCTAATTTAAACCTGAGGTACTACCAAATTATAACTTTCTCCGTGGAAGGATGTTTCACTTTCAGGGTAGGAGCAGGGAGAGAACAGTAAATTGGCTACACACCCTGTCATGTTCAAGGCACATCCAGCCAGGAGCGTTGCAAGTGTTACTAGCAAAACAAGGGCTGGAAACCACACTCAAAACTCACTGCAGTTCGCTGATTCTCAAGGCAGAGGGGAGACCATATAAACAGCTCCTGAAAACTGTGCCACTGAGCCGCCAGGAAAGACAGCTTCTTCCAAGAACAGGATCTGCCACAGCAGTACTGTATCATCAGGAACATGGCTAGGGCCGGGGAAGAGAGAAGGGGCAGGCAGCTGGCACATGGCATCACTCCGACTTCCTGCTTCCTAAGCTTCAGAAAGGCGTGGGAAGAGGCAAGGTGGTACTGGTCAAACAGGGCCCTCCAAGGGCTGATTCCTAAGTACTTGCCTGCCAAGAGAGCAGCACAGCATTTATAAAAGCAAAGCTGCCAACATGGTAGGAAATGCACAAGAGCCTCAAGGGGTACCCAGGCCAAGAAGGGGGACTACCCCAGCCCCCCTCCCTCAGCTCCTGCCCCACTTCCAGGCAGAGACCCTGCCTGGCATGCCTGAGAATGGTGACACCACAAACAAAACCCATGTCAAGATGTTTCAGTTCTAGCAGGGACAGTCCTGCTATTCTTCCCCAGAGAAGAAGTCTGTGAGAAGGCTCAGAGAACCAACACAATCTTTCAGGAGCAATCCCAGTGCCTTGTGTTGGGGGGTAGTGGTTGTACTGCTGGGCACAGCCCAGCTTCTGGGAGAAACATAAAGCAAAGGTCCCAGGCACAGTGACTGCTAAAGAGCCTACGGCATTGTCTGCAAGTGCAGGACTGTTAAACTAACAGTATCCAGGAGAAATTTCAATTTGGATAAACTAAACTATTGCTGGATTTAGAGTCAGATACAGAATTATCTTTTCTTTCTCTGCCAAATTGTTCTGTGATATTTCTGAGCTGCTGTGGCCCAGACCAGAAGCAGGCGAAATAATTTCTGCCTTGGAAGTGAAAATGTTTTTTTCATTCTCCATCTTTCCTCTCTTTTCTTTTTATTTTTGTTTTTCTTTTTTTGTTTAATTCACAGAGCACCTAAATTTGACATGTAGAAGTAGTGATATAATACCTATTAACTCTATTTTGTATACAGTTAAAACAATAATGTATAAGACTGAAGTGGTGCTATGGTATTCTTGACTATTTCTAACAGTACTTATAAGGGGGTAACCATCAGCTCAGGTCTGGGATGAGTAGATCTGTTA
Source organism: Myiotriccus ornatus (assembly GCA_036023395.1). Lineage (NCBI taxonomy): Eukaryota > Metazoa > Chordata > Aves > Passeriformes > Tyrannidae > Myiotriccus > Myiotriccus ornatus. Next base: position 20,484,962 of record JAYRBT010000181.1, on the reverse strand, counting down.
TAAATCTATTATATTCTAAAAGAAACAGCAGAGAGGTTACCTCCAGCTGGAAAACTGTGTTTCTCTTCTTCAAGGATTTTTCTGTTCATTATTTTTCCTTTTCTTGTAGATTTGCCACTGTAACCCTTGGCCTTCTATGGAATGCATTAACCATGTAACATAAAGGCTATGATTCTATTTATTTTTAAAAACAGTAAGCTATGTCCTTACTGAAAGGATACTATGAAATTGCTAGATATTATGTCATTAAAAACATTTTAAGAATATGTGCTTAATTTCTTTATAAAAAAATAAAATCAGGTAAAAATAATAAAATACTGTGCATCAAGTTTCTGCTTGTGACCTGCAAAAAGCAGTTAATTTGTTTTACCTTGTGATTTTCTTTTAGGATATGTGCACAGTTGTTAAATTGAATGAGCCTTTTCAGATACAGTTTACACATTAGACCAAAGTCTTAAAAAAAAAAAAAAAAGAAAGTGTTTCACTAGATATACCATACAAGTGGAATAATGATAAAGAAAACCTGAAACTGTAATTAAACATTTGAAAAGGTTTCTGAATTTCTCCTGTGAACACCTCCAAGGAAGAAAAAGAAAAAACATTTGATGGAAGAATACTAAATTACAGACTACCCTGTTCTCTGATGGAAAGCAAGAAAGTGTAACTGCCTGAGTTGTGCTTCTTACTGGCTCCTCTATCACTGATTCCTTTTGGCACTTTCTATCTAGAACACAATTAAGTTGTTCAATCTTCATCATCATGCTAGCTGCCAAGCTTTGTATTGCCTGAATTGCACAACTTTATTTGGAAAGAATTAAAAATTATCTACTAGAAAGGGTGAAAGTGTTTGATGCTCAGGTTTCAAACTAAGTGGCTGTTCTCAGTCATCTATCAGAGTATAAAGAATACATTATTGTTGCATGTGCTGTGTATAAGAACTCATGAAAACTGCGTGAGAGGCAAAACAAGAAGCATAGATCATTATTTTTTGCTTTCAAAGTCTCTGCTCATGTTTAGATAAATTTTTCATTATCATGACATCAGCCATCCAATTCTTCCCTTAGTCTTCATATGGTTATTAAGACAGAAGTCAGTGTATGGGAGGTGGAACAGTCCTAGCTCCTTTACTTCATAAAATCTTGCAGATATGAAAGCCAACAGGAGATTTTAGCCATGTCTGTTCTAAAAATTACTCAAAATTAGGTTACTTGCACTTCCAGCAGATGAAGTCATTGCTCACCAATGGAGGTACATGGACAGTAACAAACAGGCACTCCTCTAACAGAGAGCAGATAAGCCGGTGATATAAAACACTAGCTAGGATTTACAGCATTTGCTGCTGTCCTGATCCTATTGCCTGAGTTGTGAGATGAGGAGACCTCTGCAATTCAATTTTAAGGAAAGAGCAGTATGCCTGAAAAATAATCAAGGAGTTTGTGGACAACCATAAATAGGAAATCTCTGAGTAACATATACTGTGAGCATGCCCCTGGCTAGAGGGACTACTGTCAGGACTTTATTCCCACACATAATTACAGAAGGTGCAGTGTAAAGCAACTAAAATATGCTTTTAATTGATGATGATTAGAGGAGGAACTCAAGCTTCAGCATAAGTAATAACAACAGTGTGAGCATTGCAGGAAGGAGGAAGTATTACAAGGCTGATAGAGAACTGAGACCAGCATTTAGCAGTATTTCCCAACTGAAACTGCTGATCTAATGATCTAAGACAGTATTCGTCTAAAAATCCTGCCCATTTAAATCCCTAGAATATCAGCACTACAACAAGAGTACCATTAACATTTTGCACATACATATATAAATATACAAATATCTCTATTATAAAGGCTTGCATTAATAAGCAGATTTTTTAGGATATTTCTTAAGGTTTTTAGCATAGTAATGATCATCACATTATTAAGGAGGGGTATGACAGACAGTAGAATTTTTTTAGCTCACTTACCATGAATCCATATGAATTATAATTTACGACCAGTCAAGGAACATGTTTAAATTAGAGCTACCTTTCATCAAGGATAGATGTGACTATCAAATTCCTCCATTTACTCACAGTTAAAACTACAGGAACAGCATCTAAATAAAGGTACTTGGTGTTTGAAATCAACCCAAGGAATGAAGGCAGCTTAAGAAGTCCTCTGCAGACTGTATTGAGATCACACTTCTCAATTTCTGAATACCTCCATAACCCCAAAAAGCCACAACCAAAAGCCAAAGTACCCCATTTGGAAGACCATTTTCTATGTTCCCCAAAACACAGATTGTAAAATTTAATATGAGGACCGCAGTGTGCTTGGACACCATTGAGAAAGCATAGCTCCTCATAAGAAACTAGCTTTCACAGAGCAAAACCATCTTTTTCTTTCCCTTTCCCTCTCCCACATCCTTTTTTTTTTATAGTGAGAGGAGAGCTGAAATTCCTTGCACTCACTTTGCACAAGTTCAGTCTGCACTAAATCCCAACACTAGTGTTTGGCAAGACCTTCCTGCACTGAGAACAGGCACCGAAATGGCAGCAAACGCTTTCCCAAACATGTCCCAGCTTCCCACTCCATAACAAATCTGCCTTCCCCAACAAACAGGGCCCACGATTTTTGGAAGTGCAAAGAACACACTCAGCCCTGCAGCAGCGGGGTGCTTCTGCCAGCTGGGATTTAGGAGCAGGGCTGGCGCGGGAGGCAGTACTGCTGCTGACTCAGCGCTTGTCGGTGCCATAGGTTGCTCCAGCGCAGAAGCCAGCGGTGACCACAGGCAGCAGAGTTAGGATCAGGCAGAGGAAGAATAAGGGTCATTAAAACACTTGCAGGGGGAAAAAAAAATAAAATTCAGCCTGACAAATTTGAAAACCGCTGTAGTAAGTAGAAATTCATAAAATAAACCTTATTGTAAAATATATCTTTCTGGGGTTTTCCTTTTATAGCAAGCTTTATTTTTTAAAATTGATACTCAGTTTTACGAGGTATTTACAGCTCTTATGAGCACAGCGATTCCTGCTTTCCTTACTGCTTTGATGCTAGAACTTGACGAACACCTTCGGATGTGCTGATCTTTATTATCAACTGCAGCTACATTACAAACTTAGAGGGAAAAGACGTTGGCTCACCTGTTTGTAAGAGCCATTCATTACAATATGTAAAGAACTGGGCTGCACACAAACTAACCACAATAATTAGGAGGCTAGAAATATTTACCATTGCCAAAACAAAAAGAAAAAAAATAAATTGCCAAATCAGGGAGTCTCACTTTTATTATTTATTTATTGTAAAACAGCTGAGGTGATTCTACTCTGCAGACACCAAACTCCATACCCATGAAGCCAATTAGCATAGTCACTGTTTGTTCATTACTCAAACCTATGCCCTCTGATTTACACTAACCATATGCTGGGCTTATTTTGCATAGCATAAAATGCCAGAGAAAGGTGCCAGATCACTAATACATAAAAATTACAGATACTGCAGTGGCTCAGCTGACAGGCAGGACTGCTTCCAGGATGGAGCTCTGGACCAGTCTGTCACAAAATTCACCCTGCCCATATGAATCCTTTAAATCATTTTTTCCCAGGCTAAAATTAGATTTGAGCAATGTGAGGGGGCAGAAGGGGAAGGATTTTCCATGATAACTGATTTTTGTGGTGACTGTGCAGAATTGTACAGCAGGTATTGAAGAGATTAAAAGAGACCATTCTAACAGTCTGAAGAGGGTGTGTGTGTGCAAACATGCATCTATCACAGAAATAACTCTTAATCATAAGACATAAAACAGTTTTCCATACCAATCCTCTACTCTGTGCCACAAACCCACAGGAAATAACATGAAAGGCATATGATTACATCTACACAACAAGGCATTGCAGAAGTGCTGCTGAGTCTCAGTCTGACAAGAGAAGTCCAGGTTTCCGCCAAAGCTGAGGGAGGAAATCATCTCCCTGTTTTAAGACCGTTAGACAATGTGATGCAGGGGGAACCTCACCAGAGTCAATAAGGACATGGATAATTTCATGGCTGATACAGAAGGCAGCAGTGAGACCTTTTAGTGTCTATAGGAAGGAACGTCTCTTCCCTGTTTAGTCTCTTGGTTTGCTTACAGGAACTCTCTCCATGAGAAGGGAAAGCAGGCAAGAACATGACAGCCACTCATAGAGTGACCCAATCTAGATAAATGCCCAGCCTCAATCCCACCAGGACACAGCCTGCTGCAAGGCAAAGCAGGGCTTTGGGAGCCTCTGCTCTTCCCCATCCCAGGCAGATTTGAGGCTCTGGCTGTTTTCTACTCCACTGTCTTTCCAGCTGAGCTCCCCTCCCCTCTTCTACCACAACACTGGGTGCTTTCTGCACACTCTCCTATACAGACGTGCCAGTTCAGTCTAAGGAAAAGCTCATTTCTGTCTATGACAGCAGCAAAATTCAGCAAAAGTTAAAACTTCCAAGCTAAGTGGAATATAGAAAGAAACTTCTGAAAATAAAAGCAAAATGGTTTCTTACTAAGGAAGAAAAAATAATGGTGCGGTGGATATATGAACTGCTCACCATGCACTGCAGTTCATTATGGAGCCCATCCAGCAGGGAACACCCATCAAACAGGTCATGGGAAAGGTAGAAGCACAAGTAGTGCCTGGACAGCTGTAAGGGAGAGACATGGTCCTCTGTAAGGGCAGGAATTCAGGTGTGCAGCCTCCTTCATCTTCATTATCCCATAACATAACCACGTGGAGTTGTAAAAGGAAGATCCTCCTGCCGAGACCAACCGCAGATGCAAACATAACTGTCTACAGAAATTAGCAAGGCAAATAGATCAGCAGGGTCTTATTGAGGCTTGTGACCACTATTATATTTGGCTGCCACAGCTTTCCTGGTGGAAATCAAACAGCAAATTAAAGAGAGGAAAAAAACCTATTGCACCTTCCCTGTCAGTGAGCAATGTGCAATCCAGCCTGTAAATAGCTGAGCTAATTCACAGCTGTCATATTTATAAATGCCATCAAAGTGCCAAAGGGAATGCAGAAATCTGGAGCCATGAATTGTCCCTGATGGGCAAGAACAACATTACCAACCCCTGCTCCTCTTCTGCCAAAGGCCGCTGGGCTAATACAGCTGATAAGTGTAATTCAGAAGGCCAACTGTCAAAGCAGATGAAGTGCATGTTTTCTTCCCAGCCTTGTAATGCAAATCAGTACATGCTGTCAAAAAATGACAATTTCAGGTTTCCTTCTTGTACCTGAATGAAAAAAGTGCTGGTTCCTAAGACTTGCAAAGACATATTCTCTTTATGCACAGACCAGGGAGGGCAGCTAGCTACACTATGAGCCTTGCCAACATGCTCCATGCCAGACCAAGAGCACACAGGCAGAGGCTGCATCAGACACAGTTTTGATGTGCAGTTGTGTCCGCTAGGAACTGCACAAACAGCATAAGTTCCTTTTGTGAATTCCAGAGAAAAATGGAAAACCTCTGCTTTTTACTAATTGGAAAAGTAATAAGATTGTACTCCAAAGGAAAAAAACCCGTGTATTTTTGCATCTTGCGACCTTGTCAAAAAGCCAGTGTCATCTGCTTTAGTGCACACACAAAAATATTCCTCATGTCTTGCCCCTGGCATGAGAATCTCATCACTTCAGAAAATATATTTAACATTATAGGAGTTTAAGCCTCTGCTGAAACCTTTTAAAAATGTCACATACAGCTCTTCAAAGCTCCAATCCCAGAGCCTTCCTGAGGATAATGGAGAAGTTAAATCAACTTTACTCTGGGATTACCTTGCCCCTCCAAGTCTTCCCTTGGTCAGAAGTAATTTATTAGAAGATTACCTCCATTAAAAACAATTCTCTATCCGCCTTGAAAGCATTTCCTTCCAAAGAATAAAGAGCTTATGCTAGACTTGGAAAAGCTGGTTAATCAGGACATCTCTGTTAATTTCTCTAATGTTCTTTGCGAAGTGCTGGCACTGCAGACAGCCTGCTCAGGTGTGTGGCCAACCATCCTGTCCATTTTCCCTCCATTTATTACAGACACAAATTCAGCCTCTGCCAAAGTTGTGCACATCACACTGCTTTTAATAATGTCTCTGACATGTGAGTGGTAGGTGAGCTATCTCATTAACAGCAACTGCTTTCATCCTGTGTATTAGTGATTTACAGTACAATGGCTGGAGTTCTCTTTGCATAGCTGTATAGCACAGTCAGAAATACAACACAGAAAAGTGTTAATGAATTCATAAACTACGGTAGCAGACAGGGTCAATGACATATTTATTATCTTAAAAAATAGATTAATCTGGCCTTGGTAGAACAGGATAAAAGGTGGTTCTGTCAGTAGAAACATGTGAAATCCCTACCTCTTAGCCTATGATATAGAGTAAGCAAAAAGACTTAAATACCAAGTTTTCTGTTCCAAGAAAACTGTTTCACAGAATGCATATTTGAGTCCTTTGAAAGGGCGGAGATACATTTCAAGTTGTTTAAATTATATCTGTTTCTTGCTCAAGAACAATAAAATGTGAAAACAGCACTGGCCTTAGCTCAAGGGGAAGCTTGCCAAGGAAAGATTTGTCAGGCACATAAGTAGCTGTTCTCTATTTCTAGGTACCTGTGAACTCCACTGCTGCTCTGGGCAGTGGGCTCTCTAGGCTGCACTGCCTCTGGTAGCTGGAGAGCAACCCCTGCACATGGGCAGAAAGGGGATACCCCATACCCAGCGGGAGAAGGATCAGGCTCCCTGCACAAACCCCACAGCTCCCCACAAACTCCAACAAGAACCCTTAGGTAATGAAAAGTCAGCTGAGAATGTAAAACGTAAGATGTTAATTTGAATAATTTGATGGTAAGCACACTGGATTTTAGCTGCATTGCTTTAAAAAAAATTTTACAAATAGAAAGGGATCATAAAACTGCAACTTCAGATTTCACATGCAGAAGTAGAGCTGGGCTTCACTGGCATAAGGAGCACTAGAATAGAGGTTTTCCTCTTTTCTGACATCCCTTCTGCTATTTGGTGGTATGAGCTGTATCAGTGCAAAATCTCTCTGGCATTTCGGATGCACATTCTACCTGCCCTCCTCTCTCCCCACCCTCTCAATGCCCTGTCATTTACAAAAGGAAGGATTTTGATTAATGAGTCCTTCCTGCCAAAAAGATAGCCTTACAAGCAGCAGAACAAAAATAAGTTAGATGGTATGGAGCCCTTAAATATAATCCTTCTGCACAAAATCTCCAATTAGTAGCCAGGCATACTTGCTTATGAGTCATTAATGAATACTTCTATATGCCGAACATTCATATCTTTCTGTTTGTGACACCGCCTCCAAGGTTGAACCCCTGTCATCACATCAAAAGGATCAAGGTTTTAAATGAGGTATTAGCAATTTCTTAAATAGCTTTTCTTAACAGCAGGGGAAAAAACTATTGAACCATGACTGTTCAGTCATAGATAACTATTGAAATCCCAACACATCATCTCCTCCATCCTTCGGCAGCTGAAGGCAGGAACGCCACGTGTTTCACCATATATAGCATTCCTGTATAAGAGTGCAGGATGTTTTTGTCATTTAGACCACACAGTAAAGCCTCTATGGGCAGTTTCCTGCACACATGGAGGTTTGCAGGTACAAACTGCAAAAAAGCAAAGTTCTGTAAGACAGCATCAGGAGGGACTCACCTGTAATCTACTTTGTCTTCTAAAATGTAGTTTGATTCCACCAGGTAAATAAAGAGAAACTTAAGTGGTATGTCCTATATTCTGCTATTCTTTTTACTAGCCCTAAAACCGCCTTTTTAATTATCTACAACTTATTCTGTATTTTAAAGTGAGGTAGTTACCAAATTGGGGCAGATCACATTTTTTAAAACTTACTGAAGCATACTGATTGCAAATGCAAATGCTGATAGCATTTGGTTCTTGGACCACATCACTACCAACAATACCACAGGAGTTGTAAACAAGGGGTTTGAGTATTTGCAAGTGGTGAAGCAGTTTCCTTCTGCTCTCAGCCTTTCCCTGCACAGCCAGCATAAACCTTCCCTTTTCCCCACCCCCAAAGGCAGCAGTATCAGCACTACTCATCTGACTTGTCTTCCTCCCCCGAGCCCTCTGCACCCACAATATGTTTGCTATTGCTTGATATCAGATATGCTTAAAATCACCAAATCACAGAATCACAGAATATGCTGAGTTGGAAGGAACCCACTCCCAGGTTTGGCATATCAGGGCTGGCCATGACAAGATCCCCAGTTCTGGTGCTGAACACAATTCCTATTCCCTCCACAAAGCTTCCAGGTTTAAATCCAACACAGCAGGAGCTGTGACATAACAAGGTGGCCTCTCCTGGAGACATGAGCCACTGTTCACCTTCCCCTCCAGTGAATCGGAGGACTTTACTGCAATCTGGTTCACCCAAAAACAAAGCACTAAGATTCATTCAGCTGCCCTCACTGCCTAATAAGTGAATGCTGTCAAAAGAAATCCAGTTCTTGTTATCTTGAGGCTTCCATAGGGTCATTGTATGATGGGGGGTAGAGGAGGAAGCAGTTTTTACGGTAGCTTGTTCCTTTTAGATATAAGAAGCCTTGTAAGGCCCAGGATGTTTAAAAAAAATTGAAGAATGTGCAGAAGAGGCTCACATACATTATTTTAGGCTGGAGGAAATGCTTTACAATGAGAAACATGGACAGCTCAATCTGTTTATCTTATCAAGAAGAAGATTGAGTGGTGAGTTGATTACAACAGATATGCACCCTGTGGGGAGAAAATACCAGGCAGTAAAGGGACATTTAATCTAGCAGAAAAAAGTTTAACAAGAAGCAAAGGCTGAAAGCTGAAGGCAGATTAATTCAAACTAAAAACTAAGAGCATATTTTTAATTACTAATTCAGTGAGCTATTGAGCACAATAGCAAACAGAGAGTAACTGAACAGTGTAACAGAAAGAAAAGGTTTGACTGGACAATCTCAAGATCCTTCTGGCCCTGCACTTTGAATTTCAGAGTGGGGTGGGAAAATGGGAAGCATTCCAATTTAAGAAAGTGAAATTTATAGTTCTTGTCAAAGTCAGACAACTTCACTTGCCCATGCTTGATTCCTTTCTTCCGCTGGCCGATGAAAGGGATATTGTAAATTTTGTTAATTAAGAATATTTCCACAGCTAAATCTTTCATGTATTTCAATGCATATTTGTACTGTAACTCACATCCATATAAGTCACATCCAGATAACATGTTAATAAGTACTGGAAGTACAATTTTCTTCAAATACTTGGTTAGGGAACATATATATAAGGTATTTCATAGTACCAGAAGAATAAAGCTGGAGAGCTAGAACTGGAACCAGACAAAGGAAGGTTTTAAAAACTCTTTAGACATGACAGCTGAAAGCGGCAAGCAGAGAGGCGGCGTTCACCTCTGGAAAAGTCTGAGATGCACTCCCTTGGACCCCCCCACATCCCACAGGGATCCAACCCACCTCACACTGTGGACATGACACCTTGTCTGGGATGGGCAGGGAGCCTTACACTGCACAGTGTCTCACAAACATGCCAAGGGAGGCCTGATCTCAGCCTGCTCTGTAGCTTGGGCATCCCTTACTTGTTTCACTGGCCATTTCTTTGTCAGGCAATTGGACAAGAGTGCTGGAGAAAACATTTTGCTTATGTGAAAGCAATAATTTTTTGCATTTTCAGTTCCAAATTGTTATAACTGCTGGAAAACCAACACTGAAAGCCTGTACAGAAATTGACTGCTTTCCTATGGCAATCCCTGTTGTGCTATGGGGAGCTATAAAGCTACCGATATTTACCCTGGGGGTTATTCTTCTGTTTACTGTAGATTTTAGTTAAAGCTATTGCTCTGGTAACCCTCATGCCAGCTAGTATGATCTCAATATATACTGTACATTTCTTTAAAACACACACCTGCTGCAAAGAGTGCAAAGAGTATCATAGGAACTGCTACTTTTTAATTAGAAATTGCATTTAATTGAATAAATTAAATTTAGCTCAGTTTTAACAAAATAATCCAATGGACATTAGTACTATTACATTCATGTAAAGGATTATAGGATTTCACCCAGTAAAGCATGGAAAAGTCTTAATATTTACTAAAGAAACAACTAAAGTATCTACACTGTGATCATCCATCACTTCCCCATCAAACAAAACAGGTAGTTTAGATACTAGCTGCAACTTCACCCAGTTGGAAAACCTGGTGGGTGAAGAAGCCTGGTTCTTGGGAACAAAACACTGCAGTCTCCAAACTCTGTTATAGGATTCCTGATCATTCTCAAGAAGGAAATTGCGTACCTTACACCAAAAATACATACTGGGTCACTACAGCAGGTGACAGTCAGAGAGCTTCAGGAATCACCAGAAAAGATTTGATCAACACTGGAAATTGCTCCTGGTGAGAACCAAATAATAAGGCATATGATTATCTTAGAGAAAAAAAAACACAAACAGTGTAGGTACTGCATAACAGCCTATGCAGTGTGAAGATCTCGTAAGTGTTTGAGCTTTTAATATCTATAGTAAATGCTCCTTACTAATCAGCTTAAACAATGATTTGAAACTCCTATGGACAAAAGTCTTTGAGGTCACACAGGACCAGGGAGCCTGCACTGATGGGCTACCTCAACTGAAAGACACCCACAAAGAAAGAAAAGCTTCTACACCCATTCTGTAACACAACAAAAAATTCATCCGCAAAGCAGGATTTAAAGTAAAATTAAAATCAGGGATTTAGGCAATTAGGCAGGCATGGGATGAACACACAGAGTAGGCTAAAATACAGCAACCCATTCCCGTGGCCACTGTGTTACAGGAGCTCAACTTGTCTGCAATACCATCTTACGTATTTAATAGAAAAATCATGAGATAGTTAAGGGAAGTCCAGCAATGCAGCAGGTATAGGATCACAGGCAGAGAAACCATCAAGTCTCATTACAGAGCTGGGCAGGGAAGTGGAGGATTTTTCTATTCTACAGGCTTGGTCTCGGTTGATAAGATAGGCGAAAAGGTGAGACAAGTAAAGGTTGCGTCAATGATAAATTATCCACAAAAAAATCATTACCAGCTTTCAGATATGCAAAACATAGGTAGAAGTCTGGCATAATGAATTTCAGCATTACTCAGTTCAATTCCATCTGTAGTTCTGCCTGTCATCTGATTTCCATAGAATAGAAAATATCAGAGAAAATAGAGCTAAAAGCAAAATAAAAAAGGCAGAATAAACTGATGAAGACCAAATGCAGGCAGCAAATAGCAGTACTCTGGGAGGAGGAAGCTCCCAGGGACCTAAGCATCATTCAGAAGTGCTTTTCAGGATAACAGTTCACATAAAAGATGGGTATTAATCAGGGACTCAGAAAGTAGCATGACAAAAGATCGTGAAACTGCAAAAGAAGAGTTTTAGAGTGGATAATTTTTGCCAGTGAAAACAGCTGAGCCACATGGGTGCTGCCCGTAGCCCAGAGGTAGAGGAGGTGGGATGGAGTGGGGCACACAGGATTGCAGGAGAGGGGGCACAGGAGGGGACCAGGACAGCAGCCCTGCCTGATGTGATTTATGACTTCTGCTGGGGCACTGTTGCTCCCAGGGAGTGGAGGGAAAGCAACACATAAGCAGGCTAGTGCTCAGGTATGTGGAATCATTTCCTTAGCTATTACTTAGGTGACTTCCTAATCACTGCATAAGCGGTTGTTTCTTATCAGACCACTATTCTGAAAGGTGTTTTCTCTATCTCTTCTCAACTTCAATTTAATTTGGCAAAAAAAACCCATAATGCTGAAGGCTTGATAGTCATTGCAAAAACAGTTGCTTTTTGCCCATCTATTTTTTTAATACATTACTGATGGGTAAGATTAAGTCAGATTTACAATTAAGATACTTGGTCATGCCATTAATGATGAAATTACTTGACAAGTGTCAGTAGTGCAGCATGGTTCCTGTGGAGGATGACAGGAGTTCTACTTCTGACTTCAGTGGCAGCAGAGCCAGCCTAATGGTGAGCAATTCCAAGTTTTCTACCTTAAGGCTTTTTTAATGCCATGAATAGCATGCTGTATCCTTGGTAGCATATCTTTGAGGCTATCTGTTGGCAGGGCTTAATTATCCAGTATCAGTTTTCAACTACAAGCATATGAATTCTGACATGGCTGTTAGAAGTCTAACAGCTCTTTACCCAAAATGTACGTGCATTCTGTGGAGTCCTTAGGCACAATTTTTCTTCTCCATCACAGCAAAATGTGACCTCTTTACTGGCATTAGCAGTGACATTGTAATTCATAAACTATCCTTAGTTGGGGCTGAAAGGCATTGTAATGATGAGAAATACTTCCCTGAAAAAAATAGATTCTGCTTGCTGAGGCATTGCCTGACAGCTTTAACACTCAAGAATCAAAATGCTAAAGATAATCTAAGTCAAAGAAAGTTTATGGTAATAATGTATAGCCTGGTATATACAGAGAGAAGTCATTGTCTAAAGTGTGAAAAGAGAAGAGGATTGTGACTTGGACTACATTTTCTTTAAGTCTTTTCATGCATCTTATTACATCTCTCCTGCAACTACAGAGACGGAAAACTACCTTAGAGCAAGGCTTCTCCCTATCTGCAGTCCTGGACCTCACAGCAAATCCCCGTGTTCCCAAAGCCAGCACTCTCCTTTGCTTGCAATTGGAAAACTGGTACTGGTAGTTTCCTCCACTGGCTATGGAGAAAAGTGTTCTAGAGAATAGCTTCCTAATTCTATTAGATTTTCATTATGTTTCCATTTTAAAATCTCCAAATTATAAACTCATAAAAATACATAATGAAAATAGTCAGACCATTAACTACAGTCAAATGCAATGTCACTATAATAAAACTTGCAGGTGCTTCTGTAATCAGCAAATCAACATGATTCAGATTAAACCAGGAAGAAGGGATTCTTTGAAATGTTTTACTCCTGCTTCCAAATATTTAGAAAATATGGGTTTAATGCAGCAAATTATGATTCTTTATGTTGTTATTTTCCTGAACGGTATGCTCTGACAGCAGTCTGCATTTCATAAGGCATGGCTTCCAACTAGCAAAATCTATTCTCAACAGGAAATATGCGCCCTTTAGTCCAAATGTTCTGAGGACGTCAAACATATCTGTATAAACATGCTGTACCATAATTGAGGGACTTGCTAGTACTTGGGATTTAGACAGCACTTTACAGCTTCAAGGTGCTGTACAAACATTTAACTTATTTATTAATTAAATTTCTAACTAGGGACATAACCTAGATTTAGTTAAAAGAAAGCTGTGGATGAGAGGAGGTTGGGTAAACAAGTTTATCATATTTATGTAAAAGACCATACAGAGTCCTCTTAGAAGTCCTTCCTCACCAAAATAAAAAGGTAAAACATCTCAAAAGCTTCTAATCCCTGGTAGGGAAACTAATGGGCAGCTCTATGAGGGCCAGCTTGGATCACCAGGCTGAGGGTTTCGAAGGTCTTTGTCACTTCTCAGAGAGAAGAAAAGATGCTTTCCATTGAATTCAGTGGAACCTCAAACATTTTTAAAAAGTTCTTCCTGTCACTCAGCCATGTTGTTTCCTAGTCCATAAACCAGAGCACTGTGAACCAGCAGCCTCAGGAGTCCTGCTCTGGCTTCTGGGTTTTATTACCACGCTAGGTTATCTTTTCAGTCTCAGTAGTAACGATCTAGATTTACAAAAATACTTAGATTTGTAATTCCTATTACCTGCTTAACATTCAGTGACATCAACAGCCTCATTGTCCATCTCCAGAAGGGTTTTTAGTGAGAACCATTTACTTCGCAACTGATTTTTGTCCAAATTCCAAAATTGCTCTGAGTCAAACATGCTATAGCTAAAATCATCTGTCCTCTATGAGTCTATGTTCTGACAACAGAGGAGAGTAAAACTCTCTCATCTGATATAGGAGTGTTTCTGCAACTTATTACTCTTTCATTGGCACATAGTAAATTGAGCTCTGGCAATAGCAATACTACTGGGAAATAAAGATAATTAAGAAACATAAAGCATGCCACTCTTCTTGAACCCAGTTGGAATCTTGGTTTTCTGTGTCTTGTTGTAGGATTATGAGCCTAGTTTTAAGTTTGTATTCTCATAATTTTACATAATTGACCATTTGCAATCCTTTATAATCTAAAATGTCTAATAACTATGCACAGAAAGTGAGCCCTTTCCATAATATTTATAAATATTTCATATGAACTGGAACTAATACAATTTATTTATAATGCATGGGAGTCTGCAGTGGATTTATAAAAATAATGTGTGTTAACATGCAGTCATGATTTAATAATCAGAGACTAATTTCTAAAATACATACGGAGAGTGGCTGGTTCCAGTAATTGGCAATAGGATTGAGAAATGCAGATATAGACAGATGACTGAAGTATGTTAACATACCATACAGGGTGGAGCAAAGATGACATTAACACAAACTTCATCCTATTCATCCCTTAATTTTCAGTATTCACCAGGACAATAGCTTCTCCAGAAATCCCTGGGCTACTGAATTAATCCCATACTCCTGCTAACAACCATTGTGATAGAGGATGACGTCACATATATTATGTAACCTCAGTGCAATAACACCATCCAAGGATTCCCACCTTCTCAGGAAGCTGCCAAGAAGCCATAAAGCTACATGAACCGCTAACCAGCTATTAACTAAATGATTCAAAACCGTTAAAAGCAAAGAGAAGCTCTCTATCTGTTCAAAGGTGAATGCATCTCTCATCTGATACACCAAGGTTGCTTAAGCAATTCCCACAACACTTTAAAGATCTACATGGCAGACTAGAGTGAAGAAGCCTATCTGCAGGAGAAAACTGGTGAAGTTATTGGGTTGACTGGAGAACATGCACACAGCTGAAATGGACCTTCTGTTTTTGATCTGTGGTGAATAAAAGGATGCAGAAATAAGCAAGTGGATGCATCTGATGGTGATGATAAGATCACAGCTGCAGTGAGACAACCACACACAAGTTATTCTAGAGAGCCCCATGGCAAGGAAATAGACCTTCCATGTTAGTGTCATTTTTGACACACATCTCAATTAATATCCCATACTCTTTTAGCAGCCTGTGTATGAAAGACAACAGAATAGCAATTGTTCGTGCTGCTGGATGTTCATTTCTTCATTTGGGGGAGGGAAGAGGACCTTAACACCCACAATTAGCCCATGAGACCTCTACTGCAGTCATGCACATGCTTCCTCCCTGCAGTTCCAGCTGCACATTTTCTATTATTCATTATGAGACTAATCACACTTTCTACAATGGTCCTGTGAAAAAATTACTCTGGATATATTTGTCTGTATTTTTTTCACTAGTCAGCATCAATAAACTGTGAAATGGATTAGAAAAAAATGTTTCTAATTGTTTCCTTTTAAAATAAATGTCATGTTGTTCATATTAAGAAGCGTTTATCTTTCAACTCTCAGGCTGCTGGGCTGAGTAAAACAGGGCCTTAAAACAAAATTTAAAAAAACCCACAATTCAACAAAAACTAGTTCGGATCCCTATTTTAAATAGAATGTTTTAATAAGAATCTGAATGGAGTAAGCAGCTGTTTGAGGGCAGCTGGACCAAGTTTCTCAGAAGTAAATGAGTGCTCAGGCAACAACTTATGACATGACATGACTGTAAATATTTAAATTTCAGATTGTAAAAGACTTTGTGTTATCTGTTTGGTAAGATAACCTACATATTTATTTACATGAGAATGCAATTAAGAAGACAAAAGAACCTTTAAGAACTAATATGAAATTATTCCCCTAAGTAAAGTTACTTACAAGCTTTAACATCTGCAGTTATAAGCTGTACTGCCTTGACTCTCCTAGGAGTATTTATCACACCCTTCCTGCTGGCTCCCCTGACCTGATTTGCCTGCTGGAGGTGCCCATTATGGAATGGCCCAGTAGGATCCCAACAGACTCCAATCAGAGCAGCACATTCATATTTCCTGTAAAAATATCACTTAGATCCATGCCAATAAATATCTACAAATAAAAAATAATATGACTGTATAAAAATACATTTTTTAAAAGTTACCAGTCAAGTGCACAATGTTGCTCATTCTGGATATAATCTGTGATTTCAGCCATCAGGTGAGAAATATGAAAAATGAGAACAAGTATTTTTGTTTATAGCCTTGCATAACTGATTTGACTATGCTCTTTGTGCTCTACTGCCTCAACCTCCAATTGTATGTTCCCCACATAATTTTAATTACCATTTTTCTGTTTAAGAAAAAATACAGAGGGGTACTGCAAACTGGAAAGTCAGAAGGATATATAAGGCCAGTACTTCCAGTTACAGCTTTAGCTGATGTTGATTCTGATCTGCATGAAATGCTGGGCAGGACTGGAAATGGGTGGCCAGATTCCCCAGTGGGGCAGAGACTCATGTCAAAACATGCTCTCCCAGCTCTCGGTCCCTGAGAACCCAGCCCCAGATCTGCAAACAAAGCTGCTGAAATCAAACAGCCAAAGAGGGTAGACGGTCCAAAGGACACATGACAGGCATCTCTGAAAGAGCCAAATCTGAACCCTGCACCCACTGAAAGCAGTTATAGGTTTAGCATCAACTACAATATGGATGCTAGATGCATCCTCTTGGCATTTAACTTCTGATTTCAGAAACTTTTCTTTCTAATCCCTTTTATGCATTTGTGCATAAGTCTTAAAAAATTAATTCTGTTAAAATATTTGATTTCAGAGATTCTTTGTACTTTCTCTTTTGTTAGCAAACCATGTCCATTGTCCAGCTCTTCACTCTTAACAAACCCCTGGATCAGCTTGATCCAGTTTTGCTGTTCTGGCATTACTTGTCTATTGTTCACAGTTCTTTTTAAGATCTATTTTATAAGAGAAACCTCCAGGTTCACATCTTTTTCTCTCTGTACATGCCTTTTTGGAGCATAGTACAGTGAGTTTCCATCCTCTTAGGTCCCAAAATCAGTCCTTGGACCTCTCAAAATGTCCAAACTCAGGGGAGCACATGTGTGATGTTTAATATAATGCCTTTTCAGAACATGTATAAAGGAAATGAGGAACAAGAGATTAGGAAAAGAAATGCTTATCCTCAGGAATCCTACTCTTAAAAGCCCTGAAGAAACAGACCTCTGAAAACAGACAAAAGAAATCTCCAGAGACACACTGCCCTGCAGTCTGAGCTCACAAGCCTGACACAGGTCCACCTTTTAGATGGGTCTGATCTCCTTCTGCTTTCTCTCTCTTATTCATGCCAATTGCCAAACTCACGCAGTTGTGGTTCTGTGGCCCTCCCCACTCCACTGTTCCTGCTCAGAAAGGCAACCCTGTCGTGAAGGAGGAGGCACTGCCGAGAGCCTCAGACTATTCTCCCTCCCTCTCCAGCCATAGATGCCTTGGACTCAGGGGCAGCTCCACCAGTTCTCCTCCGCCTGCCTTCACACACAGCACACACCACCACTAGACAACTGATGCATCCATATGGTACAATATCACCTGGGAGGAGCATTTTCCCTCCTGCTCTTTTTTTTCCCCTTGGATGGAAGCCCTGCCAGTGCATGGAAAGCAGAGCTCCCCAAGATGTCTGAGAAGCTGCAGCAGGGTGGGTAATCAGTGTTCAAGGTGAAGTGCCAGGGCCCTACTCAGGTATTCTAGCACACTTTTCATGCCAGAGAATACAATCATAACGATGCATATGAGAATAAATTTTTAAATATTACTGATCAAACTTCAGATCAATAGATGTTTTACATATCAAAGTAAACATATAAACTTCAGTGCCAGCTTAAGCTTTTAATCATTTAATTCATGTGTTGATTCATTTGCCTTTCTATAATCTGATCTATTGGTCTGGTTCTCCAACATAAAACCCATTATTGCAGCAAATGTCACCATTTTAATTTGAAAACAGTGCCACAGACACATCCCATAAAATATTATTTTAATCCCTTAAAGAGAGAAGGGGAATTTTTTGTTAATTAATTGGACAGTCTTGCACATTAAATATAGTAATAAATGTTGTGCAATGCAGGTGAAATTTAAAATATAAATAAATGGTGTTGACTATAGGAATGTGAATATCCTGATATTTATGTTTATTTAGAACACAAGTCTGCTAGAGAAAGAAAACAACTAGCATCATCTTGGCCCTGACATCCTCTCTCCGCAACTGCAAGGCTGAAGGAGTTGTACTTTTTTGTGAAAAAGAGGATAAGGAAATAAAGTCAGGACATCTCCCAAATGTGGTTTAGCAGAGCCATCCTGGGGCTCAGGTGATCACTCACCTGGAGCCAACCTCTAAGCCGTAAGGCTCCCAGCTGGATTCTCACTAACTCAGATCTCTAACGTGCAGTGAGTCCTTGTCTATCTAATCCCCTCAGACTAGGGAGCCCAGGTAACTTGCTCAGGCCAAGAGCCTACTTTTCTTTGTCTGAAGCACTGTGGTAAAATTCCTACTCTGTTACACAACAGTTGGACTTTTTTTGGCAGAAAGGCCTGCAGTATGCCAGAAAGACATTTTTGAAAAAACCTAAAGCATTCACATCGTGCAAAACATTGCAAGGACGTAGTGTCACCATTTGAATTCACTTTACCACTTCAAATATTCAGTGGATAAAACAACAAAAATAATTCCAGATAAAGCAAAAGGAGTTCTGCTAACCCTAGCAACTATGTAAAACTTTCCCCACAAGCTTGCATTTTGCTTACAGCAGATGCATACTCAATGATTGCTCGTACATACATCACACCCCAAAACTCTTGAGGTTAACATAGAGGCTTCTGGATTTATAGGCAGTGGCTTGCCCTGTGGCTGGGCTTTACGCTAATCTTTATCGCTTCTAAAAAGCTAATCAGCAGTGTACTGCCCGCAGGGTCAGGGGGAGGCACTCCACCTGGAACTGCTCCTGGAGACCCCAGACACATTTCTCCACCTCTCTTCAGCCCTTGGCACCTCCCAGGGTCTGCACAACCCCACTGCAGAATGGCTGGGCAGCCAGAGGCTACAGCAGAATGGGAAGGACACAGTAAGGCTGAATGTGCACACACTTGCATTTATAAGCTGAGTCAAGACGTTCTTTTTAGCAGCAAAATACTCCTACTATTAAAATAATTATTTTCTCTGTAGAAAGGAATAAGGTTGCAAATTAATAATGTTGACTGCTGTTTGAATATATGTGGAGAGACTTTTCTCTACCATAAAATCACTATGAAGATCTTCACTTACAGGGTATTCAGTTAATATCTAACAGGACCAATTCATCTGTTTTTCACAGCCATGAAAAATGCTTCAAATTCAGAACAATGCAAAGCTTTATTTCTACAAGTAAATAGATGAACTATTGTTAGCATGAACTTGTAGCGTAACGTAGCTTCCTATGGAAAGTCAAAATATTATTTTGAGAGTAAAAACCAAAAAGCTGTAAAGTAATTTTCAGATGTGCACGTGGGCTTAGAACATTTAAATTAGACTAAATAGTAGAGCACCTTTTAATTTTATTCCCTCTTAAACACCAAAGAGTTCGTATAATTTTACAGCTAGATTTAGGAAAAAAATAAAATTGTCAACAAAAGTTCTTTCCAATATCCTGTTATATTGAGTATAAATGTGAGTATCAGACACACAAATCATTATTCCCTATTAAAAAAGGCTGAAGGAAACTTCAGAAATAAAAGAACTAATCTCATCTACCAATTTGTGTAGAAAAGCATACCTTCTTTTTGTTCCGAACTACAAAAATATCTCTATTATTGTTTATGTATTTTTGATACAAATTTTTATGTACTCTTTACGCATTTTTGACACAAACCACAATTAAATCTGCTAAAATCTGTTTTGGTGTGTAGACCCTATGCTATAACCCAATAAAGCAATTGAACTGACCATACTCATAGCATGAGATCAAGCTTTTCAATAAATGCAATGCCCTTTCCTAAAACCCATTACAAGTACGCTGTTAATTTGTAGCTGCAGAATTCTGCTGACGATTACAAAATGCTCTTGAAGTTACTGTTTTGCAGTAATACAGCAACACAACCATTTTCATAGCAAAACCAGTCAAACACAATGTTTCCATCATAGTAAATTTGAAAACATAATTAGTGATCTATCTAGTTACTTGAAACAGTTGGATAGTGCTGCCCTTCACTGGTTCGTAATGGTATACCACAAATCAAAACTAATGGCTACCGGACAAAAGTGCAGCTTGGTCACAAGAAAACTGAATTTTCCCTACTTCTCCCTCCAGGACTTCCACACTCCTATCAAAGGAACACCCAGAACTGCTCTTCATAATCCAAATTTTCATGTAGCAAATGCTTTTATATACTTATTTGTCCCTTTCATTGGGAGGGGTAAGGTGGTTGCAAGTACTATCCTTGCCCATTGTTCTTGTGCTTTTATCCTATGTCAGAGCACTACTGTAATTCCCTCCTCAGTGTTAAATTACGTTTTTCCTTCATGAAAGGAATTCATCAACAACAGAACAATGAAAATTATCCCTGGAGTGTTTCTATTCAATATTAAAATATTGGACCGATTAAAAGTGGTACTAAGTAATGTCCATATTTGTGTAGGAACACATATGGGATTGGGTAAACAACCAGTAATTCTCAATTCATGTATTTTGCCCTGCTGAGGGAACAGAATACAGCTGGTTCTTTAACACAGCCAATGTAATAGCCATTGTGTCCAAACGTTAGGTTCCATCTGGGAACTGAATTTAGTTTAGCTGGTTGTTTCAGCTAGTTATCACATACATTCTATGAGACCTCTGTGTCTTTAAAAAAGCTGTTTTTAAAAGGAAATACATTTAGGATAGTATCAACAGCTAGAAGGTCTCTGATGACAGATGATGAATTACTGTTAATTACTGTATTACTATATGCAGCAAGTCCAACCTTAGATGCATAACTCAGATGAGAGCAGTGGTAGCTTCTGTACACAAACACAAGCAGTAGACCCTGACTCCAAGTCCTGATAAATCTATCTGCTAAGAAAAAAAAAAAAAAAAGCCCAAGTACATGAAATACTTTCAAAATATAGAATCAAAAGATAGAGGCTCCATTTCAAAAACAGGTTCAATATTTTTTGACAAACAATCTATTGCTATTTATAATATATTGTGTTTACTATTATATTTGAAAAATGGCTGAAGCTTGCATTGGTGCTGGCCATTTCTATAGAATATTTCATTCCTAAAAGCCTTTTTGGAGTACAAAAAAACCTTGCTGTGCACATTTTGGATCAATTGTATTGACAGCTGTACCCTACGGTCACCCATGCAGGTAAGTAGGCTCACCCAGAACTCAGTTCTGTTACATAAACCTCAGTGAAGCTCTACATGCCCGTGTGTTTCCAGCAGAAAGAGTGCTCAAGCAGAGGATGAACTGAGCAGAAAGAAATTCAGAAAACAGGAAATTTTTGAAAACTTTCCTCCAAAGCACCTTGGACAACTTCACTCAGGGAGTTTGTCACTGTAAAGATGGCTGAGTCATCCCAGTCCAGTTACTCTGAACGCATCCTTATTAGAGCACCTTACTTTCATTTGATTAATAAGTATTGGCTCATGAATAGCACCTGGACTCTTATGATCTTTGTCTCCTACAGAATGCATAATTATAGCATGAAAATGCTTCAGATAAATCTCTTCCATCTCTTCTCTTATTTCATAGTGGAATGTTAAGGTTTACTTTTTCCTGGTAGGTTTGATCAATTTCTGAGGACCCTCATGTCATCCCCACTACTAACCACAACTCATGAACTGAACAGTTAAAGCATCAACAAAGACAGTCGGTTGGAATAGTATAAATAAAAGCAGAACAAATATATAAATAGGAAGTATGTACAAAACAGACTAATAGAACCTTTCATAGTTTGTTAAGCCTTTGGTGTTAGCATCTCACTATCTTTCCCAAAAAGTCAGCTCAGCCTACTCTGGAAAGATGGCTATTTCCTGTGCACAGTTATATGTGACTTCACTGAAGATGAGACAAGCTACATTCCATCTAGCACCAGAAATCAGTGTTAAAATACGATTCAATTTGTTAAGCAGGGGTCATGAGCAGAGTTACAGCTTTCAGCCCAGCACCTGCTGCCGGCTGTGCCCGCACCGTCAGGAAGAGCAGTCACACCGTAACCAGGAGCAGCCACACCGCCGGCCCCCAGGCGGGACAGCCATTAACAGCAATACAACCCCAAGGCTTTGTCAGGAGGCTTCTCAGCTGCTGGTTTCTAGGAAATGATGAAACCTGAAAATACTGGGCTCTGAAGCGAGGAATCAATAGGTGAGAGAAGGGTGTACCTATATCTGCTACCCTGCACCACTCTAGTATATTGTTCTGGACCATGTAGAGTCATTCTCTGTCCATCTGCTGGAATGACTGACCCCACGTAGGTCATTTCCTTCTTTTCACTGCAGAGATGAGGACTGATGCTCTCATAACTGATGTTCCCTTCCCTGCATTGCTGGGATTTTCCACATATCCGTCTATATTTTGCTTAGGATACAGCTGCAAAGACTTTTATATTTTCCACTTCTCTTTTTAAAATAATTATTAACTATTTTTCTTTTTAAAAATATAAATGTGTGAAGTATTTGTTATTTGCAAAAGAAAACATTTAATTTAATGACATATCTGTTCACAAAACAAAGCACCAGTGACTGAAAATAGAATGTATGCTACCACTTTGTGAAAGTCATTTACAGCACAGAAAGACCACTTTGGCAGACACATTTATGTCTATACAAGATTAGATTTTGCATTTATTATGGGCATGTGGCATATTATTAATTATTAACACCAAAAATAAATGTTTATGTTTGCAGAAAAACAAGCTGCTAAATTCTGAAAAAATATTGTTGAGGATTTACACGTTGTGTCATGTGTGTTATGTAAATGGGAACAGCAGAGATTCAGTATTTATTATTAGAACAAAACATTTTTCATTCTGCAAGTGGAAATCCAGGCTATAATTTATATGCATCCCTGAATCAACAAGTCCAATACTCAAGAACAAGGCTTTGCGTAAAAAAGAACTGACTTTGCCTTCTCACCGAGGGCACACTCTGTGGAACTCCTTTGCTGCATTCCCTGGGGAGCTGCATGGGAATTACAAAAACACTGCTCCCAGGAGACCTTTCTATCCTAGACCTGAGGAAGGAGTAATGGGGTGCCACACTCTGTTAGCACGAAACAGTCCCAGCCAAATCAATAACCCTGCTGATGAGGTAGTCTTCCTCCCAGATTTCTTCATACCCTATTTCAAGATTTCAGACCATGTCCTGGTCAAAGAAGCTCTCAGCCCTGAAATATGATTGGGAAAGATCTCCTTACCCTCAAAGGAGAAAAAGTCATTATCAAGCTATATGAAAATGGAGGCAGGAGTCAGACTGGCATATCTCTTTATGTAGTGTGCATCAGTGTAACATCATACTCCCAGCTGGCTGCCCAGATTACTTTACTCAAAGACGTGCTTCCACCGGCCTTTTCCATTAAAACTTCCCAGTGCTGCTCACTGGGTCTGCTCTGTGCAGAGCGCTGTGATGGAAGCCCTGGTCTGGACAAGGCACTGGTAGCTGCCAGCATGTTTCTTCTGTCATCCATCCTGCTCAGAGAAAACCTCTTGAAAACTGCACTATGATGGAGGTTTCACAGTGAGAGATGACATCTTTTTCAGTAGCCTCTTTGTCCCGTACCCTTGAGCTGTGCTGAAGCTCAGTGTCAAAACACTGCTTAGAGATATCTGTGTTCTCACTGCTTCACTAAACAGAGTCAGGATTTGTCTCCCTGCTTGCACAGATCATAGAATGGTCTGGGTTGGAAGGGACCTTAAAGATCATCTAATTCCAATCCCTGTCCATAGGCAGGGACACATTCCACTAAACCAGGTTGCTCAAAGCCCCATCCAACCCCGCCTTGAACACTTCCAGGAATGGGGCATCCACAACTTCTCTGGGCAACCTGTTCCAGTGCCTCACCGTCCTCACACAGTAAAGGATTTCTTCCTAATATCTAATCTAAACCTACCCCCTTTCAGTTTAAAGCCATTCCCCCTTGTCCTATCACTAAATGCCCCTGCAAAAAGTCCCTCTCCAGCTCTGTTATTAGCCTCCTTTAGCTACTGGAAGGGGCTATAAAGTATTTCCAGAGTCTTCTCTTTTCCAAGTTGATCAACTCCAACTCTAATGCAGAAACCTTTTGGTTTTGTCATTTATCTCAATACAGTTTTCCAGTCATGCTCCTGTAAAATGACATGCTGGAGGCACTAAAGGTGGAAGCCCAGACCAAAATTCAAATTCTAGCCAACAAATTGACTTTACAGAAGGTTAAACTACCATGGGCAACACAGCAATAAAGTGGACAGACAAGCTCTGCCTCTGGGAGAATATGCTGTTTCTTGACATTTCTACCCCTGACTCAGCTCAGCAGGGGAGGCAGGGGCAAATTAGCCCTACTGTTTTTCTTGTCTCCCACACCTTTTGCCTGCTGCTTCACAAAATCTCCTTCAGCTGGCAGCAAAAGAGGTCAGAAATAGGTATGCAGTGAGATGGAGGAGCAGAGCAGCACATGGAGCAGGCAGTGCTCTACAGGAGCACCAATTCACCCTCTGCACAGCAGGACCTTCCCTGCCACTCAGCCCCCACCACCTGCATTTACTGCCTCCTCTCCTCTGCCCTGCCAGGGCAGTGGCCCCACCATGATCAGCCTCTCTGTTTAGAGATCAGGCCTCAGCTGCTGCATCACATCACATCTGCACTTTTCCCTTTGGGCCCAAAAACCACTATGCTGAAACACTGGACTTCAGCAGGGAAGCTCACAGTGTCTTTGGATACATTTCCAGGGACACTTACTACTTCAGGCAAAGCCAGGTACTCTGCTCCTGCCCAGTGCAGCAGTCCTCTGCTGTGGGGAAATGCATTAATAAAATAATTCTGCTGTATCATTAGAGGTCAACTCGGACTAGAGCAGGTAATAAAAGATTCATAATAGCACATGAGGGATGCACTAAATAGCCAAACCACAGCTTGAAATCATGCAAAGATGTTTAGATTTAGGACGTGGTTAAAAACTTGCAGTTCAGATGATGTTTCACAGAAAAATTTGCAATCAGCGATATCACTTCTGTACCAGCAATTTATGCTGCTTCCAGTATAAATTATGCCTTGTAGCAAGGAGTGTCCTAATAGACATAGGTGCTCCCATGTTCAGGCCAGGAACCAAAAATTAATCCTTTTCCCTGATTCTGTTAGGGGCCAATGCCAGCTATTACTGAGAAGACATAAGAAATACTGCTGGAAGCACTTTCAAGATAACACTTTCCCGGTGTTGTGACTTTCCATCCTTTGGTATTTAGCAACTGTCTAAATCTTCACTTTAGTCAATTTCCAATCCTACAAGGCAGGCAGTGGGACCTGCAGTGGTCTGTATATTTTCAAATATTCCTTTCAAACTTTAGTTAATCTTATCTTCTGTCTACATACCAAATCTCCTTTAGGAATCCTGCTAAAGTCCAGCCTCAAGGTGCTGTGACAGCGAGTTACCCAGTCCATTTACATGTGAACAATCATTACTCACTGCTAAAGGATCTGTCAGAAATTCAATACAGGCCTGGGTGCAATATTTTCAGTTTGGTTATAAAAGCATCGTCCTTTCCCCATTTAACTCCATCTTATGACTCTAACAAGAACAAAAACAACACAGACACGTCTTCTCTGGCTGTTGAATTCCATCTGCTTTTCCATCCTTTGACAAAGAATTTAAATCAGATTCCTTTTTTCTCATGAGTTCAAAATTTGGCTGTGAATTTGGCCACATTCTCAGAGTGGATCTGATTTTTGGCCATCATTTTTACCAGCAGGGCACATCTAATCTCAGACTTGGTGACATTGCACTCAAACCAGCTGCTCTAGCTTTGATACAGAAGAGGCTCATTAGCACGAAGAACTTAATGATGTTTGACATATCAGATGACGCGGCTCCGCCTTTCATCTTTGTGGCCAGCCAGTCCCACCGGCCAAGTAATGGTCTCAGCAGAGGCCAAAGGGGCTGCGTGGAGGAGAGACAACTTCCAACACAGCCCTGTAGGTGAGGTTTAGGGCACGTGCCCTGAGCAGCACAAGGTGCAGGGTAGGTGTGAATGGCACGCTCAGCTCTGCCCTCCACCAAGTACACCACTGCCACTGGCATTATTGGGACATGAAGACGTACGCTCTCCACAGGTGGAAAGGACTTATAGTCTCCCAGTTCAGGTCTAAAGCAAGAGAGCACTCCTCCAGTGCTCTCACACTTTTCACCTTGCAGCACCTGCAAACAGCCCATCCATCCTGGCCCACAGCCAGAAAAGCCACCACACACAGAGCACCGCCAAGGCAGAGAAACCCCACAGCTGTCACGGCCAATGGAGCTGGTCCATCCACACGTGCCACTGCAGGGACTTGGCTCAGTGTGTACAGTCTCTTGCATTCTGCTGTACAGCCCTCCATCTGTCTTGTAATTAGGAAAACAACCCTTTTCTTCCAACTGCAGTGAAACTCTGCCCCTCTTCTTTACAAAAGGCCCTATGGAGCCTCGATGCCTGACACATTCCAGTTCAAGTGGAAGCAAAAAATTACTGATTTCCATCTTCTACCCTTTTGAACCACCTCAGGGACCAGAAGGCAGCAAACAAAGCAAGAACTACTATGGGGGCTGAAAATCCCTGAAGCTGAATTTTCCCACCTCTTTGATCATTCCTGCCTTTCCCACACAAAAAACTTTTCCATGTATGTGGTACCTTCACTAAGACAGCCACAAAGATTTCAGAGAACGAACAAAAATGGGAAAACAACACCACTGCTCACAGAAGGAAACAAAAGCTGAGAGGAACTAGGAGGTATCTTTTTTACTTTGCTGGTTTACCTGGCACAAGAGAAAGAATTAAAACGTCCTTCCTAATGGCTTCTGCCAGTTATTTACACAACCTACCAAATTCCACGGCTCAAATGGAGAACAAATCTCTTACTCTACCAGAAATCCCCCGCCTCATTTCAGCTGGTTATCTACTGGCACTGTAAACGTAAATTTTTGTCAACAAAATACAATGGCACTGTTGCCTACATAAACACATTTAACACCTCTTAACATGCAAAACACGCAAACAAACGATCAACTCGGCTCCTGAGCGTTCACAACGCAGCCAGTATCCCACTGCCCACCGCTCCTGGGCACCTGCAGTAGGTCAAATTCAGTAGCAGGTAGTTGCCAGGAGTAAGCACAATTCCTACACGGGACTTAGTAGTCATTATTAGTTTTGTAGCGTGGGCAAATATGAAAGGGAGAAGTGTGTGCGCCTCTCATTTAAGCGACAGAAGTAGAGGACGTGCAGGATGGAAACGGGCAGCACAGCAGAACGCGGGGCCGGAGTTTTCACGTCTTTCAGGAGCTCGGAAGGGCTGGTACGGGGCGGGTGGTCACGGCAACACCAGAACAGCCCAAGTCGCTCTCCCTCCCTGTTTCGGTGGCACTTCGGTGCTGCGGGAACAGGACGAACCGGCGCTTCCCCGGCGTGCCCAGCACTGCGGAGGGACCCTCCGGCGAGGCGGACGGGACGCTGCCCTGTCCCCGCGTCTAAGCGCCGGAGCGCTGGGGTCAGCGCGCCGGGCTCGGCGCTCGGACGGCAGCAGCACTGGCAGCATCTCCGCCCGTGCGCTACCAGGCTGAAGCCGAAATAGAACGGGAAAATTAAGGCGAAGGGAGCAGCCGCAGCGCCGCCAGCCCCTGGGCGGCTCCGGCTCGGCGGGGCTCGGCTGGGCGCCGGCGGAGCGCGGCGCTCGCTCGGCTCGCGATCGTGTTTGCGCATGACCCCTCCCCGCCTGCGCCCTCCCCTCCCCTCCCCGGCGGCAGCGGCGGCGGCGGGGAAGGTTGGCCTCAGACACAGGCGGCTGCTCGGCGGCGGCGGCGACGCAGTGCAGAGGTGCGGGCAGGTTGAGCTGGCCCCGCGCCCCGTCTCTCCCGCGCCCCGCCTGCCTCCGGAGCTCGCTCCCTGCCGGCGGCCTCCCCGCGCCGGTGTCGGGCCGGCCCCCCGGCCATGAGCGCGGCGCTGGGTGTCCCCCCGCCGCGCCGCCTCCCCCGCCGCCCCCGGCGGCTGCCGGGCTTCAGGAAAGTAGCTTGATGAGTGTCCAAAGTAGCAGTGGAAGTTTGGAGGGGCCGCCATCTTGGTCCCGGCTCTCCACGTCCCCACCGAGCCTGCAGGGCTGCTCCGCGGCAGCGGCGGCCTCCCAGCTGCACGGCGCGCCGCCCGGCAAGGCGCCCAAGGAAGGTAACGAGCGCGCCGCGGGGCCGCGCGGGGGGCCCGGCCCTCGGGGAGGGGCCCGGTGGCCGCCGCCGGAGGTCGGTCCCGGGCTGGCGGGGAGCGGCGGCGGGAGAGGCCGGTAGCCCCGGTGGCGGCGCGGGGTCAGCGCTGGGCCCGGCGGCGGTGAGCGGAGCCTCGGGCGCTGGGCGAGGGGGCCCCGCCGTCCCCGCCCGCTCGTCAGCGCGGCGGCGCCTCGTTGTTCCCCCCCGCGTCGGGCCGCGCAGCGGGACCGGCCGCGCTTCCCTCCGTCCCCGGGCCGGCCGCCGCCGCTCCCGGCTCGGGCGTCCGCTCGCCGCGTCCTCCCCGACATAGGCTCCCCTCCGCCAGCGGCCAAGTAGAAGTGCTCCGCCGGAGGATGCGGCTGTTGTTGCTGGAGGGAGTCGGGCACTTTTGGCATCATGGAGGTGGGAAGGAGAGAGGGGCCGACACCGGAGGTTCGTCCCCGTGGGGAAGTCGCCCTCGGGGGCGGCCGGTTTTGCGGCCAGAAGTGACAGGGCGCCTTGCGGCCGCCACGAAATGACTGCAACTTTCTCCTGTCCTCCATCACGCCTTCGATGATAATATTTTTCTCCTCCCTCCCCTGCTCCTCCCCTCTTGTGTTACACCGACAGCGACAGCAGGGTGTTGTGGGTGTTTGCAGGGAATATCTGTATGAAGGTTATGAGCAAACAAGTCCCTTCGCTGTTCCCTTTCGGGTATTGTCTGCTTTTCCTCCTTGTGTTGAAATGTGTTGCCACAAGATGTAGCAGTTATACAGCTAGTGAATTGCTCGGCGCTTTTAGCTAAAATAACTACTTGCTGAACGCCGGTTAGTGGCGGAGGAGAACTTTTATGCACAGATATTTGCATACCGAGCAGTTGTATAATTTTACTTGATTTGCCCCAGTTTAATGACTACCGTGTAGCGTTTCTTGCAGCATCTGCAAAACGTCATTGCCCAAGCAGGAAACTTGCTAACTTAAAATAGAAATAATAGCGAAGACGGGGAGTCTTTGTTTTTCAGGTCTTCCTGTAGCTGCTTGCTTGCTTGCTTTTTGGGTTTTGTTGGGCTTTTTTTGGTTGATAAGCTATGTAAGGACGTGGTAACAGGGATTCGACATCCTGAAAACATATAACGCAGTCCGCTTTCTCCCATTTTCCACGCCAGTAGTTGTCAGACTTGTATCACTCTCTGTCACTTTTGCACACGCTCCTGCAGGTAGATTGACATGAAATGCTCTAGAAAATACCTGGGAAGGAATTATGGTATATGCTAAAGATGCTGAGTAAAGTGGCAGGCATTTTGTGCTCGTCTTCTCTGGGAAACTGAAGCTCTTAGAAAAACGACAACCACCAGCCAAATTCGTAGTTTTAAGTTTATTGAGAGTAGGTTTCTTCGGTGTTTTGCAACTCTTGTTATGAATATGCATGCATATAGTATGTATACGTAGGATATTTTTGGATGTATTTCAAATACCTGCTGTACAAGCTTGAAATTACTATTGCAACATAAATTACATATCTGTTTATTTTTAACAAAAAATGGTGATCCGTGAGTATCTCTATTCAGACAAAGAAAAACATTTTTTGTGAAATTAATTTTTAATGTGATGATGATGATGCTTTTTATAGTTTTCTTTCTTATGGCTCATGCTCTTGGACTTTTCTGGGTACTGTAATTTACATCCCCTAATACAGATTCAGGGGTTACAGAGTAATTAAAACCTTGGTGTTTGCTTGGTACTACAATGTGCTGTATTTGCATGGTGTTCCTGGGTCGCATTACTTGTGTGTTCTCACTAGGTAGCTCTGTTTGAAAATCAGCGTAAGCTGCCAGCCATGCTTGGGTTTATGTTTTGCGTTCATGCTCGTGGGATGATTTCAGCACAGCTTACTTTATGTATGTACATTTTACAATTAAGTGTCTTGCCTGAAAGCAATAGGCCCTGAAATATAAACATGTCAGTATGTTCATAGACACAGGCTTGTGTATGTGATAGAATGTTATTGGATCAAACTAATAAGCATGCAAAATTTGCAGTGCAGTGTGTTTATAGGAGCCTGTGCCGTCATCAATTCTGAACTTGTGACACCTTGTGATGTTAGTGGAGGTGATGAGTTTTGGAGCAGTGTGCAGGGCTGCCAGCCCATACTGGATCAGCTGCATCACTGCTAATGCCTCAAAACCTGGGCCCGTTTTGAGTGGGTAATATTTACAGATACAGCACACTTGGTGCTTGGGCAGAGCTTGTCATCCAACCTGGCCTTCTCGTTTGTGGATTCAAATCCCTTCGGTTAGCTTTTGTGAGAGTTATGTTCATATTGCCCTCAGATATGCAGGCCTTCACTGAGTGTATCGCATGTGCTGTGGTTAATTTGACCTCACCTGTGATCCGCTATGAAGGTTTGGTATGAGCCCACATGTCTCATATGGACATTTAAAGGTTCTGGTTTGTTAAGAACAGAAACCCCCAGGACCCTGATTTAGGACGTCCTAAAAATATTCTCTGAATATGTCATAAGAGAAAAGCAGAAAGAAAAGCTCTCACATATATAATTATTGCACAAAGTTATTTGAAAAAAAATAATTGCAGTGCCGTGTCAGTATCGAAAGAGACTACTTGGAAAACACAGGTGAAATTAGAGAAAATAATATTTTAAAAATATTTCAATCCTTTAAAATGCGCTGCAACATTGCAGCAACGTTTTCTCTTGGATGTTACCTTCTGTATCTTGACTTAGAGTGGCATCATTGCTTAGCTATATTGATTTGAATATATGTTTTAAGGTTTTAAAATGAAAGGGCTGCAGTGGACTTGAATGCAATAGTATCTGCACACTTTTATTATATAAGAACTGTCTCTTGTTTGCATTTTAGCACAGCTTCTAAATGCCTGTCATTCTGTCAATTGTTTTACATGCCTATGACTTATTTGTGGTATATGTGGTCACTTGTTCAAGAGTCTGCAATAGATGCTATCAGGAATTTAGGAGGAGTGTTATGCAGTATTATTTTACATACTGTATGTGTGATTGTGTAGATAAATCTTGTGCCATAGCTCATGTAATTGCAGTCGCACAACTTCCTGTTTGAAGTTTCTTGACTTTTGTATGCTTTATGTGTGTAACTAAAAACACCAAAGCACATAGCTGGAAAGTGCTGTTTCGTAATGGGGAATGTTCAGGCCATTGCTGACAAGGCAGAGTCAGAAGAGATCTCATAGATTGGTTTGGGCTTCAAGGGACTGTAAAGGTCACCTAGTTCCAACCCCACTGCCATGAGCAGGGACACCTTCCACTAGACCAAGTTGCTCAAAGCCCCATCCAACCTGGCCTTGAACACTTCAGAGATGGGGCAGCCATAGTTATCAGAGAGTCAACCCATTCCAGAGTCTCACCATCCTCACGGTAAATAATTTCTTCCTAATATCTGATCTAAACCTACTCTCAGTTTAAAGCCATTGTCCCTTGTCCTGTCCCTCCATGCCCTTGTAAAATGTCTCTGTCCAGCTTTCTCGTTGGCCCCTTAAGCTCCTGGAGGGCTGATTGAAGGTGTCTGCAGAGCTTTTTCTTCTCCAGGTTGAACAACCCCAACTCTTTCAAGCCTGTCTTCATAGTAGGGGTGCTCCAGCCCTCTCATCATCTCCGTGGCCTTCCTCGGGACTCCTACAGCAGGTCCACATCCTTATGTTGAGGCCCCTGAGCTGAACACAGCTCTCCAGGTAGGATCTCAACAGAGTGGAGTAGAGTGGCAGAATCACTTCCTTCAATCTGTTGGCCATGCTGCTTTTGATGCAGCCCAGGACATGGTTGGCTCACTGGGCAGTGCTGTAGTATCTGGCAATCAAGCATAGTACTTTGTAAATCGCTTTTTGTGTGTGCTGTTGGCTTTCAGCAGTTCACTAAAAGCAAAATAGAATGCCAAATAGAACTTTGAATTACCACAACAGGAATGCTAATTTCAGTTTTCAAATTTGAGCCCAAATTAATATATGATGGCAAAGTGGTAAATAAACTTATGACATGTATTTGACAGTCTTTGAAGAACTAATGTTGTAGGTATAGCTGATTTTGTTGCTAACATTTTTTTCCCTAAAGTTTGATGTCTCATATTTGTATTTATTGTTACCTAAAATGGGATGGTGGTTGTCTGTCTGAGCATAAAGGTACAGTTTATTTCCTCCTTAAGTTTTCAGTCTAGAAAATGTTTCTAGGTGCCAGGTTGTGTCCCCTATGCTATGTACAATGTATTAATCCATGAACATGAAAGCTACCTGAATCTTATTAAAACTTACAGGGTTGTTGTTTTCTGTTGTTTGCTTGTAGTAAAAAACCTCAGCTGCTTTATTTGCTTTACCGGTAAGTTCTTAATAAGTTTATTATTTTTTATCATTCAACTGTAGATTGAACATCTCATGAATTTGGCCAGTTTATATGGGAGCAGACAAGAATGGGAACACTTTCAGTTTAAAAATGGTGGTATATTTTTACTCAGAATGAGCCAAGCAATCATAAAAGGTTATTTAGGCTGGCTGTAGCACGTAGCATGTTGTGTGAGACTTAATGTTGTGCTGCTAGTGATACACAGAAATTCTAGCTTCTGGTTTTCTTGAAGATGAGTTTCTCATGGTAAGCTGATGCTTATGCCAGATTCTTAAAAGATCTTGTAGCATGTCCAAATGAGAAATGGGAAAAGATGACCTTTCTTAATATGGATCCTTATTTGAATCTGCTTTTCTATAATTCAGTGCTGTAGCGAATAGAGCAAATTAGTACTTGGCTGATTGTTTTGTTTTAATTCTGTTTTAAGCTGCCTAGAATGGAATTTCCCATTAACCTATTTCATTTTAAACGGAGAGAGAATTGATATCTTTAAGGACAGGCTGTATTTATTTATTATTATCTCCATTCAAATAAAAAGCCTGTTATTTCTCTCATTCTTTTTTCCCTATATTTTTTCTTCTTGTTTGCTTTTTCTTTCAGCAAGTAATTTTTTTTCTTAATCAAGCTGAAGTAAACTTGTTTATTAGTAATAACTATGGTCTGCAATTAGTCTTTAGTCTTGACATTTCTTTGGATTATTTTAGAGCCTGGTAATCCTAAATGGTTGCAAAATACTATTGGGACTCCTGGGAAAGACTGCTTTATATATGTGCATCATATATGTATTCTAGAATATATATATAGAATACAGAATTTTGCTGCCTTAAGAATTGAGATTATGGAAATATGACAAGCTTAAATAATCCTTTATGCTTTTTGTATTCTTGGTATAAGGTTGTGTTTTGAAGTAGTACTTGCAGTTTACTCCCATACTAAATTTTTTGCTTCCATGCTGAGATTTTTACACAAGAAAAAATGTTGAAGTTGGTAAATTGTGTTTATGCAGTGGAGTATTTCCTGAACTGTAGCTAAAAAGCATAAAAGCACATAAGTGGGAGGAAGAAAAGCTTTGTATTTATGAACTTCCTTCTGTTTGGCTTGGTGTGTTTCAGCTGTAAAATAGGAAAAGGGAAATTTGGTTTGCCAGGTTGCTCTGAGGGGATGTTAAGGTGGGTAGAGGAAGAAGAGTGGTCAGGGTTTCTGTTGAGAATGCCAGTACTTCAGTTGTGATCGTTGGAGAGCAGTTAAACAGAAGCTGGCTGCCATAATAGAACCCGTTTTTTTCGTGTGAGCTTGCAAGTGGAAAACTCCTAATAGTAGCTGAAGATAACAAGGAGCGAGTACTGCACCTTATCACTTTAAGTTCAGTACTTAATGATCAAGTTCTGTAGCAGTAGGGAAGTGTTAGTGAGTATCAAAAGGTATTTTGGATCCTACATTTCCTATCATCTTGACTCCATCCTTATTGAGATACTCCACTTGGGGTAGGAAGTAAGGGTCTGCTTCCTTCCCAGTCACCTTCTCTCTGGAGGTCTTACTCCTTTCTTTCGTTCCTGAGCAGAATGCTGGGATATGCCAACAGAAAAATCCTGGCAACCAGCCTTTCCTTGGTGAGAATGTGGTATGTGGCAGGAACATTAAAGCTTGTAAGCTTTAATCCACCTCAGTCAAACTTAGTCCCAGAAAAATGGATCAGAGGGTCCTAAATGAAGCTGGACGTGCTGAAGATGCTGGAGGAAGGCTGGGACTGTGCGAGTCTTTGGGGTCAGTCCATGCTGGAGGGATTGACTGAAACCAGAGTGACTATATTACTAATTTTAATCACGACTTAAATCAATGAGCAGGAAACCCTGATTAAATAATTGTTTTTAATTTTATTTTACATTTGTGCTTAATTATTTTTCCTAAAGAAAAGTTGATTCTAATTGGTCTAATTTGATCATACCTCTTGCTAGGTGGGAGGATACACATCTATATGCATTTATTTAGGTAGTTATGCAGCTTAGATTCTTAATGTTTAAGAAACATAATTCCCCATGCTTTAGACAGATTTTAGCATACTTTGTTAGCTAAATAAAATGAATCCTAATTGTGCTACATACATAGAAGAAACAAATATATCCAAATGTGTTTTGCATTTAAACCAGATTAAGTAGAATTGTCTGTTGTTTGTAAAATGAGTCATTTTTTTTTCTGGTCACTGTGCCTTGCGAGATTTGGAGTTAATAGATCAAATCCAGTCACCATTCCTTCTTGTTCATCATTTGGAAAAGAAAGCCAGCCTTTCCTCCTTTATGAGTTGTCAGTTGCTCTTTAGCAGTTGTGAGTGACCCAACTGTTGAAATGGTTGAACGAATGAAAATGGCAGAAGTGGTTGTTGGTGAAAGCTGATGGAGCGCTTCAGGACTCTGATTCAGGCAGCTCACCAGCAGCTTCCCATGATGAGATTTTTTGGCTGCCAGCACAGCATTAAAGTTTATTACGTTTGGATGTGTTTTTCCCTTGTATGAATTTAATAGATCATAAACTTTAAACCTTACTGTAGATTCTTATCTCTCCAAGCTTAGCTTAAACATTTAATGCTGGAGCGTATTTTTAAAATACACAAATAAGAAACACTATCCACCCTGTGCTCAGTCGCTTTAGCTGGAGAGGCTCTGAGGCTGACAGTGGCCTCCAAGGATTTAGAGGGAAAGCTGGGCATTGTTGAGTGGCTACACAACTGTGAGGGGAATCTGGTCGCTATAGAGTGGGAAAGTTAATTTACTGGAGGTTTTACGTGAAACCTCACAGAGGAGACTGGTATTCCCTAGGATCACCTCTGCTTGCTGAGAGGTGGCAGCAGGAGCATTAGGCAATGGATCTTGCCTGACCATATCTGCACAGTTTTAGGTAGGTGGAAACTTAAAGGCTGCAGTGCTTTCTTTATAATGTCCTTAAGAACAAAGCACTCTGTACTTCAGATTTTAAAGAGATGAGGGTGGTGGTAAGAAACTCCAGAGTACCTTTTACAGGAAATAAAGCCTGACCGTAATTACTTGGGGAATTGGCAAGTACTGGATTCCCTTTCTATGGACTTCTAATAGATCTATACTTGTAAGAGAAAAGTAAGAAAAAAATACTTTTTTTTGAGGAATAACAGGAAATCCTGATGCTTTTAGAAAAATCTGTTGTGTGATGTTACATACAACCAACCTTTTAGCTATTTAATTTTCAACTGTACCTTGAGCTGAAAGCATAGAGATACTTCAATCACTGTGTCTTGCAGCTGTAGCTTTTGGTGGATTGCAAATTTTTTTTTCTTTTTTAAAGTAATAGAACTTCTAAACTATATGCTTAAGGGCAACAAATGAGAAAGTAATGCTACAAATAAATATATAAGTTAATTTTCATAAGTCCTGCAGGTATGAAAGAATATAATTTTAGATGCCGATCTCCACTCTCTGAGTCTCTGATGCTCTTGGGATCATGTAAATTTAACAGCAGAGGTATTTCCCATTCCTGTTCTCCACTACGGAACTCACTGGCCTCTTGATGGAGACAGATTCAGATGATGCTACAAGTAGGATTTGTGATACTTCTTTTTTCACTCCTATGGCTTAGACGAATCAGGCCTGTATACTGCATAGCTGTATTTGGTAAATATTGCATTTTGTAGTTAACGCTGTGTTCTCACATAGGTTCCACAGTCTTGTCCTAAACTTTGCAGAAGTACTTTAGCCAATTTTTTTAATATGTGCGCGTTAATGCCCTCTTCCTAGCTAGTTTTGTCCTCAGGGGCATTATGGCCTTTGTTATTTCTTAGGTTATTCCTAGTAAAAGCGATGAGAAAAATAGTGTCTTTTAATAAGTTGATATTTCCATCATAAAGCAATTGAAAATAAAATCCACACATTATCAGTAATATTCACTTCAACATCAGTTCAATATCCAAGAGTGGTGATATCTAGAGGTGTGATTAGCTTCATAAAGTGATTTTTTAAACTATGATAGTGGTGATTATAAAGACTAGTTTTGTCCGTATTGCTAGATATTTTTGTTTGTTTTTTTTTGTTTTGTTTTGTTTTGTTTTGTTTGTTTTTGGTTTTTTTGCAAATCAGTTATTTCTTGAACTGGTGGCTGTTTGGGAGTGGTTTTTCCCAAACATGTGTCTTTGATACATGTTTTAGAAACTTTTTGATTATTAATGTTGCATTTTAGTTTCAGTAGTTTTATTCACAGTACTGAACTATGATAAGAGGCTCTCTTGTAAGTTTTCTACAAGCTTTAACTTTGAATAATGTAGAGAATTGTTGTTATAGTATCTTTTTTCTCAGTATTATGAAGGGTTATTATGAGGAGTGGGATTTTAGGATTTCAGAGTTAACCATAGGATTCAAATAGAAGTAGTTCCTGGAGATGCAGGTTTAAAATTTTTAAAAACACATTTGCTGTGCATGGTATTGCCTCTGTATGTGAGTGCTTTTTTGAAGTTCATTGCTTATTTAAATTACTTACCAGGTTACATATTGCCTCTTTATAATTAAAGTGTATTGTTAAGTGACTGTGATACGAATAATGCCTAAGAGGAGTTACACCAGTATTCAAACTAGGAAAGGCAAGTATCATGTCAATCCTCCTTGTTAGATGGTATTTTGTAATCTGCATCCGTAGGTGATATTTTTTTCAGTTGCTTGTTTTGTACATGCTTACATGTCCAGAACATGCAAGTGGTTAGTATTAGGGAAGAGGTAATTTTACATGTCCTGCATGTAGACGCTTTTATATATACACAAAATGTTGTCTTGACGAGCTGTTTTTTATTAGGAATACTAATGCTGTGGTTAGGACCCTGCATTCCCCATAGCAGTCTCTTAAAGAAGCTGAGCTTACACAAAGATTTCAACTGCTTGTTAGTAAAAATGTTCTTAATTTTCTGTTGTTTCTTATTACATACTTCTAAAAAAACTTGCTTCATTTTTTCAAATTCATAATTTTGTTAAACCTAATGACTATTGCAGATGGTACAATATTTGGCAGCTGGATTAATCATGCCAGTTTTGCCGTATCATGAATTTTAGCTTTTTGTATTGCAGTTTGCTTTTAAACAGATGAACAGAAACATGTAGAATTTACAACAGCCTAGTTTTGTATTAGATTATATATTAATATTGTATTTTTTGTATTTTATCTCTGTTATACTTGCAGCATATATAATAATTTGGGTATGAATTATTGAAGCAACAACAGTGAAATAATTTCCAGTAAATGACCTTAATAGCAATGCTTTTTGGTTTTTTCACCCTCTGTATTGTGTGATTGAAAGTTGACCTGATTTGTTCTCCTGGCTAAATCACAACGTGCTGTTCTCTCTGAGCCTTTCACTTGTTTTTTTTTTCTTTTAGAGAAGTGCAAACAACAGGCACCGGTCTCTGCCAGCGTCTGACACTACCTTCCAGCTGTTTTCCTTAAACCTTTTCCTTCAAGTTTGTTCAAAAAAAAAAAAAAAAAAAAAGGAAAGAACCCGCTATTTCTACTTTTTTGTTGTTGTCTTGTGGTTTTGGAATTCCATCTTTCGAAGGGAAGCAAGTGATGAGGCAGCAGCACCAGTGACTGTCAGAAGTTTCAGAATTTGGCAGTGTGCCTCCATCCCTGCTGTCTCTGGGTGGGGTGTGTGCTCTCTCCTTGACCAGGTCACTCAGCCTGCCTCCTCCCACTGGCAGTTTTCCCTTCCTGACTGGTGCTGGGCCGCAGGGGTGACCTCCGGTCTCATCCTGCTCCTCTGCTTCCCCTTTGCCTCTCCAAACAGGGGTGCCCCTGCTCAGCTTTCATTTGCGCATGCTGTTGATACTGCTGGAGGGAGGGCAGTCTTAGATAAAGCGAGTGGGTCGATGCGGTAGGAGCAGGAACCTGCCGGATGTTTGACCTCCCACACCAGCTGGAGGTGTGCTCAGTGACACACTTGTGCAAGGATCTGCCCCGCAGTCTCTCCTGTATCCCACAGCACATAACCATGCGGGAGCTCTCCCGCCGTAGGGCTGACAGCAAGGGTGAGTGCTTCACGCACTTAGGAGTTCACAACCACAGGTGCCTGTGTCTGGAAAGACTGGAGAGGGACGTTGGTTCATCTCAAGTGGCAAAATTCTGAAATCTAGTTTTGAGGTTGTTGTGGGTAATGGTCCAAATTTTTGGGAAACAACAGATTTTGTTAGTATTTTATTCAGTCTTCAGTAATGGAAATTCCTCATGCTTTTTAGGTTTAAGTCAGGACGGGTTATTCCAAATGCTTTGAGTCATTGAATCTATTGAGTGTGTTGTGTCAGTGATCCAAGGTAGGGAGTGATGGAGTTTGCTTTTGAAAAAATAAGGCATTTTTAGTAGGAGTTTTTTCATTTGGTAAATAATCATGTTAGCATGTAGTACTTGCAGAACAATATTTTGTTATGTGAAAGCAGTGAATTAGTGTTTCAAGTAACTACTGGTGTGACTAGCTATTAGGAATATAAAGGGTTTCATTAGAGACTAAACTGATTTTATTTTAACAGTTACACCGAAACTTGCCTGGTGTACTCAGTTGACATTTACTACCTTGTATTTCGAAGTTTTCCTGTGTGTAGAC
Source organism: Myiotriccus ornatus (assembly GCA_036023395.1). NCBI lineage: Eukaryota > Metazoa > Chordata > Aves > Passeriformes > Tyrannidae > Myiotriccus > Myiotriccus ornatus. The sequence goes on along the minus strand of JAYRBT010000181.1, from coordinate 20,445,662 downwards.
TGTCCCTATTTCCTGTGGCAGTGCAACAGCCACAAGGACATGGCTTCCACCTCTGCGGGTGCGAGGTGTGTGTCGGCCCTGCCGGGCAGGATGAGGAGGGTGGCCTCCAACTCAGCCTGCATGTTCTTTTGGGGAACTGGTGTTAGTGAACCTTTCTTCTTACTGAGGTGTTTTTATTCAGTTGCTTTGATTAGTGCTTAAATTTCAGTTGTGTTTTGTCACTGAAGCAGCAGGCTGAGGTGGGCATGTGGTGCATGTGTCAGGTACCCCCCTGCACCTGGAGACTCATCAGGGCCTTTGCCATGTCTGATTGTACAGGCCCTGGTCTCATTTGGACTGTTTGCCGTTTCTAACTGATGGTGGTAAGCCTGGTTTGGTTCTGAGTCCTCTATTAAGTCCATCATAGGTTTGCTGATAGATGTACTCAGTTCTGTAGCATTTTCCACGTGGTTAATAGTTACCCTAAAGTCAGGAGCATGGATCAGTTATGTTAAATGTGCATCCTGATTTGTCAGCTGCTAGTGAGGTGTGCTGCTGCCTCCTGGTAACACGGTCTGTTCTGTCTCAAATCAGCTCCATGAAACCCACTTTAACCATCCAAGGAATTTCGTGGTCTTCCCTGCCTCTGGTGTGAGCTATTTTAAGGAGAAATCCTGTTTTATCATCCTGGGGAGGGGATGTTGAATCACACTTGGTTTTGCTTAAATTATGCCTGCAGTGGTCCACAGAAGGCAGTGTAACATCCTTATCCTTTAAGAAGGAAAGGGCAAGAAGTACTAGGAGTGCTCAGGTGCTTCTACATGGTGCATGATGTTAATTACATCATTTACTGGTGTCTTTTCATGTTTTGGATATATACCTGAAAATATTATTTTGTTTTTCAATTTGCAATATTAAAGGCTTATAACTGCTCTTTCCTATTTCTTGTTGCCCTCAGGGCTTTAACTGCATTTACATTATGAAATTTTATTCACACGATTGCAGACTTTGTTCCATGAAGTTCGCTTAGCCAGCAAGATGGGCACTTCTTAGGAAGGGACGGTGTTGAAAGGAGTGAGAATTCCTTCTGTTTTTTTCTAAAACTTGAATGAAAGTGATAGTATAGCAGAAAAGAAAGCTGGTTTAAAATTAGGCAGTGAACGCTGGATAGGAGAAACGCCTGTAATGCAAATTTCTTTAATGATAATGCTGAGCAACACTAAAACTGAATTTTTGACAGATGATTACATAGGATGTTTCTTTGTGTGTGAACTGGGCGGGTTCCGAGTTTTTAAAAATGTTCAGTACTCAAAGTTGCAACTGAATTCAATGTATGCTCCTAGTATCAACAGGCTTTGTAGCTGTGCTGTAGGAAGAATGAGTAAAAAGTTTGAAATATTTTCCCCCCTTAGCCTTAAATTTGATTTTTTGCTGATTCATGTGTCTTTCGTACAAGTCTCACTTTTTCTCTATCTGTAGAATGGGAGCAATGCTTCAAGGTCCCAGGAAAATGTAGGTGTAGTCATTAGCGAGTCAGCTTTGTGTGTGTGTCATTTGTCTAGTCATATTCTGAGAGGCTCCTCCCTGCAAGGGACTTTGAAGAAATTAATTTCTTCCCCTATGCAGTGACGCTTGGATTGTCTTGTCAGTTCAGAGGCTGCTGTTTGAATTGTAAATTAAAAAAAAACAAAAAACCCACAAAACAAAACCCCAAACCCACAAAAACCTAAGGAATAGTATCTAGGTGCCTGATTCTCTGAGCACCACGTAGGCAGGGTGCCTCCAAGAGGAAGCCATCTCACAGATACACGGCCTGCTCAGCACAGGGGACAGGATCCCTGATGCACGAGCTGTCTGGTGGTGTGGTGGTTTCTGGTGGATCTTGTGATTCTGGAGTCTAAATCTCTTAGCTAAGTTATTTCTGTTCCAGTTTTTTGTAGTTTCTGTGCTGAGTGAGCAATACAGGTATTTGAAAGGAGGAAAATGATGGTGTTATTTGAGGTTAATATATTTTCCTTAAAATGGTTAAAAAATAGTTCAAAAGCCAAAATATTTAATGAATCTTATGGTTACAATTAGTGGTGAATTTACTGTTCCAGTTTCTTAGAGGCGTAATGAGCTTTTTTGCATGTTTGATGTTAAAACTATATGGAGGTTGAAATTTTAGTTGATCACAATGTAGTGAGTGAAATAGATTAATATATTTGTAAAGACTGTGGATTTTTTTTTTGTTTAATTTCTTATTTGTAACATGTTCCTTGCCATGTAATGGCAAGAACAATATAGGTTAAGATTTCTGTACTTAGTCAATACATTTATGTCCTGTGTGCTTTGGGGAGCAGAGCACTTGCCTCAAGGGTCAGTGTGCTGGCTGTGCTTGGGAGATTTTGAAGATCATGAGGGTAGAAATGGCAGTAGGAGCTACAGAAGTAAGGAGATTAGGAAGTTCAGGGAATTAACAACTGAAACACACTCCTATTGACACAAATACAGCTTTCAAATACTAAATGACTGGTGTTGTAACTCAGAAAAATAAGATAAATTTATTCTATTAAATTTTTGAGTGGGTTTGGCCTGCCTTTCTACTCTATGGATAACTTAAAAAAATTTATTTGGGGAAAAGTTGCACAACTTCTATTTCTTCCTTCATAGTTTACTTTTTCTGAGGAGCAAGGGTGAGAACCGAAAGCCCCATGGTAAGAGACATTGCTTGCTCTTTTCCTGCTCTATGGGTGACCTCTGCTTTTAACTTCCTTTCCAGTCCTTCCTCAGATATCAGAAACTACTGTTTATTTTTGATACATGCAAAAGGCCTGTGCCATTTTAAATTCTTGCAGAACAGCCATTTCGTGGACTCGGGCGTTGAGAGCTCTCAGTTTGTTTCCTTATAACTGAATGCAGCAAATGAAATTTGCTGTACTTTCTGATATCTCTCTATGTAGCTCTTCTTCAGAACTGCTCCTGCCTTTAGTCCTTTTCATCATGGAAATGAGTGGAGGGGTGGAATGTAGCAAGCTTTTGTTCAGCGTGGGATGCACTTTTTGAGAATATCACAAAACTGGTGTTATCTTGTGACCTGTTAGTCTGCATCGCCAACAAGTGACCCATGAACTTGCAGTGTGCTTCTCCCTGCTTGCTGCCTCTTCCCCAAGGGGACAGAGAGCATCTGGTTTTGCAGCAGAAATGGGCAAATTCTGCTGCCCTCTTTCTGTTTGGATACCTTTTACAGAGCTGTCTGGAAGCAACAGTAATTGCTGCAGATTTCCCTATATAGATGAAGAGGAAGCTGGTAGAGATAGGCAGGCAGCACGTCACCTGCGTATGTGCAGCCCAGGCTGTTAGTTTTTATCTCTCTTGACATAATGTGTTCAAGGCAGATGTTTGCTACCTAGACAGGCAGTCTTTTAGTGTTCTGCCACAGATGTCTTGTGTAACTTTGTCCAAGATGATAGGTACTTTCTGTAAAATATAAATAAGCTTTTCTTACCTTATAGGGCAGTTGTAAGCATAAACTCGTCTGTGTATTGTGTATTTGTTTATTGATCAGGCTGGGAGTAGTACAGTGCAATACATCAACACTGATATTGCTCTATGGGACACTAGCAAGGACTTTTTTATTTTTGAGTGACAAAGGCAACCCAAGGGGATGTCCTCATATTTTCTTTTAACCTTTCTTCTAACTTGGTAGTATATGGTCATAGAACAATGCATTTACTGTTGTTTTTTCTTAACCAGAACGTTGTTTTTAACTCTGAAGAAAGAAAAGTTACTGCTTTTGACCTTACAACTGTGTAATAAATCTTTCCTTTCCAAAAGAAAGCTCCATGGGACCTAGATATGATTGTTTAAGGCTTTTTGGAGACTAGAGAGGTTAGTATGATATTTATGCATGCATGGACTATATTGGTCAGAGATGACAAGAAACATGAGGAGGATGTGTTAGTTGGCTGTCCAGTTGCTGCCAAAACTGACAGTTGTCTGGAACAAAACTTTATTAAAAGCACTTTAAAAGAGGGCTTTGTATCTCTGATTATTCCGTCACTGTAGCAGATGTTCAAATCAGATGCTGTCATTAAAAATGAGTTTTACTGAAGATGCATTTGTTCTATAGTATGTGTTTTAAATAGACTAAATGCTTAGAGCGGTACTTTAGACAGTGAGAGACAACTAGTCAATAAACCTGCTCTCCAGTATCACTGTCTTTAGCCACGAAGAGTGCGATATTGTCAGTCAGGACCATGTTAACAAACCTACTAGTTTCTTTGAAACACTGGCTCTTGACAGTTTGATATTAAATGGTCGATGCTGATGGTGTTGAAAGGCTCCAAAATCCTTCTGACAAATCAGAACATGCTCTTGGCTTGCTCTTTGCAGTTCGGAATAATCTAGAGAACAGTTGCAAGTGAGGAATCCAGGCCTTTAGAAAAAGCAGCTATATGTGACACTTGGGATTACATAGCAACAAGTTTCAAAGGAAAGGATACCATTCCTTGTAATGAACATGTTCAGGGTATCTATCACCTGTGTGGTTTGTACATGTTTAGTGTTGACTTCTTTGTCAGGTTTGTTCTGCGTATGGTATTGTAGCCAGCAACTTGAGATACCTGGTTTTAGCAAATTCTTTATTATTTAAACTCCTAGCTGTGTGAGTTCTGAGCAAGTCTTTTAAATTAGGACATTTCCAAAAGGGGTATTATTCAATGTTGCTGCTTTTCTGTGGTGTACTTTTTGTAGTGATTATTCTGTTTTATTGATATAGGAGGGCTCTCATGATGGGGAAAGATCTTGCAGTTTGTGATTTTGACATAGGCAGTACACTCTGATCTTACCTAATATTGTTTTTAAGAGATCAGAAGGGAGAGGGATTTTGGATGTGGGGAATTCTTCTGCTAAGTGGGCTGTTCTGCAGTGGGGCACAGCAGAGGTTTCTGTTACAGTGCCCATGAACTGATCCCTTAGTAGTTAAGGTGTGCAAAGGAGAGGAGAAAATACAATGATAGTAGTCTTCAAAATGTAACCTCTTCACTGCTGTTGAGGCAACTCCAAGATAAACAGCATTTGAGATATTAGTACTAGAGATTCATAGAATCATTAAGGTTGGAAGAGAACTTCAAGATCATCCAGTCCAACCATCAACCTGGCACTATCACCCCTAAACCATATGACCCAGATTCAGACTTCTCTTAAACACCTCAAGGGAGACTCTACCACCTCCCTGGCTGATGAGGTCCCCCTAAAATCCTCTTCTCCAGACTAAAGAAATCCAATTGCTTCAGGTACTCCTCATAAGACATGTTTTTTAGACCTTTCACGAGCCCTGTTGCCTGTTGCTGGACATGCTCCAGCATTTCAATGTCCTTTTTAGTGAGGGGCCCGGAGCTGAACACAGTACTCAAGGTGCGGCCTCACCAGTGCTCAGTACAGGGGGAAATACACTGCATGTTCTTTCAGTTGTCCTTTTCCCCTTCATTCCCTTAATTTCCCTTCATTCATCACATTAGGCATTATTCAACAGACTCAGGAAGGACCTTGTCGTGGTTCTGTTGCTCATAGCAGTATATGCTATGCTAACGCTTCCTGTACACAGTGCACATGGAGTTATATTAAAAGTTTGGGAAATGGATAGGTAGATGCCATGTTGAATGTTCTGTGCTATATCTTCTCTTTATTAATTATTCCATACTTGCCAACTCCTATCACTAATATGAAAAAGAAAAAAAACCACTGCAAATATAATGCCATAATAATTTCTGGGGCAAAATGAGAAAAATTTGAGTGGTGAAGAATCCCTTCATCAAAACCTAGCATAAAGAAAAATTGGCTAAAAACTGACCTGTTGTATGTTTTCACATGCCAAATAAAACTAAACGGTGACTAATTTTCTGAATAATGAACAAGATTGAAATGAGACACACCATGTCATTGTTGCAAAAGAACTTCAGTAGCTTTCAGACCCATCAGCACCATTAATTGTTAGACAGACTTCAGTCTTGAAAGCTGTTGTAGACATGCATGTTATAATTTTTTAAGTTTGGAACGTAATTTTTAATAGTGCTCAATAAGTTGTTGGTTTGTTGTTTTTTTTTTTTTTTCCTTTTCAAGTCTTTCTGTTGCCTACATTAGTGGTTGCACACTGTTTTTCTTGGGTACTGTGGTCCACCTCAGACAGGTTGTATTTACACCTGTGCAGTTGTTGTCTGTGGTGTTGAAGGAAAGCGCAATTACTTGTATACATTCCGTAGGGGAAATGCTGTCAGTCAGAAATACCTGAGTTCTTCCTTGCTTCAGGAGGCCCATGCATTGCTCTTTAGCCATGTGTGGCTTTCAACAATTCAGCTGTACTTCCAGCCAGTAGGATTGGTAGAGGGCCTAGTCAGAAATGAGACGTCACTGGATATTGCCTTGGACGTAGTTGCATGCCTGGTTTAGCCCCAGTTACAGTAGAATAGACCCTGGGGAGCTGTTGTCCTCTCAGTTGTATGAATCACTCCCTGAGCTCCGAATGAGCTGCTCTGAGTGCCGTACCATCCTTGTGGCATATACCCACTCGCATGAGAATTTGTTGTTGGTTTGTGGCCAAACCAAGGCATTGGTAGGCAACTTGTAAGTTCATCTCTGCCTCTGCTTCCTACAGCCATCTGATGATGAGATGCATAATCCTCAAGAGATCCTTAGAATACAGTGCCCAGCTGAAAGGCAGGGAGAATTAAATATTCTTAAACTGTTACCCACAAGTGTTTCGTAGCTGATCTGGAGATGGCCCAAGTGGCTTATTCATAAGTCTTTCTTAAAGGTGTTAGCAGAGGTTCACTCAGGAACATATTTCTCTGTAATTCCCTTTTCTTTTCCAGGTTGTTGGCCAGAAAATTGAAATCCAAAAACTGGCAGCACAGACATGAAGTCTAAAGATCATTACAATCTTTTTTAGCGTTAAAGAATTGATTTCTTTTGTAGAATGATTTGCAGGAAATTACTTATCTCTCCAGCAGCCAAAGTTTTCTTTGTTTTAGATCAAATTTCTGGACTGCTCAACTGTTGGGAAAAGTGAAATAAACAATGTTTAAACAGCATTTTAAAAAAGTAAACTACAGTAATTTTTAGGAGACTTGCATAACAAAATAGACTGCTGCATCTTGGGGAGAGAAGGGACACAGGAAATATTTCAACATCAGAAGAATTAATTTTGAATAATAGAGTCCAGGTAACCAGCGACCTATCCAAAATGCACTTCCTTGTCAACTCTTTAGATCGTGGGGAATAGGTCATAAGTTTACTATGTTTGGAGGTTTTTTTCCTCCCCATCAGAAAAACATTATATTCTCTGCTTTGTATTTTAATAAGTTTGCATCCAGCAATTATCGAACTGTAATCAGCAGATACTAATTTACAATATTTGTCAAAAACTGCTGTCTTTTTATGTTCATAGAGATTGTTTTTTTCTTGTACTTTGTTAGATTTACCATAGTTGTGCTTTTTTAGGCCAAAATTTTCCAGTTAGATTTTTTTGTCCCACAGGTTTTAAGTAGACTAAATCCTGATCTGTCTGCTAATTATCCTGCTTTTTCCCTCCTTTCTTTTACTCTACAACCTCCTGTCAGCAGTAGTCACCTTTCACTTACCCACTTTTCTCTGCCTGTTCTTGTGGATACAGTCTTTCTCATTTTAAGAGGATGAGTTAGTGGAATAAAAACTCTGTTTAGATTAGTAAGAAAAGCATGTTAAATTCATCTAGGCGCCTTAGCAGTGGTAGGGGTGTCCTTGTTAGGAAACAGAAGTGTCTGCTGTGTTACTTGCTTCAGTGTTCTCAGGTGCTGACAAATGTATTTTCACTGTGCTTTGAAATGACTCTTGATTAATTAAATGGATTCTGTTCTTTCTGACCCTGGGCTTAGATACATCTCTCATTAGGATTTTCTGATCTCTTATTATTTTTTCAAACAGCTAGTTTCACTTGAACATGAGGATATATTTTTACCCTTTTCCGTTTTATCAGCTGTCACTGTTTCGGCTACAGTGAAGGTTTTCCACTTGAATGTGGTACCCTGAACTTTCTCATATTACCTGTTGTTTGGAGGTTATAGTAGCTATATAGGCCTCTGTAAAAGAAGTTAATCCTGTTCATTGGAAAGTCAGTCATTTTAAGCATTTCTGAATTTCCAGGTTTAACTTGTTGCAGGTGATCTGTAGCTGTTAGTTAAGTATTTTGGAAGAGCTGGAGCACTGGGGTAAGTGATGTTCTCTAGGCTTTGGTTATGTAGCTATTGCTAGGACGTAAATATAGTTTGGGGATTTTTTTTTTCATTTGTTTGTTTTACTTTAAATCTCAGAGACTGTCTCTTGCTGTCTGCCCTTCTGATTGCTGATATTGGTTGAGTGGGACCTTCTTGACTTCTGAGGCCATGGTACTAAATGACTTTGGGTGGTGATGTACTTCAAAACCTTCTGCTAAGGATGGGCTTGTTTTTGCTGTTACCTTGACATGGAACTCTTCTCAAATTAAAACTGCTTGGCTTTATGCCATCATACTAACATCTCAATTTGTTTTCTTAGCACATTAGTAGTTTTCAAGGCTGTTTCCAATTCTGTTTTTTGTGACTCCCCAAAAAGCTGTGGAAGAGAGACTATTCAAGACATGATTTAGCAACACAGGTCAACTTTTTGTGGTTTTGGGTTTTTTTTTATTAATTTCTCAGTCTCACGGCCCAAATGTTCTACTTTAAATTGAACAGGTGTCATTTGTTCCAATATACAAGTAATGATTTGCATTCACTCCATACAGTTTGATGTAATATATTTTGGTTTGTCATGCTTTTTCACTTGATTAGGTTTGTATTTTAGTGCTCCCTCTGTTTCTTCACTGACAGCTTGTTCTGGGTTGCTTTATTCTCCATTTACACACTCCATTTACAAGGTACTGAAGCATATGTAAAAGTCTAATCTGGAAGAGACCTGGATAAACATGATGGTGACTTGCTAACGTTTACCTAACTAGATAATACCCAAATAGTTTGTTTTCTTGGAGGCAGAAATATTAGCTTCATTGCCTTATTTTCCTGGAAACGAAAAAAGTCCTTCCTGGTTGGTTCTGCAATAAGGAAAGTCCAGAGCTTCAGAAAGATAACAAGGAAGAATGAAGTTGAGTGCACAGTTTGTTTTTGGTCTGGGTTGGGGTTTTTTTCCAAAATGAAACACAAGAATAGCTGAATTAAAAGGAAATACACGTGGATGCAGAGGCAACATGCATCCTCATGTTGGTTAATGAAGAAAAGCAGTTGTGTGGCTTCTTTTTTAAAGGACTGTTTAAGGTTTTAAACATGTAGTTTTAATAATTTTCTGTAGTCCGTTTTGTGTTTGATACTTTAAAGCTTTCTTTTTACCTGCTGATACACATGTATTCTAGAATGGCAAGATCTGTCATACTCAATTGTTACGGAATTAAATTATTAGAGCATAAACATAATGAGATAATGCAATTTAGGATATTCCAAATTGAAATAAACAGTTGCTTAAGGACTTCAAGGACTGTATTGCAGTGCTGTTAACCAGTGGTTTCTGTACTTGGTATGGTTACCAAGCTTTAAGTCTGGTTTGATACCTTTAAATGAATCTTGATTTTTTTTTTTTTAAAGGGGGGAGCAAAAAGAAAAAAAAAAAAGTTGCTTTCCAGACTGTTTTTCCATCTATTTGAAATATGTACATCCCCATCCCCAACCCTTTTTTTTTCTCACCCCTTGCCCTTTTAGCTGGATATTAATTAGAATTACTGATCTAAAGTATGCTACTGTCAGTGAAGAGACTACATGGTGGCAATATTATCAATGTTAATGTGAAGTGTTCCTAAAAATACATTGGGCATAACTTTCATACTGTGTGTGTTACCATAAAATCTGAGTGCCTAATAGGAGCACATCAGGAAATTCAATTTACATTTGGGCTATTGTTGAACTGTCTATTTCTATTCAACAGATGGGTCTCTGTGTTGAAGTATTTTGCTTTGGCATTAAAAGCTATGTGCATATAAATGCGTTAAAGAAACCAGACCAAACCAGTATGGCTTTCACTTAAGTGAAAGGTGGTTTGTGCTGGCCTTGAATTCAGGAGAGGGGGCCCTCAATCTAATCTGGAGAGTTGTTCTAAGAAGAATCTGGCTTCTGCATAATGAACTTTGTCTTCATTGTAGAAAGCTGACAATGTGTGAAGCTGTTGATCTTTCTTCAACTCAAAGCTGTAATTGATTGCCAGATAACAAGAGTCAGTTCAGGGTAATAAGAGAGTCAGAGATAAACACTGAGTCGTGGAGCTTGATTCCATATTTAGTGGAAAAGAAAAATATGTCTGATCTGTCAAGCCTTTGTGTTTGGATCTGCACTGCTGCTCTGCAGCCGTGCTCAAGATAGAGACCATAATAAAAGAGTATTACAGAAGATGCAGTTTTAGAAGGCGAAGACTTGCAGTTGCAACTCTCTGCTAAACTTTTTCTCCTAAAATGTCAGTTTTACTGAGGTATGAGCAAGTATTTGGTTAAATAAGTGGATTTTGTGCAAGTATTTGCCTGTTTGGGAGGGGGGTGCCTTGGGGTACAGGTGTAGTTACACCTCATTGTTTTCTGGTCACTGGTTCTGAAAAAACCAAACTGCCATGGAGAATCCTCTGAATCCTGACATTTCTGTTTTGCTAAGGTAGAATTCAGTATAATTGATACTGAATGCCATGAAAAAGCTTGCAAGTTGCTTTTCTGATCTATAACTTTGGCTTTTGACATACCCCATTGCTTAACAAATTCTCAGAGGAATTTGGAGTTCTTTTCAGAAGAGTTCTTGGTAAAAGTGTCCTTTTCAGGACAAGATATCTGTATATTTTATATTACTTTTTAGAGGAGAGGCTGTGTATGGTTCTGATAAATTAATATGGAGGATACCACCAACCTCCAAAACCATAACAGCTAGAAAGTGTTGGTAATCTAAAAAAAACCAAAAACTATTAGACAAAGCATTCAAAAATCTGTAGTGTTTTTAGGGCTCTTCCGTGAATTCCAGTTAATCTTCCAAGTCCCTTTAGAAGATGGTACAAGTGTGAATGGCAGTGGGTGGTAGCAATACCAGTGTTTCCTTGAGCATCATGGTGTGAATAATGTTAGAAGTACTTGTGTGATGCGGTTGCACGACCTTTGAGTTAGTGAGTTGGCTTTCAGGTGTAGGAATGAAGTTAGTTCAAGTAAGAAGTCTGGGTATATTTTCAATACTGTAAATTTGTTAGTCTTGCGGGCAGCAAGGCATTCTGTGAGCAGGGGAATTTATAAAATCTGCTGTTTGAAAAAATTTATATGTCACGTATAATATATAATTTCAATAATATAAGAAATTTTTTTTGTCCCTTACATGAAGTGCCTTAAAGCTGACAGTACCTTTAAAAGTAGGTAACTTGTGCTGAGAACTGAAAGGTCGTACAGAACTGCGTAGTTGAGAAAAAATAGCCGTGTCGAGGAGTAATTTTAAATTACAACATGAAAGAAGAAGGCAGTTCCTGGGATTCTTCCTGGGAAGGTTGGAATTCAGCTTTTCTGTCTTATCTTTCAAATCAAATCACAAAGATGGCAGAGTATGTGTTGCTGTTTGCTTCTGGATATTTACCAATAGCAAAACCAAAACCAAAATACTCCCCCAAACATAACTGCAAAAAAAAACCACTCCAGCGGAAATAGTGAAGAGAATATAGTGCTTTTGTTTGTGTGCGTAGGTTCCAAAATCTGGGCAGGAAAAAAAAAGGGGGATTGTATTTCATCCATGCTGAGGATTGCCTCTCTACCTGCTACATCACCCTTCTGACCAGTGAGTTAACCCAGGAGTGCTGATCTATTTAGTGCATTAATATCTACACACAATACATGACACCTGCAGGAGCAATTTTTTTTCTGCAGTACTTCAAATGAGCCTTAGCAATCCACAGTGATTTTTGCTTTCCCATATTTCATAAAATAAACAATATAGGGTATTGTAGTATCTGTTTCTGTAATGTACACATGGTTTTGTAATTGCTGGAGTTACATCAGTAATTTTAAGTAAGCCCTGAACTTCTGCAGGTGGTGACTATCAAATAGACTAATAAATCAAAATATTGCTAGACCTGTTTCATTAAATGGTTTACTTTGGTAAACAAAAATTGTTTTTTTCACAGTGGCATGCACTTAAACGCTTACTGTTATGAAGCAAACTTATGATCATTTAAACTTGCCTGACAAATCTGGTGTGATTAGTTTCTTACACTTCTTCAGAGCAATACTTTCCCATTAAGGTAGAGATTACATACATACTAGAAAAGGTATGCTGTACACATCTGCTTTAAAAAAAAAAAATCCTTGCTGCACAGTCCATTTTTGTGTGTATGAGAAATGTACAATTTGTAATAGAAACCCTTGAAAGCACATTTTAGGAAGCATGAGTTTTAAAGAGAATTCCTGATTGTTCTGCACTCAGCATACACATGGTAAAACAGTTTTTAAGCCGGAGAGTTTACAATCTAAAGTATGTAGAAATGGAGGAATTTTTACTAAGCAAGTTCAGAAGCAGCATTAAAACTGCAGATAAGCCAGCTGCAGTTTTAAACTGTGTAATTCCCCTGCACTGCTGGAAGAATCGTCTAGCCCTGTATATAGCTGTGTTTGGGTGAACTCCCCGTGTCTAGAAACAAAATGTGGTATCTTCAACCTGCCACTTGCGGTTTGATTTTTTTCAAAAGAAGGCTCTGTCACCAACACACTTCCTGAATGTCTCCCTACTGACTGTTTCTGTCTTGGTGTGGTTTTCTTCCATCAGAGGAGGTCTGTTGCCGGGCCCCGTGATAAAGGAGCACTGACACCACACTCACCATTATCTGCCTTCCCACAGGAACAAGGGCAACTTGAATTAGCCAAGTTGCAGAACCGCTGCTTTCCCTACCGGGGGAAGGCGGAGTCGGGGGGTGGGAGCGGGAGAGGAGTGGTTTGTGCATGGCCAGGAGGGGCCACAGTGTCTGGTACAGAAAGATCTGTCTAGTTCTTGAAGGCTAAAGATTTTGAGATACTCAAGAGCCATATATGAAAATGTGGGAAAAGCTACATTGATGCCTTGGTTGTCAGAATGCTTAGCTGATGGGTAGACGTTCATAGTAGCACTTAAACTCATGAAAACAGAATTCCAAAAGCTTTCTTCATGGCACCGTTCCTTCCTGAACTGCTCTGTTGTCCTACGGGACTGAAAAACACCAACCTATTGTGTCTTAGTTGAAAAAATTGAGACTATATCACTATGTGGTACTTGAGGCATATACTATTAAAATAGTGCATAAAGACTTTAACATTAAGTATCTTACTTAAAATAAAGCAACTGAAATGTTTCCAGTTGAAGATAAACTGAATGTTCAAGTAGTTGAAGAGATAAAAACAAAGAATGCAGTTTGTGTAAATACGGAAGACTATTTGTCTGGATCATCTTTCAGACTCATTAAACAGCCGTAAGTGATTTAAATACAAATTAGAAAGCTGCACATCATGTTGCAGCCTACTCATGTAGGCTGAGCTCATCAGAAACTCCTTTTGTTCCTCCATTTCCTTCCACCTTACTCTCCCTGCTGATTCGAGCAGCTCTGCTTTACCCCATTTAACAGGGCTCTGTCAAAGCCACCACTTGCACAAGGAGCTCTGTTACTCTTGGCTCCTTTTTTATTGCTGATCCTGCTTCTTCCTTCTCTGCCCTTCAAGCCTCCATATAACACTGCATTTCCTTCCATGTGTTGAGGACTGTGATCTGCCTTCTGATTTTCTTTTTATCCTATGATTCCTACTTGTTGATTTTGAACATTGATAGTCTTACCAATTTAAATATATGGAAAACAAGAGCATTGCAGAATGCATTGCAGAATTGGGAGGTTTTGTGCTGGAAAATATTTTGCTCCTGTCAGCTAGTTTTTAATCTATAAATAATTGCCTGGTTGGCGTGTTGCATACTGCAGACTCTATGTCTCTTACACGCCTCTAACAGGTTCTGGTTTTCACCAGAATTGACAAGGCTATTCTGATGCATAGAACTTTCCACAGATTTTCTGTAATTAATTGAGTGCATTGGTTATTAGGTAACAGATAGTGAGTCATTGTCAAGTTGAGGATATAAATCCTTTCTTTGCATATAGGCCTGTGATATGTTTGGCTTGTTTGTAAAATACTCCACTTCAAATATTAGGAAATATGATGCATTTATGTGTCTTTTTTAGGAGCAATGGATGAGCTTCATAGCCTGGACCCAAGAAGACAAGAATTGTTAGAGGCAAGATTTACAGGAGTAGTAAGTGGCAGCACTGGGAGTACTGGAAGTTGCAGTGTTGGAGCTAAAGTAAGTCCTGAGAGCAGTCATTCAGATCTGCCATCTTTGAAATACTTGTCTCACACTGTCTCACTTGCATATTGTCCATGTGATTTACTTGAAAAAGCACTGGGTTGGAAGAGGCTCTCAGAAAAATCATTGTTAGTCTGTTATTTTGTTTTGAGATAGGATTGTTTATCCTGAACCTTTCTGTGACATGGATGTGGAATTGTTCTTAATAACACCAAAGAAAGAGCTTATCCAGGCTCTTTTGTGGTTTTGCTTTAGTGCAAATGTGATCAGAGATGGAAGATTTTCCCAGTATTTGAGGGGAGTTGTCCCTTCTGTACTGGGCCATCTACTTACTGGTCAGCTTGAAACAGACACAGGGCATCTGGTGTGACCTCTGTTTTTAAGATTAAATGTTTTTGATAATTAATACTTCTAGATTAACAAATTATTTTAGCGTTTCCAGACATTTGTATACTTTCATTGTAGACTTTCTGCAGTCTGTCCATTAGTATCTAAGCCAGGATACACCACCTGAGGAAGAACCTTATGAACACTGAGTAGCAATTACCTTCCATATGTTGTATATTTACCCTTCAGTTGATACATCTGCAGAATAAGTTTACCTTTATTCCAAATTCTGTTCAAGTTACTAGCTTCAGCTTCCAAGACTGATTTCTGCAATACCGTTGCCTAGCCAGAGGTACTCCATTTTATATTTGTGCATTTGAATGTTCTTCATCAAGTGTAATCCTTAATAAACTGATAATAAAAAGATGTAATTTTTATTTTTAGGCACATCTCCCTCACGATCAAAGTACTTCTGAATTCTGTTTCCAAAGTGTTTGCAGTGTCCTCATATTTGAAGAATTTTACACAAATTTGAAGTATTTTTCACATCCTATGCTGTATTGTAGTTCCCAATACAGATTACAGAACAAAATAGTTCCTGATATCAGACATTGTTGAAATTTCTGGAGACATTGATGACTGTTAACAAGCTATAAAGAATTGAAATTATTGTATAGTGGTCTTGCATTGTATCTTCTTAATTTGTTTTTGAGAGTGACATGAAGGTAACTCTCACAAAGCTGTGAAAAAGTAGCATATCACTTGTTAGTGCCATCTTAACCAAGAAATGATTTAAATAGTTAGGGGAAGGAAAGAGGTTGGATTGACACAGTGAGGTTGATGCACTGTTTAATTGCCTTCTCATTATGACTGCAAAAGTGTATACGTGCCATATCTTATGATTAAAATTAGATAGAGACAAACACAGTAATTCTGGCCCGTCTTTGTTTACTTATTGCTTCAGTTCTCTAGTACTGCTTACTCCTTTAATTAATTAGCTCATTATAATAGCTCAGGTAGTTGCTCGTAATTCAAATTACTATTTATCCTTTTTCATTGCTAGGTCTGTACCTTTTTTAGCTTCATTTAACTTTTAGTTTTTGATACAGCTGTTTTGGTCCCTGGCCTTGTTGCCAGTTTCCCCTCCTCATAATCTGTCTACCGCTCTGTGTGTAATACATTTTCTTTAAAAGGCATTATCAAGTTTCTTGGTGTTCCTCTTCTTTAAACGTTGATCCCTGTGAGTCACTGCTTACATTTCCATAAATCTGTTCAAGTCTTTTTTTGTTGTCTTTTGTTCAGCTGATTTTGCTGTTAGCCAAATTGCATTCCAGTTTCACATTATCAGTTTGTTCGTCCAAATTAGCCAGGAAAAAAAAAAAACTAATTTCCTTTTTCACTCTGCCATATAAAACATAAATTTCTTGTCCCCGATGCATTCCAAGATCTGTATCTCATTCAGTTGGTTTCCAGATTGATATCTAGATAAAATGGTTTTAATACTATCAAATGCTTTGATAAATATTTACTGAAGATACTACTACTGATATTTTCTGATAGATGCAGATCCTCATCTAAGACACTGTTGTTCTTACCTCCTAGTCCTGTGATTTATTACACCATCAGTAAAATGGCAATTATATCAGTTTTGGTTTTATTTCTTTTATTTGTGACCATTCAGTGTATCCATGCAGATAAAATGAAGTGTAATAGCTGATCTGGGCTGTGTTTGGAAAATGCTTTTTCTTTTAAATACAGTCTTTAGCCTTGGTGGGGGATGTTCAGAAGTTTATCTGATTTTTATTGAAAAACCTGATAAAACCTTTTTGAACTGATGTGCAGAGGTGTGGGGGAGCCCAGCTGGCTCTAGACTCTCTGTAAGCTAGGATACTGAAGATGGAACTTTACACCTGGCAGAGGGTTAACCACGGAGAGTAAGGACTGTGGCACAGGGTGGACTTCCTGCTAGCATGTTATCCTATGGCATATGGACATGTGGCTGCGTGTCCAATCATGAGTTGTTATGTTTATGCTAAACCAATGGTGCGTGTACATGTGTCACCTAGAACTGTATAAAGTAGAGGCACTGTTGTAATGAAGAGCGGCTGGTATCCCTGAACACCGTGTCGTCCTCCCGCCCGCCCGATGACACGGAGGTAACTGGGGAAATGTGATGTATAAATACGATATCCCTTGGTCTGCTTTCACTTTGAAGGCCAAAAAGAGAAAACAACTTGTTTGTATACAAACCCAAATCCACACGTACCAAATTCTCATTTTCCTAACCTAGCAAGGCAATACAGAGCTTGCAGCTGCACTTACTTGTTATTTTTTGAAAAATTCTAGGTCATTATATTCTTCTAGTAATTAAATTGAGATGGACTGTTATTTATGAACACTACTGTTTTGAAAACCTTTCCTTACTTCGCTGAAGAGCTTTGGAGTTGTTGGGGGGGAAAAAGCTCATCACCTCCAAGCTTTTTCAGTAAGCAAGGCTGGAAATACGAATATAGGTTTGAGTGTTGTCTTAGCTGACTCCAGTGGCCAGATACTGAGAGACTGCGAGGCAGAACTACATACAGGCATTTCTGTCCTGGAGACCTCCCTGTGGGGGGAACCATACATGGAAGTTTTGTGGGTTTAGTTAACATTTCTCCTGAAATTTTAATTCAGAGATGATCTGATTGTTCAGAAGATGTCACAGATAAGTGCTCTCCTGCAAACTGATGCAGTGCTGGAATTTAATGCTTTGAAGCAAACGGTTTGCCTTGGAACTGGTTGTTTCACTTCTGAGTATTTGTTCTGCCTTACTCTATGGAGGAGAACAATCCAGCAGTCTAAGAGAGGGCTTTTTCTTTTAATAAAAAGACACTCAACTGATGCTGACTCTTTCATTAAAATGCCCTTGTTGCCATGCTGTTTTCAAAAGGTCTCTGAATAAATCAGCCTTAGTAAATTTCTAAACAAACATTGTAATTTGGGACTATTTCACTACTGGGGGCTTTTTTTTTTTTTCCTTCCCTTCACTAGCGTGAATTTATTACTTTGGGGGAAATAATTTGTTTTAAGAATGTAGAGTGATATTGTCAATATGTTTTAATTTTCTGCCACTGAATGGATTAAAAAAATAATTTCTACAATAGCCTACTATCTCTTAAAGAAAATTAAACCCTCTTTTTTTTGAAAGTGAAAAAATTTTGGTAGTCTCCAGCACTTTCGGCAATATTGGCTTTTTAAACCCATTCTGTGCAATCATTTGATGTGGTTTTTCATTGGATATTTTGCTGTTCTCAAATAAAACTGAAATGGTTTTGAATGTTCTGGGGTTTTATTTGGCTTAAAAGCAATCAAAATTCAGAATTTATTGTGCCCTCTCAAAATATCCACCTGTCAAACTTCTTATCCCTCTTGCAAGTCACAAGTGCTCTGTAGTTAACCAGTTTTTCTATGCAAGCGTGAAATGACTGTTACTTGTAAGTGAGAATGGTGGATTAGCTGTTTTATTAATCTGTATATAATGTTGACTATCTTATTTGTCTTGGTAGGCCTCAACAAATAACGAGAGTTCAAATCACAGCTTTGGAAGTTTGGGATCTTTAAGTGATAAAGAATCAGAGGTAAGTATATGGTGTAAATTCATTATTACCTCAGAATTTTAATGGTAACAAGTCATATTTTTGTATTCTACTTTGCCTTATTTTGTATAGAAGCTTTTAAAATAAAATGCATACTACTTGGCTAGATAGAAAAGAAGCAAAAATTACTAAAAGACACCGTCTTTTGGAGGAGGAAGCATGACTGGAAAAAGCCACTTTCTTTGGGTTTTTGGTCATGAAACAAGCTGCCTGTGCTCATGCTGTGAGGATACATGCAGCTCTTGGAGCTGAAAATGCTTAAACAGTTTGCTGTCTTTCATAAGTAATAAGTGTTTCATCAGCACAGATAAACTTTGACTAGTCTTTGGCTGAATCTTGGAAAATACTCTGAAAACTAGTTTGTTTTCTTTTAAAATATGGATTTATTCCAAGGACAGACAGTAGCCATCACGTGCATTTGTAAAAGCTGCAGTTGTCACTGCGTATTTTCTTACCTAAGACCATTTTGTAATGCGAAAAAGAATTCGTACTTTTATTAGGTTTTAATGTGCAGAGCCCAGACTTCCCTTGTGTAGATCTTCCTCAGTGGTGAGCATCGATACCATTGCAGTACTGCAGCTCTTGGGATTCACCTGTTTTGGGGTTGGTGTGTCCCCCTGACAGTTTGGGGGGGGGACATCACACATTGCACAGACGAGGTTCTACCCACTCTAACCAAGAGCATATTTCTAGCCTAGGCCAGACCTGTGTTTGAGTGTGTGTCGTGCTGGAGGGAGAGTTGTTTGGAATGTGCTGTTGATGTTGTTTTCACATGTCAAAGCTTTACTTTGGGGCTTAATTGTTCATTTGCTCAGTTGCTACGAGACAGTGTCTGATGTTTGCTTTGATACTGGGCTGCCCAGTAGTGAATTCAGTTGGTTCCCAGAACTGATACCTTATTTATAAAAGTTTTGTGTGTGTGATTTGTTTTCCTCATTGGAAAAGTCTCTGCTGTGTTTTTTTTTCCCCTCACCTTTCCCAGCTGGATTATGCATTCAGCTGCATAGACTATTTTCTTAACCAGAAGATTCTGTCTGCCTGTTGTTTTTATTCATGGATCTTCCTAGAAATACTTTGGGCAGTGATGCAGTTCTGATGTAGGTGTGGGAATGGAAATGGGCTGCAGTAGCCTGAAGGCTATGATGCATTATTGCAATTCCTTGATAGAAAAACTTGTGCATGAGTATTTCAGGGATCTCAGAACACTGACTATATGTGTAATAACTTTTTGGTGTAGGAAAATGTTATTTTACAGTTGTATACATGAGATGCAAAGGCAAGGTTTTTCTGAGGCATGTAAATTTGAAAGTCTCTGCACAGTGTTTTAACCTCAGGAGAGGTTTGTGCTTCTGGGTAGGGATAAGATTTTGTTTTTTTAAATATTCTAAAACTTGTGTTCTAAAATAGAAATAGACTTCTTTTTCTAAAATGTGTCTGCATAGAAGTCCAGTGCTCCATTGCACAGTGAAAGATGAGTCTTAACGACATTGAGTAGTGAAATATGATTTCTTGACTTTTTTTCAGAAATTGTTAGTTGTATACACTTAAATTGTAATAGCAAATATGTTTGTAAGTTTTTATGGTTTTGCTCTTAAAATTGCATCCGGCTACTTAAATGCTGTAATACTGTAAAAAATAAACTGTAGTTCTTCACTGTGGGATTTTTTTGTGTGTTGTTTTTTGTTTGTTTTAATGGTGTGACCTTGAAGCTTTCACAATAACGGTGGTAGTGTGGAAATACAAAGACCTGCTCATTCGGGAAGCAGTGCCATCTGATGTTGAGAGAGCACTGTTGTATTACAGTAGGCTTGGGGAGAAAAAAAAAGCAGAAATGCAAATCTCAGAAACATTGAAATTAATTTCTAGCAAGAATGTCAGTATCTGATCAAATTGTGATGGTACATTCATGTCATTATTCTGTGCTTTCATCATGAAGTGGCACGTTAAGAGAGTGACTGAGTCATTCACACTTAGTTTTTAAAACAAGGAAGGTTTCCCACACACAACTTTTTGATTTTTTTCCCTTTTTTCCTTTTTCCATAAAGAATTGCAGAAAATGCAACTGTTAAAAATGTAGTCTCTTTTTTTTTCTGTCTGATGGATGTACGAAGATGGACAGATTACTTGAATAATGGTTTTAATAGAAGCAAACTTTGATCTGCAAAATAACTTGAAACCAGGCTTTATTCTGGATTCAGGTCAGCATTTTGAGCAATAAACATTAGCAGAATTTTTGATGTTGATATCCAGACCAGTACTCCAGTTTCTTTTTAAAGGTATACATTATTTTTATCTTATTAAATGCTTTGTTGCTGTGATGCATAGGTCTTAATTTGAGTGTTTTATTATCTACTTGTAGTTAAGATACTAATCCTAAATTGGCTACCTCAGGTTGTGAACAAGTGCCCTGTGGTAGTCTTCCAGTATTTTGGACTTGCCAACCATTCCTCATGAAATAGATTGCTCCTCCTTGCTTTGATTGCAAATACATTCTTTTATTTATAACTAGTATTTTCTGTTCTCTGTAGATAATGAATTATTTAAGAGAGGACAGCTTTGTCTGTGGCTTGATTTGTCCAGTTTGATTGGTTATTTAAATGTTTTGCTCAGCTTGCTTGTCGCTGTTTAGTTGCTACAGATTCCAATAGTACTGAACCCTCATTATAAATGTAATTTCAGAAGTAAAGTTTTGATCTAATTAGAATTTAAAATGTGTTGCAGAGGAAAACAGCATTCCTGTATTTGTTTGCTGTAGTTGTAAAGCTTTGGGGGTGGGTAGGATTTAGAAAAAAATGGTAGTGGAAAACTAGGGACTCATTCATTATGCATATGAAAAAATCTTAACAACTAAAACATCATAGCTGTTAAGCATACTAAAGATTTAAATGTTGAGATACAAAAAAAAATTAAAAGTTTGATTTTATTCCACATTATTTATTTTTTTCCCTTCTACAAAAATAACCTCCTGAATTATGTTGTTAACACTGCCACAATAATGGTAAAGAATATTTAACTATATATAAAATACATAAAAATACTTATTTGAGTGTTTCTTAAAAGGAGATCAACTAGTTCATAATTGGTTCTCAGAAATGTTTATTTTTTAAAAGAGGATGTGAGAACCCAAGATTTAAAGTTATAAATGTGAAGAGAAGACTCAGGGAAGCACAGTGAAACTGAGGGGCAAACTAGGATGGAGACCACTGGGTGTGACTGTAACAGAACTTTACAGTCTGGCACTGGATAACCTCAAAACTGTTTTGTCTTGCTTATGAAATAGTAGGGGTTTAATCTAAATCTTAGTTACATATGAACACTTCTGAAGTGACAGAAAGCAGCTTCATTTATTAGGAGAATACTCTCCGGCTTCATTAGTCTTCAATTTCTTGTAATTCATATGATTCCACTCATTAGGAAGGATTTTGGAGAATATTTTCTAGTGATTGATGTATGCTGTACATTACCATGTGAATTTTGTGCTTAGAAAAGGTGAACATGACCTTGCTGGGTAACCTCATTAATAACCTCATTAGTGTGCTAATACTTTCTAGTTTGGAAGGTTAAATTAAACACTGAAAGAAATCAGAAGAGCTTAAGGAAATAGACAAGTTACGAATTATTTGAGTTTTAAAACTATAAACCTCTTTAAATGTCTGCTTTTTAAATACAAGTCACAGCAGTTGGAAGCCAATTTTGAGGGGGGAAATCTTAAATGTTTTGTCATTAATTAGCTTTTAAACTGTTGTTTGGGTTTTTTTTTTGCTTGCTATGGTAGGTAAAACTGACTACATTAGAATGTAACTGCAAAATTAAAAGCTGGGAGATAAGAATAACATCCAAGTTCTTGGTCAGGTAGTTTCAATTTTGTTTGTGGAAAAATCTCTTAATATTACCTATTTACCTGGCAGTAATTGCAAATTATTAAAGTAATATTTCTAAGCTGTGGCTTCTGCTTTTAGTCTTGAGATAACTTTGTTTCCAGGAGTCTGTGTTGTATAGTTTGCTAATGTATGATAGCACTACAGAAGATGCAGATGTCAGTTGGACAAGTTTATTTAAAATAAAATGTATTTAATTTGAACTTAATTTGTAGCCTGATAACACAATTATAATACAGTGCAGTTATAACTGTAAAACTTCCAAAGGTGTTTTTATGAAGCTATCCACACAACTCTCATAACTTAAATACATAGTATAGGTAAGAAGACCTTTCTTGTTCTGCTGGTTCTTTTATAGACTCGGAAGTTTCTATAAATCACTGGTAGCTTAAAGTGGTTCTTGCCAAAGTAAATACTTTAGGTTTTTTGTAGTAAATTTTATATTTGAGGATATCCATGTGAAGATTTTGGAAATGAAACATCCTTGAAATGCTTTTAGTGCTGGTTGAAATTTGAATTGTGATATAATTTGCTGTGTTGAGAAAGCACACTCAGAGCACAAAGTGACAGATACAATAAAATGGTAGAATGATCATATAGTGAAAAAATGAAGTATCTTGTCACAAATCTCAAATTTAGTCTAAAATATTAGGGACCTTTGATTTATTGATGTTAAAATAGTTGATGTAATGGCTCCTATGCTTTCTCCAGTTACACATGAAGCACCGTGAAGACTGAATACACACACACACACAGAGCTGCAGTACGTTCTCCTTGAACCAAAGCAGCTTTTATCATTTAACTTAAATTGGGGAGACTAACTGGTTTGGATCCTCAGATCAAAGAAGAGCAAATATAATTTAGAGATGCTTCTGATCACAGCCCTTTCTTGTTATCTGTGTTGTACGTTCTGATTGTAATTAGCAGGCAACTGTATATAAAAATTTAGTCTAGAATTATTAACAGATTTGTATTTTTTCACTTATTGATGGTTTTCTTTCACTTTCTTGAGATAAAAGTACAATGGGGAGGGGAGGATGACACTTAAAAGTGCATTGCTCTCTCCTTTTTCCTCTTTTTCTTCCTTTCTAATCCTAAATAGATTCTAGAAATCTATACAGTTTTTATTAGTTTGGAGATGTTTTCTACACTTCTGAAAACGTGTAACATTATTGGCTTCCTACTGAAGCACTAGAACTTCATGTTTATGCTACAGCAATGTATAGAAAACAGCATCAAGAATCAGATTATTTCACTTTAAGCTTTAAAACACCCACACTAAAGTATGGAGATCTTGATAAAATGTAGCCATAAATGAAACAAAATTGGGTGTTCATAAACCCTGGAATGGATGAAAAGGTGTTATTGCTTAAAAGTTAATATGTGGAATTGCCTTTTGGGAAATAATTTAAGAATTATTTCGCTCTTTCTTAAATATCTCTTCTAGCTTGTAATTACCTGATTGACCAAAGATCATATTATCTACTTTAACTACGATCTGAAATTACATGCCTGCTTAATTGTGAAACCATGTTTTATGAATGAGGATTTAAATTTATTTCACAATAATATAGCGATAATACAAATAAATAGAAATACTGTTGCATCATTTTCTTTTTGTTGTTTGTAGACTCCAGAGAAGAAACAGTCAGAACCTTCCAGAGGAAGAAAAAGAAAAGCAGACACTCAAAGTGAAAGCAGCCAAGGTAAACTAAATTGTAAATTAATTAGGTAGTGATTGAATGTAACAAAGTTTTGACTGTTAGCCTTAAAAATTCTGTATTTTTGCTTGCATAAGACAGGTGTTAGGTTTTGGATGATAAATTACTTACTCTCCTCCCCCTCCCGTTTGTCACTGGAAGGAGTGGGAAAGTAAAATGTGAATTGAACTGGTAATAACCCAAAAAAATCATGAGCTACTGTGTGTATAACTTGTAGCTGTGATACAACTCTGTGTTGTTTTTAAGAATTATAGCAGCTTTTCTCATGCAAAATACCTTTGTGGTTTGTATTTCTTTTGAGTAGGTAAGGGGAAAAAGTGATTACAGGTAACAATGTCTGATTGCTTGTTCTACAGGTATAAAAAAAAATTGAGATTTATTCTTCCTTTTCTGTGGAACACTGGGGTTGTCTAGAGGGATGGGGAAATAGGGATGAGACTGATTTCTAATTTAATATTTACAAAGTTTATTTTTTGTTCATTCCTCTCTTTAGTGTGAATTTTGGGGGAGGAATGGTGGAAATTTAACCTCAAGACAAAAATTAATCAAAGAGGAGAGTAAATAGTTCTGATAACATCAGTATTAGCTTTTGTTTTATTCTAACTGAGCTAGAAAATGTCACTTCAGATATATATCAGTGGGCTCCATATCTGGAAGTCTTCATGATGAAAGATGATATTATCAGAAGAATTATGTAGTTTGACTAAAATTGATTTCTTTGTGTTACTTTGTAGACACCTGCTTTGTTCAAAGAACCAGAATGAAATTTCTTATTTCCATCGTTGTAATAACCTATCCTTCCTGTTATTAATGTGGATTGAAATTAAAGATGATGGAAGTTTCAGGAACTTTTTAACTTAGAAAATGTGATTATAATGTCTTATAATTACTATTTTACTGTTAGGAACAGTGAAACTAAATAGTCTGCACTGCAGTGTTCTCAAGGAACTGGCCTAAGAAACTGCAGCCTGTTGGAGTGGTACAGTACAGTTGAGGCACAGCAATATTGCTGTTGTTTTGAAAAAAAGAAACA
This sequence comes from Myiotriccus ornatus, assembly GCA_036023395.1. Taxonomy (NCBI): domain Eukaryota; kingdom Metazoa; phylum Chordata; class Aves; order Passeriformes; family Tyrannidae; genus Myiotriccus; species Myiotriccus ornatus. The sequence continues at coordinate 20,420,723 of JAYRBT010000181.1, read as the reverse complement.
AGAGATCAATCTCTTCTGTATTGCATAGCCAGGACATTGACTTTGTAATATGTAAAATAATCCATAAAAGTTGAAGAAAAGTATTGTTTGGAAGACGGAGGTAATTGGTATGTGGGATAAAATCAGTGTAAATCTATTCATAATTGGCTGTGCCAAAATAATTTGATGTATTTCTTCAGTACAGAGTTCTGTTACATTACATCAGAGAGATTTTTCTGTACTGCAGAGGATTGCAGTCTGTCTCATTTATCTGCATGAAAGCAAATTTTAATTTGATAAAGTGATACATGAGAATTAAGCATGAAGACAGGAATCACCAGCAGAAATACAGGGCAGGTAAAGAACTGGCTGGAGGGAAGTAGCAGTGGTATGTACACCAGCTGCGTGACTGCTGGAGAGGTTAGCTGTGTGCTGTTTAGGTCTTTGAATTAGTTTATCTAATTTTTTTCTCTTAAAAGTCTTTACACAAATAGGACTAACAAATGTTTCTGTTTTGTCATGTTATTTCTTAGTGACACAGCTTTATGAACGATGCTAATATAGAGTCACACTGGACTAGAATTCATCAGGGCTGGAACAGTAGAAAAGCTTGAAAATCTTTGCTGAAAGGTCCAGAATTACATTTTTGGATCTGTGGGCAAGGATCTCCTAATTTATCGCAAAAATTTCTTTCTATAAAGCAAAAAGCTTTGAACAATAGTCCACTTCCAAGATGTCTCCTAACAGGTAGTCTGGCCTGTACAAGAGACAAATACAGTCTTGAGATTTATCAGTCATTGTAGGGCCAGATAAAAGAAAGCCTTTGTGCATGAGGTAAGGTGTAGGAATGCCACATAGGGGTGAGGTCCTCAAGTTGAAGAGAGATAATTCAAATTACTGCTCCTGAAGTCTCAAAATGTTTAAGATAACCTAGTTAACCCTGTGAGTTACCCAGTTCTTATTCAGGTTAAGAGGACTGGAAATACTTGTCATCGTCCATGCCCACACTGTTATTTGCACTTAAGGAAATCATTGGGCAGAACATTTTGGCATAATAACTCACTTGGAATATATAGTGCTAGTAGACTTGGTTAATTTAATAATTTGGAAGTGGGTGAACTTTGAGATAGTGCTTGAAAAGGGGAGGGAGTTACAGCTAAAGGTTTGATCTCCAGGATATGAAATGAGTTTCCTGTTATCTGGAAGAGGTCGAGAGTTACTGCTTAAGTCTACACTAAGGTGGTTTAGGAATTGAAGTGTGACTTAATATCTGATTTCTCAGTGAATGGAATATGCAAATCCCTTTATTGTGGCCAATCCTTTAATTACCTACATAGGGACATCACATATTACCACATCAAAGAAAACCAATTAACAAGTGGTAAGATTTTGCTATAATTACTTTATATGTAAAAATATAAGATACCTCTGTAAGTAATTTATTTAATCCATTCTAATGTATTTGTTGCAGGAAAGAATATTGGGGGACGTGGTCACAAGATTAGTGATTATTTTGAGGTAAGGACTTTATGTATTTGTGAAATTTACTTTGGTTTTAAAATTTACTTTTAGCTGATTCTGGAAGCTACCGAATTTTGGTTGTAATGGACAGGTCTCTTGAGAGATTACACCTTTTTTCTTTATATAAGCTTCTTGAGTATTAAACCTTGAAGTAGAGAAGTCACGTCAGTGCAACCTGAACTAAAAAACCGTTTTCTTTCACACTTTTCTTTAAATGGCTAAAGGCTACCCTAATAAAAGTAATACAGTCTGATTTACAGATTCTGTGTACAGATGAGCTGTATCATTTAGTAGATGTATAATGTATTTTGATAAGATTGACTAATTGGAGGGCCATATCTGCTCTACAGTACCAAGGTGGAAACGGCTCTAGTCCAGTGCGAGGCGTGCCTCCTGCAATCCGATCTCCTCAGAATTCACATTCCGCTCCTTCTTCTGTAAGTTTGTGAACTTCATAACTGCTGGACATAATTTTATAGTAAAAGTAGGATAATTGAAAATAGTCTGTATTCATGGGAAGAGTTTTCAAAGGAAGGAGTCCTTGGAAAAAGTTCATTCTGTAAACAGTAAAAAAGAAAAGGATCAAATTAAGTATTAAAACTAAATTTTTCTGTTAACACTGAGACGATGTTTTTATAAAACATCTTTTTTAAATACAAAGTAATTATGTAAAATGTTGAATAAATGGTAAATATTGTAATGGCATCTATTCATAAGTCTCAAACAAAAAAGGAGAGGTTTTTCCTTACTTGTGAGGAAACTGAACCCCTAACTTGGGACTTTAAATTTTTGATAAATCATAATTTTTTAAAAATAGTTGAATGCCTAATTTACCTTTCAAATTCTCTTTGTTTGTCATGCTAACTCATTTTTTTCCCTTCTCATAAGCATGATTTCAGTGCTCAGCATACCCACGTGTGGCCACCTAAATGGCCAAACAAATTTTGCCAGTTGCAGAATAGATTTGTTTTCTCTGATGGTGGACCTCAGCTTTTATTCCATGTATTCCTCTTGTTCTTGCCAACAGTATGGAGTGTAATACAGATTGTGGAATTTGGCTTGAAAAAAGTCTCGTTCACACAAAATACGTTCATTAACAGGATTTGTGTTCTGATCTGCACTAGCTTCCCCTTTCTGGTTCTCCCACAGGAAATAACCACTCTAAAAATAACTCACATTATTCTTGAGTTGTGAAAGCTCAAAATTGGAAAAATAAGTCTGTGTAAGACTGACATCACCTTATGTCAGTCTTGTATTGTCTTAAATCTTTCACTCTGTTTCCCAAAAGTGACAATCCTAATTTTCTCAGTGAATATATTGCCTCCTTTCTGAACTGCAAGTGATACATACCAGCATAGCAGTAGCTCTCAATGCAGTGCTGCAAGTAGTAGCTTGTGTAATACAGATAGCCTTGTTACAACTCATGGCAGAAAAAACCCGGAAGAATAGAGAAACAAGGTATGTTACAGTTGTACAATATTACAGTTGTATCTAAAATACTTTGCTTTCATGCCTTTCAGGTTCGACAGAATAGTCCTTCTCCTACTTCATTAGCTTTCGGGGACCACCCTATCACACAACCAAAGCAGTTATCTATTAAAATTACTCAGGTAACTTTTTGAGTAGAGGTATCTTGTATAACTTCAGACCACAGAAAAAAAAAAGTAGTTATGTTTATTTCATTATCTTTCAACTTCTAAACTCTCAAAAGCTTTCAAAAACTTTTGCTTTTTACAGTCGCTGAAGCATTTTTCTAATAAGTTCAGCAGCTCATAATTTAAATCTCTCTGATTTGTTTTGTATTCTGCGCTTGCTTGGCTTCCAGCATTGCACTTCATGTGTACTGAAATGACCATGTCATTTGGTAGATTTTAGCTGTTGTGTGATCTTAGCAGCAGAGGCTGCTCTTTCAGGCACTGTTTGAATTGACAGCTGCCATTGTCATATTGCATTTAAATTTTGACACTGAAGAAGAAAAATGAGGTGGTAATCAAAATGATCAAGACAGAGTTCTGACGTGACTTTCAAAAGCTGAAAGCAGCTGTTTTATCCTCTCTGCCATTTCTGACATGATCTATTCTATCTTTCACATGTTAGTCAGAACAAGGTTACTTTACCTGTTGACCCAGTATAGAGAATTTAAAGTAATTAGTTGATGTTTACATTCTTGCCCTGTTTTATATGCTTTTTTAATGAACATTAAGTTCTCAATTAGTGATGAAATCTTTTGATACTGTTAGTGGTTTGTCCCAGCTGTTCACAGTGGCCCTCACAAAGAGGAAAAGCAGTTTTGAATAAGAACCTTCCATGACGCTTCCAAAACGCATGAAAATAAGATGTGCTGGTCTTGTTGAATGTTTTAAACTAGTTTATTTCTCTGCCTAACAAACATGAGAAAAATAACGCTGTAGTTGTTAAAGGAAAGGATAAATATTTGAAAATGTTCTTTTTAGACTGATCTCACAATGCTGAAATTAGCTGCACTAGAAAGTAATAAAAATCAAGACCTGGAAAAGAAAGAAGGTCGTATAGATGACTTACTCAGGGTAAGTTTTAGACATGGGGTAAAGGTTATTTATGCAGAACAACAGACAGTGAATATGAGGCATATATTTTAAATTTTTTAAAAGTTACTGCAGGGTTACCTAAATTAAAAGGTATAACAAGTTTTAATTTCTGTAACTTTTTGTCTTAAATCTAAGAAGTCTATATAATGAAATGTATAAGGTGTTTTTTCTGCTTCTGTGCTATGACTTGTTAATGAGTAAATATGTTTACAGACTTCCTGAAGGTACAAAGAAAGCTGATGCAGTTAGCAAGCAGTTGATTAATTCCTTGAGTTCAGACTATAATTTCACTAACAGGTGTTTTTTGGTTGTTCTAATTGTGAATAGCAGATACAGTGGAACAACTGTTGGCAGTTTCAGAATGGAAATGATTGTGATGCAAATTATTACAGGCAATAAATAACTACTCTTTATAAGAAAACTGTGCTATACTGTGCTCTAATATTTTAGGGGAAAAAATCTTAATGCTTGTGCTCTTGAAAGAAGTGTTGAAGAGGTGATTTATAGAAATATGAAACAAACCTGTATTTACAAGTTGTAGTCTGCTTAGTGTTTATATGTGTACATACATAGGTACAATGCATAAAAATATTAACCCATGCAATCAGATATTATGAAATGGTACCTGTAGACTGTTTGAACACATGTTCAACAGTATGGGATATACAACCTTAAACTCTTTTTAAAAAACTTTCTTTTAATCAAAATAATACTGTTGTGGGATTTTTAAGGTAATAAGTTAAATATAATTGGAACATAGGGAACTTCTTAAACTTCCTGCTCAGATGACTGAAACTTTTATCATTGTGAAGTTTGTTTCCTTTTAAATTAAAAGTGTTAGGAGTTTGTATGACTTCAGCAATCAGATATAAAGGATCTGGAGCTGAAATTAAACTTACAGTTTAACACTGGAGAGCTGAAAAAGAGATGGGTTCAGAGCTTTTATGTATTATTTATATACTGAATGTTTTGTAATACAGAATGCAGGACAGTGTACAGGACATAAACAAGGAAGCAAAGCATCGTTCTACAGATTGGAATAGACCTGTGATATGAAATTTTTGTAGATAGGTGTTTATGCATGTTCCTTACTTTAGTCACGTGAAGGTGGATACCTTTATTTTCTGGGAGAGCTGATTTAAAAAATAGTGTTTCAATAAATCTTTTCATATTTTATATATATCTATTAGGCTAACTGTGATCTTAGAAGACAAATAGATGAACAACAAAAGCTACTTGAAAAATATAAAGAAAGGTTGAACAAATGTATTTCAATGAGCAAGAAGCTTCTAATTGAAAAGGTAAGCTTACTGCTTGTAAAATCTCTGTGATAAAAACTGGGAGATTGCTCTAGAACTCCATTATGATTCTTTAATTTCCTTCAGCCTTTTCACATTAGTCTCTTGAGAATGAAACTATCCATGGGTGTCTATCTGGCAGTGTTTTTATAAACCTGGAGAGGCAAAATAAAATGCTCAGCCTTTTTCAGGTCATGGAAAATGTGCCTTTTTTGATTTAGAATTTTCCCACTGTAAGTAATTCAGCTATAGCAAAGCAAGAAAGATAAGAATTTAGTATGTGTCATATTTTCATGGACAAACTGTAAGATCACAGATGAAAGAACTTCTGAACGTAATCTTTTATGGAGAGGAGACAAGACACTTAAGCGGCTGAGATAATTTGTGATGTAAAATGCCATGTTAGCTCAGAATTAATGGAAACAAGGAAATTAAGGTGACTGTTCACCTTCATACTACTATGAAAGAAATACTTATTTGAAATTTAATGCTAATTATATTTAAACTAGCAGCAATTTCTTAAAAAACAAGTATACCTTATTTCTCTCCCTCTTCTTTAAAATAATCTTATTAAAAAAAAAAAATTAAGAATAAGCGAATAGAAAATCAGCTTATTACAAATTAGGATACAAAAAAGTTTTAAGATAAACAACCAGGTCTCTTCCCTAAAGCTGGATGCTGCAGTCAGGTACAAGGACACAAACTGAGCCGTTGGAAGATTAGGAAGAGTTTCCTCACTAGCATGTCACAAATAAATTACTGCAGTTCTTTTAAGTTCAGCGTGAGGGGACTGCAAGGAAAAGATGCATCAGGATCTGTTTGGCATGCGTAGTTGGGTACCTTCAGACTGAGAATATCACAAGGGCTGTTTGTTGTGAAAGGCCATGCAGGCCTTTCCTCATTCTAGGAGTCTATTTGCACAAAGATCCTTCTTTCTGTCAACTTCTCACTTTTGTTGTGGGTGTGTGTGATTTTGGCCCATAGAAATTTCTTATGAAGCAAGAGTTTGTAATAATTAAAGGAGTTTCCTTCCATCAAGTGTTCACAGTGCTTTTTCTTCCTCTGCTGAAGGAGACTAGGCAGATTCAGTTGTTTATCGCATCCCAAGGATTCTTGTGGTAGCTGTAGCTGGTTCTGAGAAGGGCATCTGCTTCTCTAACTGCAAGTGAATATCTAATGGCAGTTAAGCCTACCCCCAGTGCATTCCCACACAGAGGTCCCTGACCCAAGTCACTTTGGTACAAGCAGTAACATAGATGCTCTGTCAAGGAGGTTTCCAAGCTAAGTGTAGTAGGTGCACTCCTGATAGATATCTAAGTTGGCTCGGTTTTTATAATAGACACATGCAGACAGAATCTTAATTATATGCCTCTGTGATGGCGATGCTCTATCAGTTTTGCTGTATTTACAAATAAATGTTTTGTTAATTATGAAGAACAGTGAACTTTATAGGAAAACTGAGCCAAGCTCAGATTTATTTATTTTTTGTGCATAAATCTTCCTTAGTACTGATTCTGACAACTGCAGAGTTTGAGTTCTGTAGAAATTAAAGTAAATGGAGTAAAGTACTACAAGATATTTTCATTTACTCTCCTTTTACCCCTACCTTAGAAGGCTGTTGGAGGAAAAAAAACTGAGTGTTTTATTGACTTTATGAACACTTTACTGTTACTAAATATGAATTTGTTGTTGTTGTTTTCTTAGAGCACACAGGAGAAGCTGGCAAGCAGAGAGAAGAGCATGCAGGACAGATTACGCCTGGGGCATTTTACAACAGTTCGTCATGGTGCTTCATTTACTGAACAGTGGACAGATGGCTTCGCATTTCAAAATCTTGTGAAGTTAGTCAATGCTATGTTCTTAAAATTCTCGGCTAATTGTTAGTTCCCTCTAGTGGATTTTTTTATTACTAATGTTCTAGGATTGGAGCAGCTTTTCGTATGTTGTGTTTTGCTTTGCCTTATGAAGACTGAGAATACAGTACAGAACTCCATTAATCAGCTGAGGGAATGCTAAGGCTGAGTGTCTTTGAAAGACAGTTTGTTTTAATTTAGTTTGAGCTATCCTTAGAAAAGCGTGAATGTAGTAAATAAGCAGCAAATTATTCAACTCATGCGATAGAAAGAGCTATAAAACTAAATCAGTGATTTTTCAAGAAGCTACCCATGTATCACTGGTGGTCATCAGGCTGATGAGGTCTGTGAAGTTCTCATTGTTCACTTACATGGGCTACATCATCACAGTAGCAGTTTTTTTAGGCATCCTGCTCCTCAGTGCCATGAAGGAGGAGTGACAAATCTGGCAGCCTCAGATAGGGTTTAGTGCAAGTGGATGGGGGAGTTCAACCACCTGGAAAAGAGCTGGTGTAGCAGGTATTTCAGCAGAGATGGGGCCAAGAGAAAGGACAGTTGGAGATGGTGGTGAAATAGTTACACGGTGCTTCAAAAGGTGTTACTTGGTAATGAGTTTGATTCAATCTTTGGAGGTATAGATAAATATAGAGAGAAGTATTTTAAAAGGAAATTCACCAAGCTTTTAGTTTTTGAAGGGCAGTATGTAGTCTTAGCAATATGTGATTGCTTAGGGCATTGTTTTTCTAAAACAATCTTAAAAACAGAGACTGTAGGTGCATTTTGCATAAAAGCTGTAATTGCCATACAACCTAAGTGATAACTTATTTGGCAACAGTCAGATCAAATTTAGCATTTGGCCTATAAAAATCAGCTGTAGTCTCTGCTGATTCTGTTATGGGGTTTTTTGATGGTATAAAAGAAGGTATGCACTAGCTCAGATTTTTTTTTTTCTATTACTAGTGCAGAAGTGATGTGTAACACTTTCAAAAGCACAACAAAACAACCCCAAAACAAACCACCACATACTTAAAAAGTAAATTTTGCCATAACTTTAGCAAAATGTTTCTGCCTCATGAGGAACACTGGTGTTCTTTTTCCTAGGAAACGTTTTCACACATACAGAAAGTTTTCTAAAATTTCTAAATGCCTTATCAGTTAAAAAGATAGTTCTTTAAAAAATGCAAATGGATCAAACTTTAATAAAGCTTTTTTTGGGATTTACAGGCAGCAAGAATGGGTGAATCAACAAAGGGAAGACATTGAAAGGCAAAGAAAGCTCCTGGCCAAGCGAAAGCCTCCAACTACAAATAATTCTCAGGCACCATCTGCCAATTCTGAACCCAAGCAGAGGAAAAATAAAGCTGTGAATGGGGCAGAAAACGATCCCTTTGTTAGACCCAATTTACCACAGCTGTAAGTTTAACATTTCAATCAGTCTTTTACATAAATTCTCAGATATTGTCTGTGTGCGTTCTATTCAGAAAACAGCATAAAAAGACACTCAGTATATTCAGCAGCTATATTCTCACTGAGGACTTGCTGATGTCAGGGAAATTTGCACCACTGTCTATGAAGTTGTACAATTGCACAATTTATTTTTGGTAAAGTCTCCAGAGAAAGGACCGTTCTGTGTTTATGCAACATACCTTATGTTTTCCGCATCTAGAAGTGTCCTTATCCTGGCTTCCTTCTGTTGGAATGTCACTGATACCTATTGGACTTTTCCTTTTCACATTGGTTTAAGATCTTCTCCTTTAGTTAGAGATCATTTTTTTCCATGTAATAGTATTTAGTTGACGAGAAAAGCTTTCTTTTTGGCCTTTAGTATTTGAAGATGTGTCTAAAAACATATGGAAAAAACACTTTTTTCCCCCTTCTGAATGCTAGATCCTGAGACCAACTGTCATAAGTTACTGATCCCATTTCACATATTGACAGTGTTAACATTTTTTGTCATTGAAGCATAAAAATTGAGAGCTATTAGAGAACTCTCTTTTTTCAAGGGGTATTTTTTTCCTGCAGGCAGAAATAGTATAATTCAAGGCAGAGAGAGATGTGTTCTTGACATTTAATTTGAATATTTTATGAAGTTGCTGCTTGAAGATACTTGTTATTGCCCTGATGCTAAGAGGCTGCAGCTGATAGTGTGTCTTTTCCTAGTTTATTTTTAAATAAAAAGTAAGTAGAATTAAAAAGACTAAAAAATTAATCAGTGTTACTTTGCAGAAGTAAGCTGTGTTGAACGTGGTCACCTGTCACCTTTACTTGTGGAGGCAGCAATTTATATCTCCAGGGGTGGAGGGTCTGTACATTTCTCTGGTTAGATCTGCAAAATAGATACGTTTGGACTTATCAAATCAGGTTGAAGGCAGCTGCATGTGTTTTGCATGATGCATCATGCTTAAAGTTCATATTGTGAAGTTGTTTTGCTGTGACAAAAATATGAAAATACAGTAGTAAGGCTGGCAGTGTAAGCAAGTCTTGGTTAGTGTTAGTCCTGTGTCTTGGCAGAGAGCTGAAGGGCCATTGCTCAGTGTGATTCTTTAGTAGTGCTTAATGCCTGTGTTTCTTCTTAGACCATAATTGATACTTCTGAATAGTACAGTAAATATTAGTGTCATGTTAAAAATACCTTTTAGTTTGAATGTAATCCCTCCTGTTATTAAAAGTAACATTTAGGTAACGGAAAAGACATGAAAAATTACAGAACTCTTTAATTTGTCAGCTTTTGGCCAGTTGAATTCCCATAATCTTATTGCTGCTTTGAGAGGTGATAAAATATAAATTTGGGAAAAAAACACAGAGGATGTGTTTAGGACAAGATGAATTCCTGGAAATAAACTTCAGAATATTTTGTGGTGTTACACAGTGCTAAATCATTTTCAATTTACGAAAGACTCTTCAAATTTTCATTTCATTTGGCTAAACCGATTGCATGTTAAGTGGCACATGAAAATGCTTGCTCGTTATGGAATTGCCAAGAGAAAAATCAAAATTGCCCTTTTGTATAGAATACTAGCATAAATGTAAGCAGTTATTGAATCAAAACTGTTGCACCTTTTAAGTATCCTAATTTGATCATTATATAATCTGAGAATCAGATTACTTGCCTGTATGATAAGTTTAAAAATTTTGTTACAGACCTTTGAGAAGATCTGTAATACATCCTGGGATCACCGAATCATTTAGCCATGTTATTCTCTTAGGCCTTTCCTTGAAGGGTTTTTTAATGTTTGAATTTGAGATTGGTTATAACTTTGTGGAGTAGTAGTATGTGTTGAGTCCTCTCTGCTTCTCAGTGCAAAATTAAATGTTTTGAGTATCTTGCTAAAACATTAATTGTGCACTTCCATTTTAGAGTAAATTTGTCATCTGCTGTACATGATTATCTCCTGCTACATTGTGCTTATCATTACTTTGTAATGATCTTAATTGGATATACCCAAATGGAAAAGGTTCTGTTTATATGAAGTGTGAGGAAATGCAGAGCCACTTGAGATTAATGAACTAAACCAGTATTAAATCAGTACAACATATATGTAAGTGATCAGGCAGGTCTATTTTAAACATGCAAACAACTTGCTAGAGGTTGTTATGAACAGGTGTCATTACCACTGCATTGTTTGCTTTGGAAAATGTCTCCAACTTCTGGTATTGACAAGACAAAATGATTTGTGGCTTTGTAACAATCAGTAGTATTGAAGCTTTCTCTGAAAACAGGTGTCAACTGTTTTGAAACAGACTGGAGGTGTTGCCTGAGGAATTCTTAATAAGGGAGTCAGTTTAGCTAAATGTACTGTAGTATATACTGATGCACACGTAAAAGCAAAATTTTTACATTGAAGTTACTGGTATAAAAGTGGCCATCTTGTGAGTGTGGGTTGGTGTTTTAAATAACATGCAACAGATGAGTCTAAACACTCTCCTGGTTTTCCATAATTTTTTCCCCTTTTGTGGCGTAAGCCAAAACTAAAAAGTAGTTTGAATTTTGAGAGTTGTAATTAGTCTTACATGAGAGGAATAAATTGAAATTTATTTAAAGAAAAAACATTTATTTGAAATAGAGGTTGCTTTCTTAGCCCTGGAAAAAGATCTTGTTTGAAAACTATTCCAAATTCTTTGGAGACATGAGAGATGAATCTGTGAGATTATAATGCTAGTCCCCACTTTTTGGAAGCAGCTGTTATTTCACTAGACAATTACTTCTAGGAGTAATGTTTTATTTGGGTGAGGTGGTGTGGTCCTTCCTCTGCAGCTTCAGCTGTTCCAGTTGTATTATTCACTTCCCAGTCACCTCTTCCAGTGCTTCCCAGTTCCTCAGTGTAGCCTTCACGTATCCTTGTCCCTGCATGCAGTTCGGAATAGGAGAACAGAGAGAGCTGGCAGAGTTTGTTACTGTAGCTGAACAAACGCGTCATTTAGAGGGAGCATTCTGTTCTGTATAGACCAAATAAAAATATTTTCAGAAACATTCAGGCTGAAGTGCCAACAATGTGTCTGGGCTTTACTGGACAAGTAAAGACAGCTCTTTTCCTGGGGCAGTGTCTTTCTAAGGCAAACATGGAAACAATGGGTGTAAAGACATCGTGAAAGGTTTTGACTTGGTCAGTATTTGTTCATCCTTGTAGAAACTCGAGGAACTAGAGCGAGAATAACGTTGGACCAGAAAAAAAGAGTTTCAGAAATGGAGGCAAAAAACTTGTATTGGATGTATATATGACTCTTTGGGAGCATGGCTGCATTCTGCTGTACCCATGCATCCAGGATGATTTTCCAACCAGGAGAAGAGATGCTTGTAAATGTACCAGAGTTCATTATTGTGAAAACCAAGGAACGTTTAGCCAGTCTGGTTTTTTGCCTTGTCTGTACCCACTAGTAAGAATGTTTTGGTCATAGAAGAAGGTTTTGTCTCAACTTGTGAGGAAAAAGTGAAAAGAAGACTACTTATGTCTACCTGTGCATATTGTGTCAAAATCTTTGGAATTTGCCCCTGAAAATATAAGTGATTGAAAGGCCGATTTTTGCTGATTTATAAAAAAAAAAGTTTGAATTGGTGATAATCAAACCTTTCAGGGCAGGAAAGCTGCTCACTTTCTTCCAGCAGCAAGGAAAAGTGGCACATCATGGCCCTACACATCACAGGAAAATTATTCTACATACACAGAATATGCCAGTGCGTTTTTGGGAATTTCAGGAATTCATTGCATATGTTTTAGAGTTCATTTGGCTGCAGACAGTTAAAATACAGCATTTATTACACAGTAATTTCAAGCAGAAGAGATACATGGTCAGGGCCAGACTGTTGCCACATTAATTCATGCAACCTGTCCCAGCTGCCCTTCTTCCCCTGCACTCCTCAGATTATCCTCAGGCCTGACTGTCCAGGTGAAGATTGCAGCAGCAGCAGCAGCTGTTCCTGGTTGATGTCCCTCCCCTGTGCTCCTCAACCTGGAGGAGCAACGCCTTCTGAGGGCAATGATGGTCTTTTGTAGGTGACTTGAATGGGGCCCTGAGCAACCTGATCTAGTTGGTGGCATCACTGCCCATGACATGACGGTTGGAACTAAAGAATCCCTTCCAACCCAGACCATTCCATGTTTCTTTGATTCTGTTTTCAGAATGTGTCCCCAGCATGCCACCGTCTTGCAAAAGGTGTGGTGAGTGGATGCAGGTAGAAAGTGGTAGACTGATGGGAAGCAGTCTCTTGGTTGCTAGGATGTTTTCAGGCTGTACAGTGGGCTGGTAGCCTATAGCCAGAAAACACAGCATACAACTTTCATTGCTTTACTGCTATTTGTTGTGTGCTATTTTTATATAAACTACAGTGTATTTATAGATAAAAATAATAAACCTAAAAAAATAGTAAATGTTTCTGAATATGAGGCAGTAAAGTTTTGTTTTTCATAACTAAATGAACAAAATCCTAAGTGACTATATCTGTGTGCAGTTCGGTGGTTTTATATGCCTTCCTCCAAAATGTGGTGGTCAGTAACAACAGTTGCAGATTGCTGTGAATCATGCTGTGCCTCTAATAGAGTTAGATTTGTAAGGAAATAGAAAAATGGAAACCAGTCATTTATTGGCTATAGCATAGAAACATGGAAAGGGTGACTTTGAATCTTAATGTTTCCAGTATGACCTCTAACTTGTGCTCTGTGCTTAAGAGGGCTATTTCAGAACTTTTTGAAAAGCAATACTTGCTAGAGCTGTCTAGACACTTTGTCATATCTGTGTGGATATCTGAGGTTTTATAAATAGGAACATTATTTTCTATGTTACATTAATTTTTAAGGGGATCTATGGTTTTAGGGCTCTCAGTGCTCATTGAAAATTCTGGTAGGTTGTGTAATAAACTTTGTATTTTCAGTGTGTTTTACCTATGGCTCAGCTTTGCTAAGCCACCTAAATGCATACACTTCTTCCTGAGAAAGACAAACTGTCCGTGTTTCTGGAAATGCACAAACCTGTAATTTATACTGCAGACAGTAATCTGGAAGGAACAGTATTCAATCTTGTACACATTGGCATTGATCTTTTGTCTTTTTTAACTGAGAACTTTGTCCATGTTAGAGTAGTTTGCTGTTTTAACAGAAGTATTGGAAAGGTGTCAGGGATGTTGCTGTTGTCTAGCATGGCCTTGTTTCTCTCTTGGATAGTTCTAGCAGGTGTATTAAAGCAGGAATTAGAGCATTTTTCTTAGGTTTCTTGCTGTTGCTTGGACTGTACAGAAGATGCATTGCCAGCTTTCCTAGCTGTTGAGATACCCCATTTCACATTGCCTTTAATTTGCTAGGAAGAGAACGTAAATGTTAGATCCCAAAATCTGGTACTAAGAGACCTTTTGGCTTTCTTGGAGAGGCAAATTTCCTCACACTATTGCCTTCAGAGTGTTTGGGAATGTCTGTTAACTGGAATACAAGACTGCTTTGATTTCCAGTAGGGGGAAAAAAAAAAAAGCAGGGTAACTTTGTATGATGCTTCATAAAAGAAAGTATGGCTTCCTTCTCGGATTCTGATAGGAAGTGATGGTGGGTACTTTTGTCACTTGATCTGAGTGTTTTCTATATGTTACAGATCAGAAGGTTGATGAAATAACTATAGTTTTGTGAAGACGTTTCTAGTTTCTTAAAAATGTAGATGCTGTGGTCAGAAAGAACCCAGTAACTTTACTGATATTTGGTTGAATCAATCTTCTATCCTGGTCAAATCAGAAAATGGGCAGCAAAATTCAGTATTTATAATATCAGGAATATGAGGGGCTCTGTGACAGCTTCAAGACCAGCAGTTTGTATCCTAAAAAAGATGCAATCCTTTATTAACAGCTTTTGAGACCCAGTAAATACAGGAGTTAGAATTCTGAAAACTATGGTGAACTTCAAGTTTAAAAGGGAGGAAGAAGTCTTATAGTCTTATTAGATTTCTGCAAATTTTATTGAAGTTATCATTTGCTGTAAGAGAAATCTTCCCTCTACCTCTGCGGAAAGTACTGGTGGTTCTTAAGACATTCTAGTCCTTAGACTCGCAATATGAACAGCATCTATAGCCTTCTAAACACCTTGGGTAACTATCTTTCCAGTCGATAATTGAACTCAAAGAAATATGGACTTTGTGAGAATATATGAAACTATTACTTTTAGCTTTGTATCACGCAAAAAATATTAGACGTAGGCAAAACAATAAAAAGTTTAATTTTAATTTGTAGGGATTTGTGTGAACCCTTTCAAGGAGGCCATACTTCTTTCTCCTTCTCCGTCTCCTGTTTCTCTTCCTCGTGTGTGGATGGTTTCTAATCTGGAGCTTAAGTCTCTTTGGTTTCTTTTCTTTGGTCATTTGTCTTCTCTGTCTTTCTTGTTCATCCCATGGGTCCTGCCTGCAGGCAGTTCGCAGGTTTCTTGGATACTAATCTGTATGAACAGTTTAGATCCTCTGCACGATAACTGACTTCATGTCCTAGCAAGTCTGGGGACAGTGAGGGACCACTGATACTACTCAGGATGCACTAGGTAATCTTACAGGCTACCTGAGAGAACAGATCCAGTGGGAGAGGCAATTAATATTCTAGAATACCAGACAGAGGCATTCTGTAAGTATGTTTGGGCTCTGAAATTACAAACCAAGATGTTCAGAAGGTTCAAAAATGTACTTCTAGTGTTGTGGTACTAAATTACATAAAATACTGTATATACTGTAGTATTTAAGTAAGAATGCTATTTTGTTTGCTACCATATAAAAGCTTTAATTACGTGATTGTTTTGTTTTTCAGTTTGACTCTAGCAGAGTATCATGAACAGGAAGAAATTTTCAAACTTCGATTAGGACATCTCAAAAAGGTATGGGGTTTTTTTGATCATGACCAAAACCATAAAAACCAGTACTACCAAAATAAGGAGAGGGCTTGTTGAGAGCTGTCTGATCAGAAACTCTAACACTAAAATTACTGTTTCGTTTTCTTTTTGTTTGTGCAACTTGCCATAAAAACTGGGAGAGGAGTAGTAGTGAGTCCATCCAGTGTAACACTACTGATTCCTTAAATCCTTAGAGCAGTGGTAACAGTGATGGCACCACCAATACTGCTCTTCCCTTTGCACTTCCTGAGCTCTTCTTTCAGAGCTAAGGAAGAGAAGTCAGCAAAGTTTGATATATGGAGGTTTTATGTTAATTTTTTGACCTTTAAAAAGGTTCAGTTTACAAAGCCTTGTATTTCTGAATGAATGTAATGTTTTCATCATTTGCTGTTTCATCAGTTGTTGTCAGTTAGTGTAGTACCTATCACAAGAGAATATAATTTTCCTGCTTTTACAGAAAATCCTTTCTCTGTGTCTTGAAATATTTTTGCAGTCAGATATTTTACTCCAGTCTTTGACTCTTGAAACAAACTCTTCTTGAAGCCCATCATTTCAATAAATCTGTGTAGTGAGATAACTGTGATATTAACAAACTATTGCTCATTCAAGCAAAGCTTTTGAGGAGTAATTTGTAAAAAGGAATGCCAGTTGAAGCAGACAGAAATACCTCAACAAGAGCAAAAGAAAACTACCTGTATCTGCTGCGTAGTAGTTCTTGAGTTGCTCAAGACCTCAAAACAGGTCATAGTGTTTTTCCCCTTGAAATATTGCAAGAGTGTGTTCAGGCCTGTTCTCATCAAATGTACAAGACACCTCCTATAAATCCTACTCTAATGAACTGAACCGGGCCCTGTGAGAATGCTGTTGCTGTTTTCAAAGAATATGACAAGGAAATACTTGAGTCTGCAGTAGGGAATCTGCATGTAACTTGTTGGCACTAGTGAAGGAGACTGCCCTCATAGTTCGTCGTTGTTAGTGCTTTAGGAGTAGCACCAGCTTCACATGAAATTGTTAGGAAATTCTGTAGGGTTTTTTCCATGCTTTAACTGTTTTTGAAGTGTAATGGAAATTTGAAGTGATAGGTGAAGGAAGCTGTTACATAGTTGTTTAATTCTGGAATTTTGGTTTCACCTTGAGCATCAGTTCTGGAGTACTTTGCATAAGAAGAAAATTCCTTACCTAAATGCCAGAGGGGAAACAAATTCTACTTCTAAGCAAGTTATATTTGAGTATATCTGAAAATAATAATAAAAATGCATTCTTGCATTTTAATTCTTATGTGTGATACAGATTTTGTCATTAACTAAGGAAAACAATTTTATTACTTTCTTTTTACATGGCTGCATTTCTTTCCTGGTTCTTCTTTGCTAGTTACGTTTTTTTTTTTCCTTCCCTCAGCATATGCTGTTTTGCTCTCTGCTCCTCTTCCTTTTCATTCTCCAGAAGCTTTCCTGGTGCTCTTATTTTTGGTGCCCTGTACATACTGCCACCACCAGTTTTCTTTTCCTTCTGCTGCCCAGGAAATTCTTTTCCAGCTAGTGGCTTTGGTCCTGGAGAGAGGCTCTTGTTTTCTCACTTCCTTTTATATAGCAGTGACCTGAGGCAGCTAAGCTGGTTCATTCTTGCTTAAAGGTATTCACAGCCTGAGTGTCCTAAATAACAGCTGGAAACAATGCAACCAGCCAGTTCCCTTTGGACTAACATTGGCCTATGAACCACATTTTGAGAACCACTGAATTGCATAATATATGAACAAAAAAGTCCAAAAGAGGCATAACTGATGGATTTTTTTTTTTTGTTGTCAGCCTTTGGGAAGAACATAGACAATTGTGTGTGTATAAGTGTGTGGCCATTGTTAGGGGGAGAAGGACTAGAATTCTTTATGAAGGACTACTGGGTTATGAGAAACTGCCTGTCATTTCAGGGTATTTAACACAGAACTGCAGGGAAGCATCTAAATATATAAAAAAAAGAGTTTAATGTTGTATAAACAGGAAAAAAACCCTAATTCTTGACATTGTATTTTAGGAAGAACAAATGGTCCACCCAGATCTGCTAGCAGATTAGAACTACTTAGTCCAGCTTTTAAATTATTAGGAATTTAATTTCATTTTCTGAATGAAGGTTCATCTCATGTCTTGTTTTTGGATGAGAGGTTTTTTCATGGCTTATGGAGAGGGTTTCAGGATATCTACTGAAATCATCTACTTGGGACTCCTCAACTCATAGGATATGTGGTCATTTAATGTGTGGTTTAGATTACCAAATGCGGTTGTTGTTTCAGAGTATGAGTTTATGATATACAATGTTTGAAAATACTAGCTTTAGGCCATTTTCTCACCACCCTGCTGACTTCTGCCTTCATCCCCTAGTGCTATGATTTGTTGCCCTATTGCTTTTACCAGCACCACTAAGTTGTACAGTCATAGAATAAATTGTGTTGGAGAACTGATCTAGCTTCTTTCAGAAATAAAATATTTATTTTTTGTGAATGTTTGTGTCTTTTTCTTTTTTTTTTTCTGTTTTTTTTTTCTTTTCTTTTAAAGAAAAGATTGATCAGTATTCCGGTTTGATTTTCCATGTGGCTGTGCAAGAGGCTGTGCCAAAATCACAAGTGATGATGAGGGGCACTGCTACTAAAAAAAAAAATGTATCAGATGCCAGGCCTTTTTTTTTTTTCCCTTTTCAGATAGAATAATTCCATAATTACAAGCTTTCTGATACGGACAAATTTTGTCTCCCCTTTCTTCAGACTTTCAAATTCTAGAGGCACTGACTGTAATAACGACAGTGTCTTTCAATGAAGTAGATGTTTTTCAGTTTGAATATAGATACGTAGATTTCCACAAATTAGGCATTATGAATTCTTTTCTTTATTTAGAGAATCTGAATAAAAAATTATTTTGTTGTTCTCTAATACATAGCATAAAGATGAGATAAAAAATTAAGTGCTGAAATTAGTTAGGGAATGTGCTCATACCTGACATGCTTCTTTTGAAATTGCACCTAAATCTTAGGCAATACACATTCTGCATTTGTAATTTTAATAAAAAATGGGAAAATCTTTTTAAATTAGATTGGGTTTCCTTTCTTGTATCAGCACCTTAAGAAGATTTCTGCTGTAATGATGTACTGTTTTCTTCTTTCTTGATTTGAACTTCAGCCTCAAAATATTTTAAATGTCTTTTCTTAATATGTCAGTTTGTACAAAATCTGTAACTGCACATATCTCAATTTTTTCTTTTTTGGACATCAATTTCAGACCGCTTCCCAGATAATTTATCTCCTTGGCTGAGGTACAAAACCCAGCTGCCTCTTATTTCAGATAGCATCCCTACAGTGCAGAACAAAACTGTGAACATCCCATTACCTGTGGGTTCATGAACAGAAAGGTTCCTTGAAACAGGCTTTTGCCTTATCTTTCTGAATTTTTCTAGCTTTAAGAGAAAAGCAGTGCTTTCTTCTAGTTCAGCAGGGTTTTGTAATGTAATGTTCCTTCATCACCACTAGTATTGATGAAGGAGTAAAAATACCCTTTTCAAATGGGGAGTAAATGAGCTTTTATATTTCCTTCTTTTCATTTGCAGGAGGAAGCTGAAATACAAGCAGAACTTGAACGTTTGGAAAGAGTTAGGAATCTTCACATAAGAGAACTGAAAAGAATAAATAATGAAGATAATTCACAGTAAGATACTGTCTGAATTTTGCATATCTGTTTTTAAAATACTGCTCTAAAATAGCACTTTACAGAAGTGACTTATTCATAATTTTTTTTGGTTCTCTGTGTTTATGCACATATTTTAAACAGCAACTCAATTTAAACTTGAAAAATTAGAATTACTTATAATTTGGTAAAGTTATTAATGGTTTTGTTGAATATGCAAGAAATAACATATATATACAGTTTATAGTGGAGAGCTAAAACTTGCTACACCATATTATTGGGCTAAAAAAAATACTTGTAAGAGAACCTAGTGCAATTCACTTAGCTGACAATGATGCAAGAAAATGGCAGGGAAGTTTGCTGCAATTTTGTGCTGCAGTTAAAATTAGTTTTGGTTTTATGGCACTGTAATTTCATTCCTATTAGGTACGGGTACCTAGCAGGAAAAAACCATATTACTTTAAATGTTACTCTATTTCACCTTGAACAGCAGTGTATCATGTTAAATTGTTATTTAGTATTAACTATTACTGTGTAGATTTGAAAGTAATAATTACGTAACTTAAAAAATTCGGTCTGTTTTCCATGATGATGAATACAGACACACTTCATTTTCACCAACACTTTCAGTGGGCGCTGTTGCTTAAAAGGAACAGGTTCTGCCTCTCCCTGCCTACTTAGCCCTGTTTCTGTGCTTGCAATGGCATTTCTTTACTGAACAGATACTGGAAATTGATCCAAGTTAAAACCAGCTCCTGTGGTCAATATTTTTCTGGATTAATTTTAACCCTGGATCAATTGCCTGGTCTGATTCTCTGCCCCAGTTGCAAAAATGTTTATGCTGCCATGGGGAGAGAGGGCAGTGCAAGGGTGGAATGAGCCAGGGGGAAGGACATGATGGGACTGGACTCCTTGCTTTCTACACTAGGAAATGTAAATGAAACAGTAGCCTTAAGCCTTGTGGACTTTATTTTATTTTTTACTTTTTGTACACAATAGAATGATGTATGCACTAAAACACTAAAAGAACTAGATGTGAAATTTTGCTTAACTGTTCTAATGGTCCCCGTACCAACCCTACAGAAATACAGAAATTTTTTGTTACCATGTGGCTTTAGTGCTAATTTGTATCTAAACTAGTGTTGTGGTTTGGATATGAAAAATCATGGGTCTTGATGCTTACACAGTGATGGCAGAATATTTTCTTTTTAAAATAAGTGTCCTACAACAAGTAAACAAGCAGGTTAAATAATAACTTTTTTTTAATCTTCAGTGTTTGCATTAGAAGAAGAGATTTTTATTTTTTTTAAAGGATCCTTCAACAGTTGGTAATAAATGACACAGAAAAAATGACAGGCTTTGACTGTGTAAATATTGCCTGTGGGGGGGAAAGAATGTCCAAATTACAGTCACAGTTGAAAACAGTTGCAGGAGATGGACAAGCAGGATACTGCAGCTTCACTGCTCACTGTCTGTGGTTAATGTTGACACATTTTATGGTCCAGAACAAAAAGCTTTAAACTGTGTTTTCATGGTTTTGTGGGAGTTTAGACAAGAATTTAGAAAGTGGCCAAGCCACAGTTTCCAGTCATCCTATAGAAGAGAAAAGCAACGGAGAAGTAATTTAGGTCTGTTGCCCCTGCTGCCTTTCCTGACGTGTCTTGGCAGTCTGGCTGTTTGGTAAGGAAGAGGGTTCTGAGGCAAAGCAGCTGTTGGGTTCTGGCTCAAATCCTGCTGAGTTTTCAGCTTCCAGCTGTGGTGTGAAGCTAAGCCTATTTTCTTGTTCCAGCAACAAATCCATCTACGTATGGGTAAACCTGTGTGTCTACAACTGCACTGGGATAACAGGACAAGTTGAGAGTGCACAGTAGGGCTTCCCTGTGTGAGTTTGGAGCCCATGTGATGTTGGGGTGCAGGTTCTTAGCCATGGAGAGCCACACAGAGTAGCAAAAGCAGCAGTGGAGAGGGAAAGTGGTAACGTTCAAAAGATTGGCCCTACTAGAGGCACATGTGTAATAGAAGGACCAAGAAAATACGAACCTAAGTTTGTTGAGTGTAGTTTTAAAGAATTGGACTACTGGTCACATGACATTAATTACCAAATGATGCTACCTCAAAATTTGTTATCTCTTCTATGTTGAATGCATTAGTAACTGTTTATGGGTTTTTGAAAAAATATTTAGCATTGAAATATGTATCTTCATAGTGAATGAAAAGGAAAGCTTTATGTTTAAAAGAGGCATAGTAAGCAAGAATATGCACCATCCCTCAAATATTTTACTACCTCTGACCATACTTCCAAAACTGTAGGGGATATGGAAGGATGGGATGACCTATTGGCGTACTAGCCCTGTCTTAAAGTTTTCTATGGAATAGAACTGGCAGCTTGCCCTAGATTCATGAGTATAGTTGTCTCATTTTTGTACTGAAAATGAGAGAGGTGATGAGTATTCACCTCTCTTCCCCCTGATTTGATGGGATGATGTATTTTGTCTTCTGCATATTTCAGGAAAGAGAGTATGGTCCTTTTTCTCTATCCTGCAGCATCATTTTGTGTTTGGAAGGAGTGTTTTCTTTTTGCTTTTGCTTACAGTGTGAACAGATATTCAGTCCTTTGGTGTGTTTTCCCCATGTTGCTGTTTCTGATTTGTTTTAATTTCTTAGTGTTATATAAAATCTGTTTTGTGAAAAAGAGAGAGGAACAGGTCTGGTCATGTTTTGTGTGAAATTGGAAGAATATCCTTCATCTCTGTTCTAGAAGGGTGAAGTGTGAGACTTTTCTAAAAATTGACACAACAAAGAGAGACCCCTTGTATCACATGTTTAAATTTAAGCATGCTTTTCTTGTCCTCAAAAAATTAGAGAAAAAAAAAGATTGCCAGAATTGACTGTTCATTGACAGTTGTGATACACTAAATAGTCAAAAGGTACTGAAATTCGTCATGTTGTGTAGTTGTGCCATAGGGTTTCACGTGGTGTAATGTTGCTCAGCATATTATATGTAGCTTGTAAAAAGAAAACTCCTTTTTATAAGTAACACTAAAAGATTTATGTTGCGGTTTCAGTTTGTGTACCTGAAATAGAATTAAACAATCTTTTTTTTTCTTTCAAGATTTAAAGATCACCCCACATTGAATGAACGGTATTTGTTACTCCATTTACTTGGCCGAGGTGGCTTCAGTGAAGTATACAAGGTAGAGTTTGTTGAGCCTGATAAATCTGGTGTTTGAACCATGTACATTTAATTTTTGGGGGATGGAAAGGCATTTAAGTAAGTAGGATTGTAATGCGGTGTAGTCTTTAAACACTGGTTGAGCAAACTTCGATTAGCCTCTGGAGGGGTAGGTGGCATTACAATAGACTTGTCAATAGACTCATGTATTACATGCCAGTTTTTTCCCCCCTCTTTATTGGGTGTTGTTTTTATCACCTTTGGTTATAACTTTCCCCTAATTGTGTGTTTCTTTTTTAGGCTTTTGATCTTTATGAACAAAGATATGCTGCTGTGAAGATTCACCAGCTTAACAAAAGCTGGAGGGATGAAAAGAAAGAAAACTACCACAAGTAAATACTAATGACTTACGCTTCATATGTTAAGCTTAATAGCATTTTATTGGTTATGGGAGGTTAATGTATCTGTCTTCTTTTAGACATGCCTGCAGAGAGTATAGAATACACAAAGAACTGGATCACCCCCGAATAGTTAAACTATATGACTACTTCTCCCTGGATACAGATACGTAAGTAAAACTTAGCCAGGATTTCAGGTTGCAAGGAACATGCGCAGCTGTAATGGTTTTGGGCAGAGCAAGAGCTGCTGCAGGGCAGCCTCCAAAGGCTGCCATATCTTAGACAAGTTTCCAGGACTAAATGACATCAGGAGCATTAATGGCCTAAGGGTAGCCCCTGGTGACTGACCTGCACCTCTTTGTGTGAAATGTGTCACCTCTTCATGCATAGTTACGGTGTTTTTCTTCTGAGAAATGTGTCTACTAAAGATAGAGGGTTTTTTTTAACTTAACCTCTCACCAGTATGGATGCATTTGCTCTTCTAGTGAGTATGAATGTTCTGATTTATGTCAGTTTTCATAAACTAATAGTTACACCATGTTCTATGAACAATTTAATTCATATAGTTTAATATTCAGGCAGCCATTCTTATACTTGTCAGTATGAAACTAGGCTGTCATGTCTGTTTCTGATTATGCAGTGCGATGCGTTATTTAATTTTGTCTCTCTTCTGCTCTAGGTTTTGCACGGTGTTAGAATACTGTGAAGGCAATGACTTGGATTTCTATCTCAAGCAACATAAGCTGATGTCAGAGAAAGAAGCTAGGTCCATTGTAATGCAAATAGTAAATGCACTACGGTATCTCAATGAGATCAAGCCCCCTATTATACACTATGATCTTAAACCAGGTAAGTGACAAGTGTTACGATTGAAAATGTAATTTATTTTTTTATCCTTTATTTTGTTTGTAATTCCTGCCTCAAAAAAACCCAAAATTATCTTCTGTGTGTTATTGTAAACAACTGAAAAAAGTGTGTACTTTCTAGTTTCATTGTCAGAGTGATCTGCCTTTTCTGTGGAAAGTGATTGTTAGAACTTTTCTACTTTGCATTATTTCGATTTGAATTTTTAGGAAAAAATCATATAGATAATAGACTCATGCATTAATGTAAATAATTTTTCCCATATGTTTTTCTTAACTTGTGAGGGGTTGAAATAGATAATCAATCACTTTTGGCATCCCAGCATAAGCACTCCAAAAGAGGACTTTACAGAAGGTTTTCTTTACAATGAATAATAAACATTGTTAGAAATGACGTATTCTGTCTTGATTCCTTGGCCTTTGTTTTACCACCTTGCACGAACGATGCTTGTATTCTGCATGTGCTTTAGTCTGCTGTACTTCCAAGTGTGGGGTTTGTAAAGCAACTGTTTGTGGCAGGCTGTTTGATTAGTGCTGTGTAATGAATTGTTCATACAGGTTTCTCTTGTCTTATGGAATTGTACAGAATATATTCTTAGTCTGATCGAATAACTTTTATATCAAGAAATTATTGTACAGCTTTAAAACGTGGAGTAAGATTTGTAGTATCACGGCAATTTCTTGCTAGAATTTTGTGGCACATGCAAGCCCTGAAACCTGTAGTGTAGGATTTGTTCTGGCAGAAAAGGAACAAAACTTCATGGTAACTGGTATAATGCTGCATTTTGGTGTCTCTTCACTATATTTTGGTGGTTTCTTTGCTGACCAGCCAGCTCCCAGCTGAGTGACATTTCAGATCGTGATAACCTAGAGAGTTCCCGAAACTGCACTGAAACATTTTATAGTCAAGTTACTCTAGACTTGAGCATATAAAGATGATGTAGAGTTATCACCCCTCATGAAGTCAGATGTTCTTAAAAACTGAACCTGGTTTTGAAAATAAGCATTCTTCAGCTGTTCTGAGGTAATTTGTCTTTTTTTTTTTTTCCTCCTGAATAGGTAATATCCTTCTTGTAGATGGGACAGCATGTGGAGAAATAAAAATTACTGATTTTGGCCTGTCCAAAATAATGGATGATGATAGCTACGGGGTGGATGGAATGGATTTAACTTCACAGGGAGCAGGAACTTACTGGTGAGGCCTGGTTTGATTTTGCTCTTGAGACTTTGGGTCATGGTTCGGATTTTGTAAACGCTCTCTTATAAATCGAATTTGATGAGAGAACTAGGACTAAAAATATTACCATGGATGACAAAGAAAGGGTTTTGTGCAGTACTGTTCAGTTGATGTTCCCAAATGTTAGAAGAGTAACATAAATAAGGTACGAGAGTGTGAATGTGTGTATGTGATGTGTTGGTGTGTATATATAAGTGTGGAGATGATCACTATGATTTAGAAACATGGTTTCCTCTAAAGAAGCAGGTGTTTAATCTTTGGCTGCTGGTGGTTGAAGACATTTGACAGAGCTATGATGATTAAGTGTGGGTGCTTAGTACTTGAAAATCGTAGACCAGGGATTACCAACAGGTAATGCCCTTAAGACAAAAGATTATTCACTCTTCCATCCTAAATGTTAATGACAGCTCAGCAGCTGTGATTTGTTTTCTGTGTGCATTTGCCTGCTTGTCCAAAACACTGAAGTTTTAGAACTGCCCAGGAACAGGAATGACAATAGGCATTTCATTGCTTACAGACAATCCGTTTTTAGAATTTGGTCTCTGAAGATGCAGTTTCTTCATGGCACAGTAGCCCTTTGAGCCTGGGTGCATGGCAGCTGCATCAGGGTGGGTGGATTAGAAAGCCTACATTGGCCAGGTTGTTACTTGTCAATTCATTTGCTCTTTCTCTTGTCATTGCAACTGTAGTAAGATCAGTCAGGAGCTGAGACCTAACTAAACAGAGAAGCCATGGTCATTCCCATTTGCTTTGCAACTTTTCCCATATTCAGAAGTTGCAGTAATAAAGTTTTTGCCTTTTTCTTCAGATTTTTTGAGAAAACATATATTCTTCCATGAATGCCACTGTGCACACGCTGGGAAAAGATGATTATTCAAGTTAAAGCACTTTAGAAGTGTTAGGCTTCTGCTACTCTTTTTTATGTAAGCACCACTTTAAATATGTTATTATAGGAAAGTATGTAAAAAAATACTGGCCTTTGGATTTGAATCTAGGATGCCACAGACACTAGTGGTGCTGTAAACTAAGAGTAAAAAAAATCTGTAACCTTTATAGGTTCACGAGGAATTTCTGCATTTCTAATTCATGCTTTCTCTGAGCCCAGAATCATCACTGAGGAGGCAAATACTTGGAGTGAGTTTGAGATGGGGAACGAGTCTGTTCAGAGTACATTGTACAAACTGTCAGCAGCACAGACCTGGAAGGGATTTCTTCACTCACTGGGTCTACTTCCTGCCTTTCCAGGCAGTTAGGTCACATAATCTCTTTTGTAAACTTACAGACGTTTGTATTAAATTTAGTTAGTGTTTTGTCCCCAGTAATCTGATTTGAAGTGTCTTCTGTAACCTCAGTTTTCTGATCATTAGAAACCTAATCCTCTAATTTACAGACTGTGTTTATTTGTGGCCAGTTTATACTTGTTTGTTCCTGTGCCAACACTATCCTCCCTCAAGTAGGTTGTTTCCCTTCCCAGTACTTGCTCCTTGGTGTTTTTATAGCCTTCACTTTTTCTCCCCCTGAACTGTAGGCTCTCCATTCTTTAGATCATTTTAGTAACCTTCTTTGCACTTGTATCACTTTAAGCTCACTTTTCTTGATTTTTGTAATCAGAATTGTAGACAAGTATTCCAAAAGATAGTGTTTGATGCTGTTCGAAATTTTTGCACTCTTAACTCTTTTTCTGCTTATTTCCATTTCTACAAATATTTCTGTGTAAGCCTTTCATGTTGTTGATGAAAGAATGTCTGGTCTGACTTGCTCTAATAGTTTTTATGCCTTTTTCAATTTTAGATATTACAGTCAATAATACTTCACTTAAATTGATACATTTGGAAGGTTTTGTTTGTTTTTTAAAGGAAATTCCACTTCATCAGTTCTTCTAATTCAGGATTGGCACAGGAACTTCCTCAACTTTCAGTTTTCTAAGTATTCCTACAGGTCATAGGACTGGAAATAGCAATCACCCTTGTCTATCATACACCCCTCTGGGTAACCATCATTTTTACTGAAAACTTCGGTAAAGAGTCTTTAAGCCATATCTGGATTTTCTTTGATTCCTAACCAGGCCTTGCTGTAAAATGCTCTGTTTGGCTCTCATCTTTCCTTGCTTTGTTCGTATTTAAACTGGAGTCCCGATTAAATAAAACAAAGTGATAGTTGGCGATTTAGGTAAAAAAGGCTCGTATTTGTGCTTGTATGGAAGAGACCCTCTGTTTGACTGACCATACAGGAACTGTAATGTCAGTTGTG
Source organism: Myiotriccus ornatus (assembly GCA_036023395.1). Lineage (NCBI taxonomy): Eukaryota > Metazoa > Chordata > Aves > Passeriformes > Tyrannidae > Myiotriccus > Myiotriccus ornatus. The sequence continues at coordinate 20,393,576 of JAYRBT010000181.1, read as the reverse complement.
ATGGGTGTGCCAGGTGTTGGAATGCAGATCGTAAGGCAGCTGTAGAGTTGTCAGAAGAGCAGAGATGTGTACCTGAGGTGTTTGAACAGTTTGATAACTGACGTTCTAGTGGTGCCATACTTACAGACACTGAGGTGCATGTTTTGTTTTCCAGGTACTTGCCTCCAGAGTGTTTTGTAGTTGGCAAAGAGCCACCAAAGATTTCTAATAAAGTTGATGTATGGTCAGTTGGAGTAATCTTTTTCCAATGCCTTTATGGTAGAAAGGTAAGGAAAATGTTTGAAAAATCTAAAGAGTTTTCGTGTAAATGCCTGTTTTCGGTAGACTGAATTACAGTCATAAAGACGTGAATTTCCATGGAAAATTACTGGTGTTACTTTTTGGCAGTGTGCATAGATACTGCAAGAAACTAGAAACTCTTGCCTGCAACTTTTTTATTTGCAGAATGGTTAGCAGCTTGTATTAACACTGCAACAACTTACTATAGCATAAATACTATGAAATCAAAGTAGTTGGATAATTCTCATGAAGAAAATCATGTGCTTATTTTTCAGCCATTTGGCCACAATCAATCACAGCAAGATATTTTACAAGAAAATACAATATTAAAAGCCACAGAAGTTCAGTTCCCTGTCAAACCTGTTGTAAGCAATGAAGCCAAGGTAACTTTTAATATCATCTCTGAATAAAACATTCATCTTAAAGGATTCAGCTGTAAAATTGCTATTTAACCCAAGAATTTTGTGGGATGTAGTAACTAAACATGTAGAAAAACATAACAGAGAACTAGTATTTTGGTATTTTTATTTAAACAAGCTTATTCTGGGAGTTCTCAAAGTCATGTACTTCAAAGCAAGACTATATATATATTCCAAAAATATGCAAGTGGTTTTAAAGTAGGCCACCTCAAAACTTATCTGCTTTGCTTTTTCCCAGAAGGCCTTATGTGTCTCATTCAGGCTGTCTCACTAGAAGTTCTTGTGAAATACTTCTGCTGATAGTAACAAGCTCTTTCTGAAAATAGTGAATGTTATTCTCTGCAGCCTTATTGGCTTGAAGAACTATTTGACTACCAAGTACCTGGAGCATAGGACTGCTAACACTCTTCCCATTGAAAGGTCACAGTATGTGTGTATTAACTCAGAGCAGAGCTGGGAAACATGAATTCTTAATCTTAAGAATCTGGACGGTATTGTGATATTGATTCAGGAAATAAAACTGCCGTACTAGTTGATCTGCCACAAGGGTGTAGGTGGCAATGTGGCCTTTATTTAAAAATCTCAGTAGTATCAAACTTCTCTACACAGACTAGCTATTCAGAAACAGATTAAAGTGGTTTCCCAAATGAATACTGCTGTGAGCATCCGTAACACAAATCCAATTCTGTGAGTGTGGGAGAATATGATATCTATGCATTACTTATATGTAAAAACTTGCCCTATTTTTGAAAGATATATTCATGGCCAGATGCAGTAGATGTGCTCTTTGAGGCAAAAAAAAAAAAAAAAAAGCCAAGGTAGTCAAATGCCTATTCAGGTTTCAGCAACTAATTAAATATACTTAGATTTGGGACACGAGCTGCAAAAAAAATTAAGAATGTTAAGATTCAGCTTTGAAAGATAAAAAGGAAAGAAAACCTGTTACTAGAGGCTGTAACTTCCCAAGAAAGTAAGTCTTTTGGGTACATAAACCTGCTGTTACAAGTTGTGGTATATTTCTATTCGTTATGTTTTCTAAAAGTAGTGTTGGTGAGAGAGTTGCAGTTAAGGTTATGAAAAATTGGTTGAAGAATTGCAGTTAGTACTAGGTTTTTATTTTTGGTTGAAGTTTTTGTTTGCTGTTTTTGTTTTTTTCACCCCCATTTGGAAAACCTATTTCCCTCAAGTGCAGTTGGCAGATATGCATCATGTAACTGATAACATTGCATGTTAACAGTTCACATCCCTGCCTTTTAACTTTGCATTTCTTTGCCAGTTACAGATTTTATTTAGAGGATGTCAGGAAAGAGTAGGCAGTTCAACATGGAGAACTGGCAACTTTCTGCATTCTCTGTGTATTTCATGCTCTGTTTGTTGGAAAGACTAAAATAAACTTCTGGTCTTGTCTCATTGTCATAATAGCTTTAAGAGAGAGGGAGAAATTACTCTCTGGAAATGCTATAAAACAATTTCAGACTAACTTGTAAATGCAGACCATTTATGATGACTGTGTAGAATCCAAATTGTTTTTAGATTTATAGGCCTGGCAGTTGGAAAAGAACAGCTTGTAAACTGAAATTCTGATTTGGAAAACATGGAGATGAAATAAATATGGAACCTGAAAGGACTCAGTTAGTTTTTAGACTGTAATTGTCCTTTGATCCTACTCACTTCTTCCTGTTTTGTGCAGTGGTCTCCTTTGCTTAGCATTAGTGGGTCTGCAATGCCACAAAATCATGAAGTATTTTAAAAACATTTTAGACACAAACTGTTATTCTGAGGATCTTGCAAATAAGTCTTAACAGTTCAGTTGTTATGAAGGATTTATTTTGAAGAGTTTACTTAAAATCTGTGATGTTGAAGAACATGTGAATATATATTAACAGATGTGCACGATTTTTATTCTGTACCTTTTTCATGCTGGATATGTTAATGAAATTCTAGGATGATTCTTTGGAACTTGTATCACTTCTTTTTTCCTTTAATCTCCAGTTTTTAATTGGAGCAAAGAACAAACAGCTGAACAGATTTATCAAAGAAGAGATATGTAATTCTTTTAAATTAAGTTCTAAATTAAGTAATAATGTGCTAATCAGTTCTGTAGCAATAATAAGGATTTTCTGTCATTAAATGTTGAAGCCCAAGCTCTCAGGAGACCAAATGTTCTGTGTATGCTCGACATAACACTTGACAAACTTTCAGCACAGAATGATTGGCCTACACTGTATGGACCTAAACATAGGATAACAGAGTGACTCAGGAACAGTCCTGAAGTTAGCTACAGAGTTTTTCAATTGATTAGGTAACTTTAAGCAGGTGGGATTGAGTTTTTCCTGGGAAGAGAGTTTCAGCAAGATAGTGGTTGCTTAAATATTCTTCATTTTTGCTATACTCCGTTACGGCATGTGTGGAAATGCCTGTGTTTTCAAAAGTCAACTAAAGTGTTGAAATTCTGTCCCTGCATTATCTGGCTACTTTTCACCACTCAGGTCAATGCTTTTAGATGCTCATTACAGAAAGTATAAAGGTCTACTTCTTCATTTCTCTGAAACTCGCTCCTTTTCTAGGCTGTTCAGGCATAACACATGCAGAATTCTAATTGGGGGAGGTGCACATGTACTTGAAAAGGTAGTTCCTGAACATGGAAATTGATATTTGAAATGTGATCATTTGAAGCCAATTAATTTACTGATGTTTTCTTTCTGCCGTGATGTTCCAATGTTCTTCATTGGGCTTAGCAGTAAAATTCATTTGAACTGAACAACTTAATAACAAGAATTTGTTTAAAAACTAGTTTATCCAGGAGGACTTTCATATTTGCCTGAAAGCAGAGGTAAGTATTTGGAATGGTGGTGTAACTTCTTACATGTCTTTTCTAGGCCTTTATCAGACGCTGTTTAGCATACCGAAAAGAGGATAGATTTGATGTCCACCAGCTGGCTAACGATCCTTATCTTCTCCCTCATATGAGGAGATCGAATTCTTCAGGAAACTTGCACATGACTGGGCTAGCAGCATCCCCTACACCACCTACTTCAAGCATTATTTCATACTGAAGTTTCTCCAGCCGAGGAATGGGATGATCCCTTTGTGTAGTTTCCTGATGCAGATTTGAGCTTGAAAGCATTTGAGTGTTTTTACACAGGACAAGTTTGATAGCTGTGTTTTCAGACTGAAGTCCTCCTGCGTAGTGTCATTTGTATGATTGGAATGGATCATGGACTGTGAATAAATGTACCCTTCTGAAAAACACCGTTAAACATTGAAGGATGACACTTCCTGTTACAAACCGACAGGTATACCGTGTGTAAGACTGAAGAAAAGGTTTTTAGTTTTTTTCTGGGGAACATTGTAAATAATCTTTTTAATACTTAAAATACATTTGGTGGATACTGGAAAGTTCTAACATGAAGGGTAGTTTTTCATTATTTAAATCAAAAAGGGTAGTGAGCAAATTTGAAAACACAGGAAAAATTTCGTGCCTGGTTATAAACTAAATGAACTGCCATCTTTCCGAGACATTGATCTTTTGAAACCAAAGTAAGGAGTGTGAGACGGTGAAAGATGTTCTGTATCAGATTTCTCAGAAAAGTGAAGTACTTTATTTGGCAACTCAGGCTTGTACCTCCAAAAATGTGGTGGTGTTTCACTGAATTTAGATTGGAAGGGTGATATGAAATTCCTGGTACTTACTTCTCAAATAGATTGCTAATTTTGAAATCCGTTCAGTTTTCTAAAAATACTACACTTGCTGTGGTATCAAAACTCATGAAACCTTCCAGGCTTCTAATAAAAGCAAGCAACAGTATGAAACCAAATGCAAACAGGTCATGTATAATGTTCTATGCAGGAATAATGATAAATTCCCTTCTAGCTCTATTGTAAATTGTTGTACAGATGTCACATTTTAGGTTAAATTTCAGCAACTTATTCCTGTACAAATGTTTAAAGTATGGCTTTTTCTAATTGGATATTGTATTTTTTTTAAGTCTCCCTCAAGGCGCTTTTAATTGCTGCTAAATGATGTTGCTTTTACTTTTACAAAAGAATCAAACGACCTCCTTAAGGTGCAAGTCAACTGTACGTGTCAGAGAGATTGAGAGTAGGCAATCTGTTAACAATCAAGGCATGTCAAACAGATCTGTGTTGGCAAAATACAGTACAGTTCTTTAACTCAGTTTATTGCGTTCTCAACCTGCAGAGCGCATTGATACTAGATGTAGAAGTTGCTCATGGTTATTCTCTATTTCTGGAAGTTCCTATCAACAAGGAAATGTTTCTTGTGGCTTGTACAGATATTTTAAAATGTGAAACATTTTCTAACTGCCTTGTATGGTAGAAACTTATTTTTCGGAACGGTGTATCTCTCTCCTGTTCACTATTCTTTTTACTATCCCGTTCTTGATGCTGAATACCTATATGTAATTTTGTCCATGTTGCAGGAAGAGGAGGCTGTATTACCACAGGTTTTCATTTAGTATTGTACAGTTAAACTGTTGCTCTTGTTTCTGATGTTGCAAGCCATTTTGTTTTCATTGTATATAAAGAAACGTTAACTGTCTCTTTAAGATGCTGCTGAAATTGTAGAGAATGTAGCCAAAACAGTAATAAACAATGGCAGTTGAAATTTCAAAGTTTTCATGGTGTGTTTTTACATTTCAACAGAGGGCAAATCACATAACTGTATCACTGAGCTACACTTATTTATTTAAAGCACGCTCTTTGTAATTACAAAGAAAAGACCAATAATACCATAATTAATTTAAGTGACATTGGAGGTGAAAAGGGAGGATTCCATGAAACTTAAAACATCTGTTGTAACGAAAATTCATTTCACTGAAAGGATCTCACAGAAACAACTCTTAAGTATGTCACTGATCCTTCTTTAATTCTTGAGCTGTGGAATAAAATTAGTTTATGGAATGACTAGAAAATTAGACTCAAATAGAGAACTGGGACTGCATCCTTTTCACTCTCTACAGCACAAGACAGTGTGGGGAGAATATACTATAATTGTAAGCTCACATTAGATTTCATTCCGTCTTACTCTGCGTGTGTCACTGACAGAAGTTAAATCAACTGTTTTGCCTAAGGAAAATATGTACCATTGTGTAAGTATTTTTATTTCTCTGGAATGTGGTATGGTTACCCTTAGTAAAGGTAAGTTAGGCAGTGTATCAGAGAACTACTTAAGTAGCTGAGAATTTCACAGCTACCTAAAATTAGGAAGGTTTATATACAGACTTGCTTTTCCTGTGGTGAGCATCTGGCTGTTGTGGCTAAGTACATGGCATTGGCCTCAGCTTTACAAATACATGTTTCTGAAACCTAAACACTCACTTTAAAAAAAGCTTCATACAGGTAAAAGAGAGTCACCATCTCCTCTTTTGAATCAAAATTGTGAGGTTATACCTACCAATACACAGAGTTGTGTTTGTTTTAACATCTTACAGTACCGTTAATTAAAATTTTGTATCCCCACATGGAGTCATTCTGTGGTCACAGGAAGATGTCTGAGTTGGTGTGTTTGGTGGCTGCCATTCAGCAATTTGTGCTTGGGATAGAAGTACCCTTGAGGCTGAGTCAGGAGCCTCAATTACTGGAGGAGTTCTGGTTCGCTTCTAGGTAATTCATGTATCAGCTGATCAGGCTGTGTTTTGTGCCTGTTTTATTAACTTCACTGTGTGTCATCCATCATTAGGTTTCCTAAGCTTTCTCCTGATTTAACAGCAGATAGACAAAAGAAACTAAGTTAAACTTCATCATGCAGTTTTTAATGAATCTTGGAAATAAAAAGCTTCCTTTAAATTAATGAACACTTTAAATTTACTGGAAGATTGTAAAATATTACATTGCTGTGTAATTAAGAAAAACCTGTTTACATATGAAACAGGTGACTGTAAGAGAGGTTCTGCACTTTTAACTGCTACAAGTCCTTGCAGCCAGAGTTAACAAGTCAGTTGGCTTGTTCCTGGAAAGCAACCATGTTTTGGCACTATTTTATTTTATTTATATAAGCACTGAATTTGTTCAGATTTCACTGTGGAGCACTATTCACCTTGAACTTGGTCTATGCCAGTTGATAGATACCAGTTCTGTGGAGGGTGGTTAATATTTTAGTTTTCTGAAAAGTGCTTCTAGCTCTCACAACTAGTCGGGAAGAGCATCATGGCAGCCCCAGCAGGTGACTGCATGTTTTAAAATCAGCAACCCCGGAAAGGAAAGCATGTCCTGGAATTCGAAGCAACCTGAGTTCTCCTGCTCCAGCTCTGATGTCTTCCCAAACAGAAAACCAGGTGAGAAAACCAAACATTTTTCTCTGAAGGCAAAAAGGGGGCCACCAGCCTGGCTGGGCCTCTCTTCCCCATCCCACAGCTCTCGTGGCCAAGTAGGACATGCAACATCCAGCCTGGGGAGGGGATGTAGATCCCCAGCAGCACTGCTGCTTCAGCCCTGCTCTGGATTTCAGCTTTCCCAGGGCTGGAGCTGCTGCTGTTGGGGCAGAAGAGCCACAGCACCACTGGGCCCAAGCTGGGCAGGTGCAGCGCCGCCCCTGCTGCTGTGCTGTGTAGCAGAGTGGGACAGTGAGGGAAGGAGCCTCCCAGGGTGTGAGAAGTGTCTTTGGGTCATTTATTTCTCTTCAAAAAGCCCTGAGGACTTGCTGCTCTTCTCCAGAAGTGGGACATTGCATTGGGAAGGTCGACTGGAGAGCCTGGCCTGGGGGAGGGGGAGAAGGCAAGGGCAGTGTCAGGACAGGGACAGCCTCAAAATTTGGAGGCACTGTGGTTAGAGAGTGTCCTGGTAGTGTCTAAAACACTTCAATCTTGCAATTGATGTTTAAAAATACTTTTTTCTATTTGACAGCTACAGTCAGAGGAAGGACCCTGGTTTCATTGGCAAGGGGTGCCAGGCAGCATGGACTGACTGTGTTTCCTGTGCACAGCCCCACACTGTGTGCCAGCCAGCCCAGCATGTCTCTCTGCCGCCACATCACAGGCACCAGGCCACTGTCGCATCCCAGCGTGATCCTGCTGTGGGCTTCGGGATGTGAATACCCTTCCTGAGGCCGGGAGCATTCCCAGCTCCAGGCAGCCACAGACTGTGGAGTTGTGGACTGTGTTGTGTTTGTAGGAAAGGTAAGACTGCAGATGTTTTCAGGGAAATTATGAATAATCCAACAGTTTCACTTCTTCATGACCACAGATTGGTGAAAGAAGTCTAATGAGATACATAATTTCTTCTGAGTCATGAACCTGGGGGATTGGCATTATATGCCTGGCCATCTGAGGCCAGTGTGTTTCCAAATGCCCTTTCCACAACCAAAACACATTTTACTCAGTCCTCAGTGTCCTTACTAGGCAAGGATCTCTGAAAAACTCTAGCCTCTTCCAGTACCCAAGTTTGGCTCAAATTCACTTATACCCTGAGAAATTTGTTCACCTTATTCTTAAATCAGCAGAGGCTGCATTACTTACCCAAGCAATCTAGTCCAGTTTTTCCTAGCGTCCTGTCTTTCTTACTGCTCTTTAAGCCTACTATTTCCATTCCTATGCACTGTGGCATGAAGAACAGTTTCCTGTGATGTGTAGTATGTGAGCCTTGCTTTCTCTACAGCCACCATGTATTTAATTTTGAACTTTGTGAGTGTCCTTTGGAGTTAAGATTGTTATGCTCTGAACAAGTAAGGTTCTTGCAATGTTTGTATCAGATATTCAACTTCTAACGGAATGATAGGGAAACTCTTGCTGTTGGAGAAATTAGTTTTTTCTAAGTAATCAAGTCACCTTGCTATCTTTTCCTTGTGCTATGTTTCCCAAGCCAGTAAAATTCTGGGCATAAATCAAGAAAAAATGCTTTCCCTAGAAATCTCATTTTGTATCTGGTGTCTCAAGAGCTCATCAGGTATCATTAAGAAATTATGTGATGTTTGAATTTCAGAATTGTGTGGATCTGTGAATATCTTCTGCTCTGCAGAAGCACACACAGGGACTTTCTCTTTGAAAAACGAGGGAGATCAAAACCACATTTCCCATATCCTCAGAGGATGTGCTGCCATCAGACCAGCAGGTCAGCTAGCAAAGTAAAGTGTTTTCTTGCTCGTGTGGAAGCTGTGCCATGGTATTCAGCAGGGCAGAACTCTCCAGCCCAATGAAGGGAATGCCATAGCTTCACCTCCAAGCCCCTGTTCCTTTATTGTTTCTGTTGTTTGGCAGTTGTGCTCTCAGTGCTAAAAACAAGCAGTCCCTGGACATCACCCTTGTGTTTGCTGTTACTCTTGGGAAACCTGTTTACCCGTGTGCGGGGTTTGGATCAGCTTTGCAGCTGGCCTGGGCTTCTGGCTTCCTGTTGGTTTTAGTACTGATGTATGGGGGAGTTGTGCAATTGGCTTTCCAAGACTGGAAGGACAGTCCTTAGCAGAGTCTTTGAGCTGTGGCTGCTGCTCCCAGACCTTACTGAAGACAAAGAGACATAAGCACTATCCAGTGCTTCAGCACTTAGAGGTGCCTGTCACTACCTTGCTGAATCAATATCCTAGTTTATTTTTTATGTTGAAATACTGAAATATTTATAGTTTGGGATAGAATGAGGCTTTGTGCGCTCTCAAACCAACTTCTTCTAAATATTGTTCACTAATAGAGAACTATGATAGCTGAAATATGCAATTTTATGAAAGGCCATGTGTTATGTTAAATACATTGCCTGTATGTACAAGCATAGGGTTGGGTTTTTTATGATTCTCTTGGAAGTGATAAAAGTGCCACACACATCTACAAGCCAGTGGCCTTTTTATAATATATGCAAAGACTGTATTTCATATTGTAGCACTCCTAGGTAGAATTTGGCAATATGTGCCTTCTGTTGCCCAAATGACTTTTAATCTAAATTTATACAGTTTCTGCACGCCTTTCACTGCAATGGAATAACTGGAACTGGGGCTTGTAGAGAAAGGGACCCTGTGATACTGAAATATATATCTCTTAGCTCTCAGACACTGGCCCTGCAGCTTCTAGGACAGTTATGCTGGTACTGTGCCCAGGAGTGCTTCAGGATGCAGCCACAGCACGTGATGCATGGAAAATACATTCTTAAAATGTGCAGCACTTAACAATTGGATAGATAGCAAAGATTCCTGTAAGAATGAGTGTAATAGTGGGGTGATGTGTGCAGTGCCTTGAGAAACACTATTTGAATACACAGGAATGTTTTTACAGCATGAGCTCTATCCTATTAATGCTTACACAAAAGAGTTCTCAAAATGCAAGCAAAGACAGGAGAGATGGTTTCTTATGTTTTGTGGCTAAACTTTTTGGGACATTCATAACTTTAGCAGACGTGGAAGGAAAGCTAGAAAAGGGAATTGATTCCCCACTAGCACTGATGAAAGCTTTGCAGGACAGAGCACCAAGAACTGCATTGCTTTGTGCAGGGATGAACAGATCCGGTAGATCTTCACTTGCCTTCATTGGTAGAACAGCAGTTTCCACCAAAACCAAGGAACTAGCAAGGATTTAAAGGACTCAAAGTAAAGCATCGCCCATGCTCCCAGAATTCTTTTATCTACCTCCTCTGCCCTTGGGCTGAGCACGGCAGAGGAGCAGGACCTGCCCGATGGCTGCATACATGGGGCTGACTGAGTGAGATGGTGCAGCTTCTTTCATTCTTCTGGATTTGTCCCTCTAAACAGCCACATGAAGAGTTATTGCACAGCTTTGCACATTTGCATAATGTAAAACTTTCGTCATGACAGAAATAATCACCCTAACCACTGCACAAATGGTTGGTTTCAGGCTTGCAGCTGTGGCTCGTTGGCAGCTGGCAGAGCTCTCATCAGTGATCTGAGCGCTGGAACACCTTCCCTGCATGTCCTCCTATTGCAAAGCCAGGTAAGTAACATATTAGTTGGCAAACTACACAGGAGCTCTTGCCCTTAGTGAATTTGGAGCATCTTGTTGCGTTGGTAAATGTCAATTCACATACGTATATGAGACCGCAGAATCCTCATGTTGCATGTAGAGTTACATAAGGATGTATCAGGTGCTGAGCTGATCTCATAAATTGTCTTCTTAGAGGTGTCAGATGTCAGGACAGTTTTATGATTGAGCCCAAACCTGTTCCAGTCTAACAAATTAGCATATCATGAAGGTTATTAACAAAACCTGTACAGATAAAATAGAATTACTCCTCTGTCATCCTTTATCATCTGTCAGAGTTCCTGTGTTTTTAATGACCCTCATCCTTTGCCACTTATAGTAATACTTTAATATATTGGTAAAATGAAAACCTTAATATGTAGGTAATACATTAAACGAAGCATGGTCCTAATAGCAAAAAGATTGTGGGTTTTTTCCTTATTTTGGAGACCACTGAGAAGAATTCAGCTGAATTACATTGAGATAGCTTTCTATTTTAGGGCATGCTTTGATGTGCTCTGTTAACATCAGGCAGAAATGTGAAGGCCTCTTTTTTTTTTTTTTTTTTGAGTGAGGCAGGTCATGTTTTTCTCCTTTCTGGTTTTGCACAGCATTACTTAGGTTGCAAAGGTCTTTGCTAGTTTTGTGCTAAGAAGCAACACAGATGGGGCGCAGAGATCATGGAGAAAAGCCAATATGAGCCATTCCTATTTGAAAATGGGGAAAAGCAACCAGGAGTCAGGTGGGCAAGGCTCCAGACAGATGGTGTGACTGAAATGACACTTCAGCTGTGTTCATTTAGATAACTTGCACTATGTCCAGAACACTTTTAGACTCAGCCACTCTGCACTTGGGGGATAGAAGGTGAGTTGCCATAACAGCCAGTGGCAGAGCTTTACACTGTATTTCATATTTGGGCATACAGAAACCAAACCCAGGGCACAAGGGCAAAGTAGTGGTGCCTGAATCATCACAACTTTGGTGCTTCTAAATTAGCCTCTGACTAAAATCAGGGAGGTATATCAAAACTCAGCTTGCCACTGGAGATCTGCATCAGACATACTGCCAGCAGCCCAGGCAGGAGGCACCCGTTTTCCCAGTGCCCACTAGATGGCAAAGCAAGGTGCTCTACTGACACTGCTAAACATCTGCTTTTACCTGTCTGCACCTCACACTGGCATGGCACAGAGCGTGCCCATGGCAATAGCAGAGCAGCAGATGCTCTAACTGAGCGGTCAAGACTTGCTCATCCCTTTGGAATACTGGATGAAGGCTCCTCTGTCTTCAGCAGGCAGAGGATTTAAATACTAATGACACTAATTTTCCTTGGGGACAATTGGCATGGGGAATTGGAATTTGGTAGCATTGGGCTGTACTTGGCTATTGACTCAACAAATACTAAGAGAAACAAGTTTCTGGTATAGCTTACGCAAAACAGGGAGAAACAGCATGTAACAAAGGGTCTTGGTTTGAGACAACTTGGGGGAGCAGAGACCTCAGACAGAAGTCTCACTCGGATTCAAAACCCCTGATTTCTCCAACACAGAGAGACCAAATACTCCCAGATGTAAATAAAGAAAATAACTCTTTACCAAGAAGAATACTAATAACAATACTGATAAAACTGGTTAAACCAACCAATGAGGAAAAACTTCCCAAGGCCCTCCACTGGACCTAATTGAGATGGCAGCTGGCCTCCCACACCTGGAAGAACACACGTGTCTGCAGGAGAGACAAGATGTACTGCCCTTCCACGTGGTTCACCTCCCCCATGCCTGGAAAACCTGGCAGGAACAGTTGAGGAGTTAGTGCTGGCAGGAAATGGTAGATAGCTGGGATTTGACACCAGCAGACGTGTAGCACTGGAGTGAGACTGTGGTGCTGGTACAGGCAGTCAGAGCAGGGCTTTGGACCCCGCAGGCAACTGGAAGGACCTGCAGAGACACCCCTTGGATCCACCGACAGGGCATGGTGGTTGCAGTTTCAGTGTTCATCGGTCAAAGTGGTGGTCACAGTCCTGATCCATCAAGGAGGCAGTGGAAGTGCCAGAGGGGTGAAGGAATCCCCAAAACTCAGAGCTGTATGTACTCAGGTTCAGGTGGGAACGCCTCCGGTGCCTCCCCTGGGGCAGGGAGTTTTACACTGGATGATGTAATACTGTGAGTCATGGAGTACTTCAGGAGTCGTTGACACCTTCTAAGATGTTGCAGCTGTCTCTTACATGAGTGCAGTGAGTCCACTGTGGCCCAATATGGCTCATCAACAAGAGGTAAAAACCTTCATGCTGATAACTTCCGGGGAGTTACCACAGCTGAGTCATCTGTGTAAGGAGAAAGAAACGCTACCCCACCTCGCAGGATTTGCCTCTTTCCTTATCTTGTTGAAGACCCAGCTTGTAGCCTGAGGTGTAGGGTGTGCAGGCCTTCAGCTGCTGGCCTGGGTGGCCACTGCTGACAGAGCCATCAGCACCCACAGTCCAATAGTTACAGCATCTGGGCAGGCACTGCAGGTGGTCGAAGGAGTGCTAGAGTCATTCACCACTAGCAGTTCAGACTCTTTAAAGACAGAACACCAAAAAGCCAAAAAAGGCATATTCGGAGACAATAGAAGAGGTGGATACCAGAATTTTCTGTAACCCAGGATACAAAGAGTGGAGGAAAACTTCCTGGTTTATACAATCTGTCTGACTTGGAGCAAGATTCTTGAAATAAGAATCAAAGCTTCTGGAGTGAAGCTTGACTTCTGTTTGGAGTTCTCAGCAGTACTGAGTTGTAGTGTCTAGGAGAGGGATCTGTATAAGAACTTAATTTCAACAACACTGAATTTTGTCTGTTTGACTTTTTTGTTAAGCCCTAGTGTCTTTTTAAGAAACTTAGGAGTTTTAGGTGCTCAAATGATGAACCTGTAAAATGACTTGATTTGATATCTAATAATTTATCTAATTATTAGATAAATTCCAATATCTAACAATTGGAAGGATGACTGGCAGAATATATTTATAATTGACAATGACTAGAAATATGGCAATTCAGCTTCTCTTCTCTCTGCTTTTGGACTTTATTCTTATTACTGCCATTCTTGTAATTTGCAATGACACAATCAGAATTCAGAAGCCTTTTAAAGTATCATTTCAAAATTTTCAAGTCACACATTTCCTTGTGATGGGTCACTGCTTATGATTTCTAACATCTTACTGATAGGACATCATGCTGATAAAGGTGAATTAAGGATGGGAAGTAGATCTAACCTAATTTCTAATTTGGTGAAAGTAATAACGATAGCTACTACAATATATAATCTGCAAGGGAGTTTTTCAACTGAAAAATTATAATGCAGTAGTTACTAATCCAAGTAGCATAGCTATTCTGTTTTAGGGAAATTACATATCCTTTTACCATTAAAGACTTTGTTGTATTGTTGGCCCAAGACAAATATTTAGTGTGAAAATTATCTGAGTGCTTCACATGATTCCATTAGGATGTACATTAGAAGTTTCTATCTTAATAAGTAAAAGTATTGTTTTGCACTCATTTGTGTATCTGGAGGGCAAAGCGCTATTTTATGGCTACTGGACTAAAGTCACGGATGGTGGGAGAATTATGGTGCTCTTGGTCTTGGTTTAACACCACTCAGTTTAGCATTCCTGGCTGGAGATAGGAGTTTTTCAGTCAGTGTAAGCAAACCCAGGGCTCACCCCTGAGCTCTTTGCAGCCACAGCCTCCCTTGCCAGCCTTCCCTCCAGACCACTAGCCGTGTGCTAGGTCTCATCAGCTGGTGGGCCTGGGTGAAAATGCAGTCCTGTTTTTGGCTGGGTTACCTCTCACCCAGGACCAGAGGCTGAGCCAAGGCCCCAGGCAGCCACACGGGTGCAGGGACCAGTGCTGGGAAGTGCCGGTGTGAGCACCAGTGGGGGTAGGGAGCAAGGGGAGAGACACTTCTGGAAATGGCAGCATCTTAGCTTGGTGCAGGTCAGGTCTTCCCTTTCAGCTCAGGTTGCTCTGCTACCTCCCTGTCCTTCCCAGAGGCAGGCTAACCCTCACAGCTGGGCTCTGGCTCGCTGGCTTTCCCTCAGGAGGAGCATCTCTCCTACTGGGGACAGTTGGCTGGCTACCCTACCAGTATTCTCAAATTTTCATTGTGTGGACATCTTGCCAGAGATTCACAAACAACTTCCTTCTCCAGGCATGATCCAACAGTGTGCTGTGTCCAACTGAAACGACAGGGGAAATTCAGACACAATGCAGTAAAGCAACTGGAATTTGTTTGTCATAAACCCCAAGGGCATGTTCTCATTAAAGCAATTAGTTGTATCCAGCAGTTATGTTCTTTCATGTTTGCATTACACCCCTCTAAACTGTCAGAGATTAGGGGCTGCTTTCAGAGTTGTCTCTGGGTCTCTGCTCAGACTGACAGAAAACTTTTCAGGCAGGGCTTAGAACAAAGAGCATTCCTTCACACAACAGCTATTAATCTTACCCGTGCGGGTGGTATGCTAACTTCATTCATGGACCAAAATCAGTCATGTTAAGGGAAGGGCAAAGGGGTGAGGAGAGATTATCCCTCACCTGACAGACAACAAACAGCATAGATGTGCAGCAGCAGGCAAAGCCACTAGTAGGAGACATAGGAAACATCACTCTGCAAGTCAGCACCTTTCCATAGGGTTAATTTAGTGTTGCTTCTGTGCCATCACACAAGTGCTTGACCAAGCAAATGCCTTTTTGGCATATGAGAGATCTAGCACACGGGCCATGCTGGGCTACGCTGTCAGATGAGGGATTGCACAGAACCAAAAATTCCAAGAACCAATAAAAGCCACAGCAGCAACCACAGAGATCTGGGTGCTACCAGGGTATAAGCCCTCAGTGCCATTTCTGCATAATTATCGCCAGGGAGTAGGAGAAAACCCACCATCTTTTTTAAGCCTTCCCTGACTAAACTAATGTAGGAAGAACCTGGTGTTCTAATTATCCCATATCCCATGGTTACTGAAGTGTAGTTCCTCTACATCCCGCATGAATTCAAGCATCTGAAGCTCATATCTGATACTGCATCTATGTTCATTATCCTTTGGACACCCAAAGCCTTTGCACACTGTGACTAAGCAATTACGTCTGTTCTTGGCAGCTACGTACCAACCCAGGCTGCAAGTGTAAAATGCTTTCATAGTTTTGAGGGCAGTAAAATTCTCAATCAATAGTCCTTATATGTGGTTAGATTAATTAGTAGTATTTCTGAGTCAAAACCACTGTTAAAGGATTAGCAAAGATGGGCCATTCTAGGCAGCATGTTGGCACTCACTGTGCTTTTAGAAGTGCTGGTGATGTTTTCAAATCTTTGCCTTTTCAGATGGGGCTTCTTAACACTGAATTTTTAATCAGACTTAGAAGGGAAAGAGTTGTTTGCTTTTTTCCTGCCCCATTCCTTCCTTTTAGAATTGTCTGGTGCAGAAATGCTTGTTTAAACCCCACCTGTTTCAAACTGAAGAGACATCCTCATTGCTGTTTTGGACAGGTGCATTGTACATGGCCTAAGAGGAGAGAACTGGCTCTGGAGGTATCTTCTCCAGGAGAAAGGAGTGCGTCTCCTCTCTTTCTCAGCTGCACCCCTGGGTAGAAGACACAGATTTAGAGTGGCTTTCTAGAATCCTGCTGAAATCTACTAGTAAATGGACTGAGTTTGAAATAGTATTTGTTACCAGGTTTGTAGTAGTAAACTGGTAAAGACATTAATCCCAAAGAGGAGTGGATTGGGTTAAGTGCTTGACCAAGCCTGGGGAGATAAGACTCAAATTCCTGCTGGCTTTGATGGTTTGCATTTGAAGGGGTAGATAGACAGATAGATAGACAGATAGATAGTCAGACAGACAGGTGCACACATTAATGCATCCACACAAGTGTAGAGGACCAACCTAAGCACGTTTTGTCTCAAACATTCTCAAGCATTGCTACAGGAAAGGTGATCAGAGGAGAGGGTCCCGTGGAGGGGGGGCAGAGCTGTTCTGAGACAACTTCCTGCTCCACTTTGAGACTCGTGCTCAGTGCTCCCCTAGCTTCCTTCCTGGAGAAGGGATGGCTGGGCATGTGTGAACAAACCGCACAGAAAATCTAGTTTACATAAGAGGCGTGAACCAGGTTGGTATAAAAGGACCCCTTCCCTCTCTCTCTTTCACTCTCATTGTTTGTCTGAGCTCTGGACCATCTACGTGGCAGGACCAACATGGGACCTAAGGATTGATGATATTCTTTGTTTTCTTCCATTGTGTTGCTTGGGCAAAGCTCAGCTATCATATTCTACTCTGTACGCCATACTGGAATTTATTGTGGGAGTGGGCACCTTGTAGAGGTGTGTTGTGGCTTGTTAGCCAGCACCTTCAAGAAAAGGTATATTGTGGCTTGTGCGTCAGCACTTGGATGGTGTGTTGCGACTTATGAGCCAGCACCTTTGAGGAGTTTGTTGTGCGAGTTGAGAACTTGTTGAAGTGTACTGTACAAAATTGAGGGCTTGTTAGCCCATTTCTTTTGTGGAAGTGAATTGTAAGAATTTAAGTTCTTGTTAGCCAGCACCTTTTTAGTCTAAACAGGGGGCTGGTTGCTGGAGTTATGGCAACTGTACAATGAAAGCACAAGAGTTCCTGACACATGGTCCAGTGCCTTTGCTGAGCCTGAT
The DNA here is from genome assembly GCA_036023395.1 of Myiotriccus ornatus. Taxonomy (NCBI): domain Eukaryota; kingdom Metazoa; phylum Chordata; class Aves; order Passeriformes; family Tyrannidae; genus Myiotriccus; species Myiotriccus ornatus. Next base: position 20,376,298 of record JAYRBT010000181.1, on the reverse strand, counting down.
GAGAATTTATAATGAACATCATGCCCAGTACCGATGGGTTGTGACAACAAGAATATTGAAAATATACTGCCTCTGCCTTCTTAAGAGTATAGGAATCCATATCAGGGACTCCCTCCACATGTTGACACAGACCCAGCACAGGAAGCCGAGAAGTCAGGTGGGACCTCTGGACTTTCACAGCAGTGCAAATATCAAACATAAGCCATGGCTTAACCAACATTTTTCACTTACAAGGGGTGAAGTGTCAGCATCTGAAACTCAAGCAGACAGGTCCTTAAAACTGTTGATCTTAAAGGAGAGAGAAGTATTAGATGCAGAGAGGATTACAACAGTGGAAGCAAACACTTGCCCTTGTGAATTCATATGAACTATATTTAGAATTTAAATCCAAGCATAATTAAACAGTGCTAATGAGACAGAGGGACTTATCTTCATTTGGTGTATAATTGGTATCACTGATTTCCTCATTAATTTTTTCCCAGTTTTAAAGCCTTCTTGTTCCAGTGAGATTAGATGGTAAAAGATACCCTGCAGAGAGAAAGTATGTGGCCTGGAGCTAAAATTCAGTTGGAAGCCTTTTAAAGGATGCTGCTTTCTTGATAGCATCAATAACTGACAACAAAGACACCTGTGAGCATGTAGCCAACATTCAAACAACACACTCCTTTCTCAGTGTACCCTTGAAAAAATGCACACAGTATTACAAAGACCATAATGGGGAAGAAAAGTCCACCCTTTCCAGTGAGGGAAACAAAACACTGTAAGAGTTTTAATAGTTGTAGGTATATTATCCACTGCTATCAACTGAAGTTTGAATTCCTTCTCAAGAATATGCTCCAACTCATCCAGGAACGTGAAGCTTCCATAGGAACTCAAGGTGACATTTTGTGGTGGGCAGGTCTGGGTGGAAGATGGTAATGATCTTGTCCAACTTTAGCAGCTCTGAGCCCATAGCCAGAGCAGCAGCCTCTGTTACAGCTCTGTGCCAATAGCTGATTATATTGCTGAGCAGAGGACAACAGCTACCTGTAGCTGCAGGGACTGGACACTTTTTGACCTAGTCAAAGCCAGTAAAGAAGTGCAATACGCAAAGTCAAGTCACCAAAGTCCTACTTTTGCTTTTCAGTTGTGTCTTTGGTTGGACTCAGGCTCTTTTTTATTATGCCTTAAATGGATACAATTTTTTGGAGGTTTTATTCCACATCTGTTGTGGCAAACAGCAGCAAAATCAGCTGTTTCCTAAGAGGTGGCACAGTAATGACTATGACTGTACATTTCAGAGCTGCCATGCATGCCAGGGTGCTTGTGCTTATTGGCTCACAGGAGTGCTCAGAAGCATCATTCGCTCAAGACTGCTGTGCATCACATCCTAGTGGAAGTGCCTGCAGCCAGCTGGAATCTGTTCTCAGTGACTGCCTGTAAAGGTTCTCCAAACCCTCCTCCCTCCAAAGGGACCAGCACTAACCAAATGCCTGTCCACCCACTGAGCCAAGCCAGTTTAAAGAGGAGCACTACAGTGTCTGTGAGCAAGCTCTGCTGGATATGAAGAGGATAGAGTGAGATGAATCGCACAAAACAGCAAATATTTTTCATCTTACTCCAGTAATTCAGCACAGGCTTATTCTTTGGGTTGCTAAACCCAAGACTTTGTTTTGTTCTTTTCCGGAAGGGGATTTGAACACTTCCCTGCTAAGACTGCTATGCCGATTAATCTGAGACATAGGAATTATTACAAGTATTTGGTCTCAAATTCCCTTTGCACAATTTCACTGGACCACTGCCTATATCACCTTCTGTAAATACCCTTCACTCTTTTGGAGGCTTCCTCTCTTGACCACTTAGAGCCCCGTTGCTATTCCATAAGGTGAGATTTGCAGCTGGTTTTCCCATTCACCACTGCCTAGCTGAGCTGCTCAGTCAGCCCTCTGGCTACTCATTCATAGTCAATAATATTGGGTTTAACTTTCCAGAGGAACAGATTGTTTTAGAAGTTTTTCTGCACCCCAAAAAATATCTTCATCTGCTTACATATTTCACAGAATGTCATGTCTGCTCTTGCTGCCTTTTCACAGTAATAGTCCAAGTGTTCAAGCTCTTAACTTTGCCTTGTGGTTGAACAGCAATGAGAAACACCATTGGTTAACCAGAGCTGAGAGCAGCAGCAAGTACAGCTGCTCCACATGTGAACAGTCTGGAGCCACAACCACTTGTCCCTTGAGCCCAGCTAAAAAGATGCCCTTTTTCAAAAGAAGGATTTCTTTCTGACTGAGCTGTGAAACAGAGGTCCTGACTGGCTACAGCCATAAAAAAATCCCATGGCTCTCAAAGTATCAGACTGAAGTCTTAGCAAATTTGAGAAGTCTTATCACTGCTTTCTGCTGCCTTAAACATAATTTTCAATTATATTCCATTTTAACCATCTTAGCTTAACTGCTGAGGAGCCCCACTGTCAGGATTAAACAGATGTTTTATTTCCTGTCAAAGGTGGGTAAAATAATAATCACCAGCTCTGCCTCATTGGCTGCCATGTGGTCTGGAAAGGAGCCATATGCCCAGCACTCAGAGACTGCTGCAGGCAGGAGGCTGGGGGCATTATTTTTTATTTGCCTAATCAATTTAAATACTGTCTTTCTTTCAGAAAGCACATTTCTAGCCTTTATAAGGAGTTATGTACAGGAGTCATCAAAGCACCCTCCTCTAGTGAAGTGCACCTTCTGTTTAAACAGCCCGTATTCTGCTTGCACAGCACATGGGGCTAGAAGCCAAGACCCTGGACTTGAAACTGCCCTGTGCTCATGAGCTGCTGTCAGCATCGCAGTCGGCTGTAGAGGTTGTTCAAACCCAGCCCCGTATGCAATAACAACAGTTTTCTACTTTACTATTTTTGAAGAATGTCCTTGAGGAGAGTGTGGTACCTCTCCTCCAGCATGCAAATGGTGTGAGCACAAGCAAGCTGCTCGCTGCTAACCTGCCTCTTGAGAACTGCTGCTGCACCTTCAGTGACAGGATGTGGTATCTCAGGTGTCACGCGTGCGGCAGCGTCTCCCACCGGCTGACTCGTGATCCTCTCCGCAGCCAGCCCACACGTTCCACAGGAGCTGCAGGGCTCTGAGGTGAGCACGGGCTGAAGGGCAGGGTGACCAGGCTGTGCAGAGCATTCCAGGCAGTGCATGTGGGTGGTGATTTGCTCTCCTTTCTCAGAAGGTCAGAGAAGTGGTTCAAAAAGCACAGGCATTCCTCATGTGAGGATGGCAAATGAGGAATCCTAGGCAAGAGGTGACAGTAGGATCCCTCTGCTCTGTGGAATAGCCAAGCAAAGTGCCAAATGCAGTGATTAGTAAGGAGAAAGCCATCTGGCTTCCGTCCTTTAAACAGCTCTCTTTCAGCATCTCTCTTCCTATACTCCACAAGAAATCTCCCTGTGTATTTAGCAAGCCCTTCTAGCCTTTCTGAATCATACTACAAGGCCCCATCCACAAATGAAAGGGAGAGTAAGGGGAAGAGAGAAAAAGGGGAGGAAGATGATATAGTGGACAAGAATCTGAGATGCCTTCAGGCTTTATCTTGAAATATTATCTCTGTAGCACCGGTTATGGCACCAACCACCAAGGCAGCAAGCCCTTTATAGCTGGAGCTGGTAATGTACTTACTGAGGGATGGCGCTGAGTTGTCAGAGGCAGAAGTCTGTAGGATGACAGGTAGGCATTGCGGGGACAGGAGCAAAGGCTGATGCAAGCACTTCTGAAAATTGATGAGAGGCTGGGGAGCAGACTACACTGAACTCCAGCAGTGTGTATCTGCAGGTAAGGATCCACGAGCTTGCTTCCATGTGAGTGACATACAGCAGTTTCCAAGGAGCATTTGAAAAATATTTGGTTCAGTTCCTCAAAGTTTTTAATATTTCACCCTGAATTTGTCAGTCTTCCTATCCCTTTATGATGTGTACTTTCAGGCTAAAAATATTCAGAAGCACAATGCAATCCATAAGTACATTATTTCTGTTACTTTTTTTGTAGTTAGGAATGAAAATGGCCAAGAACTGGGTTAGGAACAGTAAGTTCCTTTTCATTATTAAACAGTTAGTGCCCAGGGAGCAAATGTGGTTTTGGGTTGTGAGGCTTTTTTGTCTTCTCTCTGAATAGGTGTTACTGGTAAAATGAGTAAGAAATCTGTTTCAAATAAAGATGCAACCTTGGAAAAAAGGCAGCTTTTTCACAAAGTCATTCATTTCCACTGCCCAGCATATTATTTGGCAATACACAGATTTCCAGTTGGTTTTTATTTTCTTAGAAGTTGTGGTTGCTCTCTTAAAGGATTTTACCCAAGTACTGTTATATGTAACAAAAACATACCCTATTGCCAGACTTCTGAGCCTTAGTAAAGCAATGTCACTGCCTGGGACCGGTCTTGTTCTGTTTCATGTGAACACATATTTACCTGAGGGAATAAACAGTATTGTGAAATAGCTTCTCATATCTTACAGTTCTACCTTTTAGCATCATAGCTGATAAAACTTGACTGATGCCTAGTAACTGTTAATACTGAGCTTCTGTTTGTAAAAATTGCAACTTCTGTTTACAAGTTCTAATGTTTCTTGAAGAAGTTGCACTATTCCTCTGATCCAGCTTCAGTTCCCAGATTCTTTCCTTAATTTGTGTAAGCACTAGCATGCACACAGCTCCAAACCCATAAAAGGGGTACTTGGAACACCAGGATGGGAGGTTTAAAATCTTTAGTTTGTTCTTAAATATTATTTTGAAGACTCACTAAACAAAATTTCAGGGGAAGTCAGCTTGAAGGATAAGGATGAGATTTGTAGCAAGATGGTCACTGCTAAGTCTTAGCTACTGAATTGTCTGTACTGTCTGTGTACAGTACCAACAACTGGAAACTACTTCTCTTATGCCAGGTGAAAATGTAGTGGTGTTTGCTGACAATTTACTATTTGTGTCTATCATTCATTTAGGAGCAAGAACACTGAGATGAACTGTTTGTTCATGCAAGCTGCCAGCAGAGGATGTGGCTGATGAACTGTGAGGGCTGGGAAGAGATGTCTCCAGGGAGCAGGCCCCAGGCAGTGCTGTGTCTGCGCATGAGAAGGTCCAGACGCGTCGACCCTCGGTGAGACCCTTTACATCCAACACCCCTGATCAAACACAAAGCTCATAGCTCTGCATTGCTTTTGCTAATACTGTAATCATCCATTGCAGGCTTTTCTTACGTAACTAGCAAGTCTATGTTGACTACAGGCTTTGCAGTTTGAGTTCACTCATGCTTCCTATTTTTTTTAGCTTCTGTTGGAGTTTCACAGCTCACCTAACCTGCAAGGGCCATGAACAAAGTATGTGAATATGCACCACTTGCTGGCAGAGCAAACAATCCTCTCAGACAACAGGATTGTTACTAAAATGGATTGTTTGGTTGGCAGAATAGGCTGTTGCCAGGGGTTGCCCAAGGTGAGCCTGACCTCTGTGGTCTCTGAAGCTCTCTCTTGTGGGTGAGCTGAGCAATGCTGGAATGCAGCATTTAAGATGGATTAACTGTGAACTTAACACAGGAAACAGTTCAGAGAGAGTAAAAGTATTACATTGCACAACTAAGGATGAAACATAACTTTTGATCCCCTAGGACACAAGTTCCAAGGCTGAGAAGAGGATTATTTGATAAGTCACAGTCAACTTGTCAGTGCAGAATAATGTTTGCAGCCTTCTCTTAGGGCAGAATTCTGCCTTTCCAGGTGCAAGGAAGGGCAGTGGCCAGTGGACAGGCGTGGCCAATGGACAGAGATGGGTCTGCATTCTCCTGTGGTGAGTAGAGTAACAAAACCATGCACCCCACCTCACCCCTTCCACCCAGAACAGGTCCCCACATGCCAGGTCTGTCGACTTTGAACTCTTAAAATCTTGATGCAGTTTCACGTGCATCATAGCACAAACCCTGCACTTTGGTACTAACTTCAGCTGAAATCATTTGCACAGACTGGTCCTAAGAAACACCAGTCATCCACCCAAGTGAAATTCTGAATTGCTAGCTGCACCCTCGCAACATAATGTATTCTTATGGCCTAGGGAACAACATGAACTGGGGTTTCTGGAAAAGGATGTATCTGTTCCTTGCTCAGCTCACTAGCTCTCTAGCCACCATCTGCAAACCCCTTCAATACTCTGTAAAATGGCAGATCACTACCCTTTAACTCTTTCACCAGGGCTGCAAGGCAGAACTGCTGGAGATTCACCTGAGCTAAATGGAATTTTCTGTTTGATTGAGGCCAGTGGTTTGGTTGGTTTCAGGGCTTTCTGAGGTTAGTTCTTGCACCTTAAATATTCCACTTTAAAACTGTGCTATGGCAGGTGTTGGCTCTCTTGTTACACAGCAGCTAAAAAACCAGTTTCTACCACAGATTTTACAGGCAAATCAGTTTGAAGATTTTTATTTTCTGAGCTAAACTACCATTTCTTAGCTAGAGTTATTACTAGAAGGCACAGCACAGTGCATGACACTGTGCTGGGCTGCACAAATATGTGTTAAGCCTTGGACTACCATGAAGAATGTACAGAGTAGGATTACAAGCATGACTTAGTTATGAACTACAGACACCTGAAAATGAAGAAACACTTTTGCAGTCTGATTCTTACCTACCATTACAGGACTCAAATCTAAAATGCAACAGATTCTAGGTGTCTAAGCCCAAGTGAAGAACCAAAATCTCTGAGCTTGGTGCCAATGAGGCCTCCATGTTATGAAGTGATTGTGAATACATTTATTTGACTAGTACAGACAAAGCCTGTATATAATTGAGGAAAACAGAACTCCACACTGAAACATCCCTGATCCTTATCCTGCCCCCTTCAACTTAATTCCATAATCAGCACTTACATCACAGACAGTTTGGAAATACTATCCAAGCCTCTCCTTCAGCATTACACTATCTCAAACGAGTCCCTGCCTGTAAAGATCTGCTTTCTTCAAAACTTTCACCCAGTCCCATGGTTAGCTTGGCTTAAGTCAGCAAACACTCAGCAAAACTGGAACCTGGAAATAGCTTAAGCTCAGCCCCTTTCTGCCTTCAGATCAGTTGGTTTTACAGATCTCAAGCATCATCATTCAGCATCCAGCTGGCATCCATTTGACTACAGTTGCTGCTGGAGGAGTGGGAACCAACCATCATCGTTGCTGAGTTTCCTCCTGTAAATTCAGCCAAAAGAAACTGGTGCACGCCATCTCGTGGCCCTGCACAGCTATTTCCCGAGAACAAATTGAGCTCCAACTGTGGCAGGGAGGTTTAATGTGGACAGGGTTTAAAAGATGGCTGTCAGGGGCTCAGAAACAGCCACTACGACCGCACCGTAGCTATGAAACTTCCACCATTAGCAGTTTGTCCACACTCCTGCCATGACCTTGCAGCCTGAGCAGCTGGTTCCTGGAGCAGCAGCAGAGCATCAGGTTGCAAAAATCACCTCTTCAGAATGTGCTCACACACTGTTGAGACAGCCCTGCCCTCACAACAAATACAGGTACAGTGAACGCCAGAGCCCCCAGAACAGCCTTTGGAGGAGCAGGAAATTACCTTATGCATTTTAGAGTAGGTCATACACATTAATCATTCTTGATTACATGCAAGGTTGGGAATGTTCATGGTACATCTGTCTTCATGTGCTCTCAGTACCTGTTAAAGAACTCCATGTGTCAATCCTTTAAATAAAGCTAATGTGTCTCTTCGTAACTGTTCATTAACAGCTGAATACAGGAACTCATGGCAACAAGGTTACAGCAGCTGTCAGTCCCTTGGTGTATCCTAAGTTCCTATTCCTTCTTACTCTCTTTTTTTTTTTTGAGAAAAACAAGTCATTAAGAGACTCTTTGCCAGAAGTGATTAAGGTATGACTTCATTAACTCTAATTGAGAGAATTAAAAAAACAGGGACAGAGTGCAATTCTGTGAATTTAAAGTCTTTGCTTCTATTTTAAGTAGTAAGCTTTTGACTTCTCAATGTTTAGGACTTTTTAGCTAGGAGATTACATCTTAAATCTGCACCACTCAATCATCTCCAAATTTGAAGTCACATTAGCAGAATTGGTGATGGCAACACTTAAACACTGTCTTACTTCCACTGCTCTCACAGCTATCAAAAGGCTGGATATATAGTCAGCAACAAGGGAATTAAAATAGCTACAGAAGGGCAAAACTTCAGACTAAGCATCTTATTTTGCCTGCTACTCGAGACAACTGCACAAGACCTATGAAAGTTTGCAGCTTGCTGTTGGAAAGCACAGAATCATACCAGATAACTTCAAATGTTACTCCAGAGGACACTGTGCCATACTGTAAGAAAAAAAACAACTACCCAAGGATTATAGTTCAAAGCATCTGATTACAATCAGCAATTCTTCTAAATTTGTTGTGTGATGAACATTCTACTTTTACTGTTCTTGGGTTGGAAGTGTGTAATGATGTTGCAGAGAAGACTGTTAGACCTGTGAGACTCAATGAAGCCTGATACAATTGCTTCTGTATAAAGGAAAGAAAAGGGAGCATCCTTCTTCTCATGTCAAGGTTTAATTCTGAGGTATGTGAGACTGGATTTACAAAGGTAAATAAAAATACATTCTGAGAAATAGCGAGTGCCCTGTTTAGCAAGGCAGAGGGATTTCACACTCCAAGCAGCTGAGAAAAGAAACTGCTCACAGTATGAAAAAAGTATGAAGGGTCTGTCTTTGACACAGGATTTTGCCACAACAGGTGATGAGGAATGTGCAGTAGTGGGGCAGACGAAAGACAAATACTTACGTGATAAAGATGAGACGGGACAACAGGTATTAGATAAGGCTTCCACTTGAATTAACTGAGACATTATTATTACGATCAGATGGAACTACTATTCCAAACACTGATCAGGCAAACTACATTGCCAAAATGAATTACACAGCTGTTGAGACAGGCTTTAGCTCCAGCCTGATGATGATATGGCTAAGGTTGCATGTGCTTGTATCAAACACATATAAATGAAATCCCTGGAGTGGTACAGAAGAGTTTTCCACATCAACTGTATCTGATACCAGGAGCAAAGGCTCCCACCTGGAGTACAGTGAACACAACAGTTTATACAAGTGTATCATCTACAGTTAATGTACAACTTTCATCCTAAATATCAATTTAAAAAGCCAAGTATGAATCACATGCAGGCAGATTTCATGACTCATTGCTGCAATGGATTTAACCACAACGGCTGATCCTGCCTACCATTAAGATGCCTGGCATTCCATCTTGGACTCATTCCTCTGGAGGGCAGCCCTTTCACAGATCCGTGCTAGAGAGAAATGAGCCAAAAACAGGTAAATGAGACTTTAGGAATTAAAAACAAAAAAGTGATATTTTGTCACACAAAGAATAAAATTCCAGGAATTTATTGCTGTACGTATGCTTAAACCATTAAGTCATCTTACAGTAGTCATGAAGTGCCAAATTGTGTGCTACATTTAACATTCCATGTATTCCCTTCCAAACGCCATTTTACAGTGGGCAAATGAAACAACGCAGCAGCAGTCACAAAACAGGGCTGGAGCATCTCTCAGGAGCTTAAAGACAAAGAGTTGTGTACAAGCTGAATAACGAGATGTCAGTTAACAGGTCACTCAGCAACTTTAATAGAAATACCTTTAGGTGGAAGTTTTGCAGCGTTAAAATTTACAACTCAGACGAAACATTCTCATCCCACTGTAGTAACAAGATACTTGCAAAGAACAAGAACTATGGTAGGTAAATGTCACACGCAAGACCCGCTTCATTTCTATCAGAAGCAAAATTGCTAATCATAAGGAAGGACAAGCCTAGCAGGGTAAGGCTGTCAGCCTATAGTAAAAACATACACCTCCGAGTTTGGCAGTGGAATTCTATTTACCACCTTGACTTTTTTTTCTTTTTGGTAACATACAAGTACTCTTCCTCCCCTCCCACACTTTATAAATCCCCTTTTATTTTTATTATACCTCCATATTATTTACAGGACTCCTAAAGATTAAGTACAAACTAGTATGAAATTAATGACAGCTTGCTTTTCAAATATGTATCCCATGGCTAAATAAATACCAAGCCAATCCAACAGAGTGATCTGGAGTTACGATTCAGAAGCTTGTGTATCTGTGACTCCAGCTGTTTTCTCATTAGCTGTGGAGGATTCATTTGATCTGTCAACAATAGTTGCCACAGAAGTTGGAGCAGCGCTATCCAAGGTGAGTGTAGAGGTCTGTTCTACATTTACGGTAGTGCCAGGGTTGACGGAAAAGCTTCCAGCTTGACTGATAGAGGGAAGCAAATCTGTAGGCACTGCAGATGCCTCTGTGACCAAAGGAAGCACAGGGACACACTTGGGTGGCATGGATAGAGGCGTCATTCCCATTAGATTCAGAGGCGGCAAGGAGGGAAGGGGTGGCAAACCTGAAAAGAAAAAGAGGGGGGAAAAAAAGGCAGTGAGCTGCTGCATATCACAGACAGATCTGGGGAGACGCTCTGTTTGCTTAAAACATTTTAACGTCTCTAGTCTCCTATTTACCCGTGAAGAGGAGAAAGCTTTTGAACCTAGCATGAGCATGATACGTGTGCAGCACTGACTCAGCAGGCTCGTTTCAAGCCTGATACTTTTCAGATTTCAGAACTAAAGAATCAGAGTAAATTCAACATTGCTTGAGTAAATTCAGCATTGCTTGTACCTCCTCAGAGGACCAGGTATTTAATACATAAGTAACGATGATTAAATTTTTCTGGCCTTCCCTGAAACTGTGAGATACAAGTTAACAAGAACCATATTCCATAAAAGCTTCCAATTTCTTTTTGCTTGCTCCATGTGCATCTTCAGCAGTTTTGTTTTACTCAAAAGCGTAAATCTAGTATTAGTTCATACTTCTGGCATTGATTCAGTCAGGGGGGAGCTCTGATCTCCACATCTAGCATACAAGGAAACACTTCGTATTTTCTTCTACCCATAAAATGATATACTTTCATCTTGGTACAGTCTCTTCCGAGATCATAAATCAGGTAACAGAAAATGAAACATCTAAATACAGACACAAGTTTAGAATTAGTTTATCTAAAGACATATTCCTTGTCTACCTAATCTGGGCACTAACATCCACTCCCATCTCAAGAAAACATTTAATTTATCCCCTTCAGGACTCTCCCAGATGGCTCTAAATTAGAGTCTCAGGGATAAAGGACACTAATTAGGTTTCAGTTTGCAGAAGCACATACCAGGCTGTATGATTTCTGGAACAATCTGTGGTGCAGGTAAATTAAGTTTGGACAGATCAGCCAGGTTAGGAAGCCCTGCTGGTAATGGCATCAGACCTAAGAAGAGCAGAGAAGTTACAGCTGAAAACTTTAAATTGTTTCTGAGATCTTACTGATAATTTAAAGCTTATTATACATTGCTTTACATCTTGATTATCATTTTTACACATTAGGATGCAAATTCACCTGAATTTCAGCTTTTAAGCTGCACAGTGAAAACAGATACCTATTGCAGAAAGTCTGTACTAGAAAATACCTAATCCAACACCTTTCTTTTTTTTTTTTTCTGAGGAAAGTAGATTCTTATTTCAAGGAATTAGAAGGTTTGCATTCCAGGATCAGCTTTCAGTAAAGGTAATTGTTTCTCCACAGCACTGTACCAGAAGCCCTCCATTCCCAATTTGAATGGCAGACAATAATAATAGCATTAAATACACAGTATTCCCTGATCCCTAATATTGACTACTGTAATATTAGTCTTTTCTACTTATTTCATAACTAGTTAAACACAAAGATACATGTAAAAAGGCAAGACAAAGTAACCTTCAAAGTCAGGAAGCACTGAAAGTAGAAGAGAAACACACAAGGAATGCAACACATGCCCTTCTATCATTGTATTTGCTATGGAACATCTTTCTGCTCCTGAATTTCCCATCTTAGAAGAGCTGCATTTCTGGGACAAGGACTCTATTCTTACTTTGTGTTTAGTTGAAAGAAGGCTAATTCAGAAATTAACTATTGGTACTACAGTATTAAGACAGGAGAAAAGTCTTAAAGCAAGGGCACTGTATAGAGATTTTGACTAAAACCCATTCACTTTACCTACCCACGAATTCATTAGCCATGAAGGCTGACAATCTGACTCAGAGCCTTCAGCTCAGCCACAGGCAACTTTGGTTTGAACTTTTTTTAAAATCTGAAAAAAGCTGAACTTCATGCGAATTCACTCATATTTTAAACCTCTTGTATATTTATATGTCCATGCAAATTACAAGACATATTCTAATTTGCTTTCAAAAATGCAGTGATACTGTTCAGAGAAAAAGGTGAAAGGAAACCTTGTATTTGCAGATTTTAGGGAATGGGTGGATAGGTGGCCAGAGAAGAAAAGGATATTAATCTTTATCTGCTTAGAGAAAATAGCAAACTACTACGAAGTTCAACTTCTGGTAAAGTTCTCTGCCCTTGTTTGGATGCACTGAGCTCTACCACCTGTCTTTTCTACGTTAGATAACATACCCCCAAGCATTTCTTAAAACTTCTGGGGACATCTTTATCCACTTGTCTCATAGCATGCAAAACATAAAATACAACTCCTTCAGTGTTCTGGAATGCACAGCTGATCCTACACCAGCACACCAATGACACAGCAAAATCCTATACAATACTTATTTTGCTCTTTGTAAATAATTCTGGAATACTAGTGCTTGAAATGTTCATGATTATCAGGAAACAACCATTTTGTAGACAGACTCTTACTTTCATTACACCTGTTTAAATTTAATTATATGGTGTTTATTACACTATATAATTCAGAAATAGTATCAGCAACATAAATTTTATATTTTTAGTCCTTTATTTTTATTAGGAAGAGCAACCAAGCTAAGTATTAAAAAGCAGTTTCCTAAAATGGAGATTTTTATGGGTGAAGGGAATGCAGAAATAGGCAAGACAAACCTTCTCAGACCTCTGATGTCTGAGTGCAAAGGACACACTGAAAACTGCATTTATTTGCAAACGTATTTTGCAACATATAATTTATGAAGTACAGACAGTAACAATATATCAACTCAAATGTTGCAAATAGTAAAGCAAAGCCTTTCTGGGAAATCGGGAATGCTGCATCAAATGCGCAGGGGGCCTAAACGGTAAACATTGTAAACTTTGTTGCCACTCAGTCCTCTGTGCTACAGACATGCTGGGAACATACTGTAACAAAAATAATTCTTCACATTGCACAGCTTGTATAGAGATCTTTAACATGAAATATGTAAGCTGCATGAAGTTATACCTTCCCCAAACAGCAGTGGAAAAGACAACTGTCTTAAAGTTTTTGTTTCAGAAATGTTTTAAGAAATGTTACCCACTCACCTGGTAGTGTAGTTGCTGTGTTAACCGGTGGCACAGAGGTAAGGGACTGACTGACTTGTGGTGGTAATAATGGAACTGTTGGAACACCTGGTGGAGCACACAGGGAAGCAACATTAATTTTAAGCATACAACACTTCAGCTCCCGTCCTCAATAAATACAAAAAAAATAATCATTTACTATTTGGCTTAACTATAAAATGCCGATGAAGAAAAACAGTACTCTAAATAACACACATGGCATTTCTGACAGAAGTCATTTGCAACCATTCTGTGAGCAAGTAAGGCATAATTCCAGTACTCTAGCCTTTGTTGTTGAGAAAAGTTTAAGAGAAAATGTTTTCCCCTCTTCTGCCTTTTATTAAATTAACCGGAAATATCTATGCATTTCAGGTCAGTTATGTCAATACCAACCTGTGCTGAGAACATTACTGACAGTAGTTGAGGGTGAACTAATAGAAAGTCCTGAAAGACTCTGCTCAAGGCCTGCTGACCCAGGAGGGAGGTTGGCTGAGGGATTAACTGATGACAGCTGAACCTTATCGAAAGGGAAAAAAAAGTTACAGCATTAGGGTTTGTTTCCACAAGAACCAATAGAAGTAGAAATGCAATATAACATCATAAGCTATTTTTATCAAGCCAAAGGAGGGACAACAACTTACCTCTGTGAAGCCATCTTTGAGGGGACTGAGAGATGCACTGGGCAACTGTCCTGGGAGAGAAATTTTCTTTCCCTCTTCAAATGGGCGTGTAGGTATCCTATGCAAATATCCATAGCCAATGCCACATCCTAGGCTTTTAAAATATGAACATTTAGAAGTTGGTGAAGTGACTTTATAACTACAGACTACAGTAACCTACACATGAATGACTCAAGACACCAACAACTTTCAAGTTCTGTACAACCTTGCCCTCCAGCCCCAGTGTTGCCTCATTTTCTATGGAGAAGTAATCAGTACAAGACAACTGAAAGGAAACTCTGTAGCTTTTGGTAATGAACATTCAGCACAAAATAAAATTCATTATTATTTAGACCAAGCAGCTACACCAGTCATACAGCTTGGAATTTGACTCACTGTTGTTACTTGCAGTGCTCTGTTCTGGCAAGAACATACTACAGGCTAATGACTATTTGGAGACTAATGCCGAAATCAACCACGTCACTTTATTTCTGTACTAGCTAATTTACTGATTTACAACCCTCTTATCAGTAACTGCATCTGAATTCCAAGTAAATATATAATTTATTATACCAGAAACATCTTTGGTATAACAACACTCTTTTCCTGTATTTGTAGAAAACTTAAACCAAGCAGTTTTTAGGCTGGTGCTATAAAATAGTTGCCCCATCCCTTTGTAACATATTGTCTCCTTACCTGCCTTCTCCACCCCAGGCAGAATTTGGAGTAATCACCACTTCCCGACAATTATCTGTGTCTGTGTTGTACACATAAAGTTTTAATGGCTTTGCTTCATGTGTTTCAATAAGGGAAAAGAGGTCTTCAGACTGCAAAAAGAGAAAAATTAATAAGGACTTTTTTCTCCTTATTTTATTATTTCACATTAGATCGATCATTCTAGTCCCAACTTTCTGTAATAGAACCTTGTAACAGGACCTTACTTAAAAATAAAAACCTTATTTTTATATACTTACCTCATTCATGACGGTATCTGCTCCAATGATATAGTCACTATGAGGTCTAAGTCCAGCTAATGCAGCAGGAGAATTTGGCTCCACTTCCTAGTTTTAAGATGGAAAGTTACAAAACACTATGTAACTGTCAGGGTGTAGCAGAACGGTTAGATGTGCACATCACACAAGTTTTGAGTCAGACAAACTGGTCAAGTTTTCAACACAATTAGTAGGCTACTGAACTAGTGAAACAGGGGCAGTCCCTCTTGATACCGTTCTGGTACTGCACAATTGTACATACAGATCTAGTCCAAAAGTTTTCCCAAAACCCATGAAAACAGACCAGTTTGCTCTCATGACTTGTTAGCTACTTCCCTTGCCAGCTGGTTTTCAATAGTAAGATAAAAACTGTAAGCAACAGGAAGAAAAGTACTTTCAAGTCCATACGTACCAAGACATGCCATACATTTTCATTGGCCCCATCAAAGCTGCAGAAACGAATGCTCACTCCCAGCAGGCCCTGCCCACCCCACATGTTGCTGGGGGTCACTGATGTTTCTCTCAGTTCCAGTGTTTTGCTACTGTACACGAGCATTTTTACAGGTTTTTCAACATTTGCTTTCAACAGGTCTTTGAGAGTGTCATTGTCTTTATTCTGCAAATGTTCAAACAAGAGCTTGGGTTAGTGTCCAACAGAACAAGCATCCAGTTCTACAGCAACACTCTTGTATTTCAAAGGTGCTAAAAACACTGTGCAGTATCACAGCAAGTACTTACAGCTACTCTGTAACAAGTTTCCAGTCACCTCACAATTCTAGAATACAACTCTGGCAAAATCCTGGGATTTCCCAGTAACAGGTCATGCGTTCCAAACATGAAAGCACTTTAACTGAATCTGTGATCGGATGCACCTTGCAGCTTTTCAGAGGCTTGCTTGAATCCAGGCATACTGGTGAAAGACCTCTCCCACAGATGGTTTCTTCCACTGCTATGAGGGTCTGTTGTTTCACTACAGCTCTGCTTGAAAGCTTTCCCCCATGCCTCCTGCCCTGCCAACAGCTTTGACAGCAGCTTTTTCAATCAACCTGTTTCGACTGACTGGAGTCTGACAGTTCTCACAGGAGCAGTTTTACAGACAGAACTAGGGGGGCACCAGCACAGTCCCCCAGTGGTGGATCAGTAGGCAGAACTATCTTGTTGCACATGTCTGCAGAGAGCATGTCTGTCTGTCTGCATCCTTATTCTCCAGCTAAACTGTTGGTAGAACTGTAACTAAAGGGTGAAGGAAATTAATTTCTGATGCAGTTCGTCTTTCTAATTTTAAACTAAGGAGAAATACTTTATATGCATTTAAATAAAACAAATGCATTGGTTTAACTACAAAAAATGGATTCTCAACACACTGTTCATATTAAAAGTTATAAAATAGCAACATACTCACCAATCTTGAACCATTAATGGACACGATAAAATCAAAGAATGGCTCCAATCCAGCTCTATGCCCCGGAGAGTTTTCTTGTACCTAACAAAGTTAAACAGGAATTTAGTAAAAGCAGACCAATGTTGATTCTTAGATTAGAATTATATTTCTGCTTGTGCCATCTGTAGTTCTAGAAGCTACTCATGTTTGTATGGATGATTTTAAAATATTCAAATATAATCTTTAGCACCAAAAAATTCCTCCCTTAAAAAAAAAAAAAAAAAGATTTCAAAAGAATTAGTGATTTATAAATTAAGGAATGACACAACAGTAGCCACTCCCCAGGAAAAGCACTGCTTAACAACTGCAGCAGATAAATTGTAGATACTTGTTTCAATAAAGGAGATTATGGTTAAAGAACAAGTTTAATGAATTCTGAAAAAGCTGGTTAAGAAGTACTGTCTGTCCACAGAAGTACCAACGTTGGACCTTGCTTTTTATCTTATGCTTACTAAAGGAAAAGGAGAGTCACATCTGTGTAAGCACAGGTTGTTATCTCATGATTAAACACAACCTGCTGACATCCTTGAGACACAGAGGGCATCTGTACAACCAGTGACTCATTAACATACCATCAAGTTTGCAAGAAAGGAGACGAGCCATTCTGCAGCCATGGCAGCTCAAATAATTCAACCACTCCACTAAGACAAGCTGAAGGCTTTGATACACACTGCTCCCACAAGCTAAAAGTATAATTTTAATTCCAGATGGAGTAACAGAGAGACATTTTGCCAATGTTTTTTCCTTATTATGTGCATTGCTAACAACGAAAAGTAACTCAAATATGGCTGTCAGACTTTTCCTACAGACTTTTTAGTAAAGACTATCTTTCTTTACTTGTAAGCTGATTCATTTTACCCACTGGCTTTTTGTTTTATGTACTACAATCACCTTCCAAAAAGATCTAAAAACTGTTACCCTTTACAGTGCATTTTCTTACATTACATGCTATTCCACCTGACAGAATTGGTACAAATCTGCTTGTTTGTTCAATACCGGTCTGATTCTGGAGGACCTGAGTTTTCTTAATATGAGTTATCTAGAACAAAATACTAAGTACTTGAGACCTTCCTGCTAAACAAAGGTTCAACAGTTTCATGAAAGGAGAATTAAAAACCTCTGGATTCCTATGGACATGCTCCATAATTGTAATCTCAGGCCTGCAGTTTCTCTTGTAATTAAGTCATTCAAAACATCCTCTTCTCTGATGTAGTTTTTTGAGTAGTAAATACAGGATGAGCTTATGCTGTTTGTTGCTCTTCCCTCACTTTAGAGGGGTGACATGAAAATACTCTAATAGCCTCTTGACTTATAGGAACTTACATTTTGTGTTTTTAATGAGCCTGACATAAAGGCTTTATATCAAAATTAAATCAGCAGGTGCTTTCAGAACTTACTGGGAAAACAATTTTAAAGACACAACGTGTCTTGTTAAACCTCAGCATTAAAAATCAGTGAATCCAGCAAAGTGATGCAATTATTCTGATAACACATCAGATTTTTAGGACTGGATACATGACATGGCCTTGAAATTATGAAAGGCCAGACTTTATCTCATTTACAGACTTTCCTCCATTTCCAAATGAACTTCTTAAAAAAAAAAAAAAACAAACCAAAATCAAACAAATAAAACAAACAAAAAAACAAACCCACAACAAACCCCCTGTGCTCTGACACAATATCCCCCCCCTTGACCTCCAAGAGGTTGTATCCTGAACACTGGGGACCAACAGTGGCCAGTATTCAATGCAGTAACCTTCTGAAATGAGACTGGGTATGTACAATAAATGAGAATTACGTATGTTCAGCATCCATTAATGTAAAGCTCACTGACACCTGGGATGTATAATTCACTTAGAATACAAAATCTATAGTCTGCCCCTAACTGACAAAGGGACTGAGAAAGTTTCCAAGTCACAAATGATTGGTTGCAGAAAGTATGTTCAGATGCTGAGCACCTTCCCCCAAATCTATCACAATCCTGAATATCTCTGCATGGTCTGTTTCTAAGTGGGCATGTAAAAACCACCAGGAAGTTGTATCTAAAAGAAATCAAGCCCTTATAGTTGTGTCAATCATACAGTGCACCTCAGAAAGCAGGTAGCTGCATCCCTTCTGTCATCACATTTCCTTATGCTGCCATGCAGAGGGTCAGTCACAAAAAGTTTCCTGTTTCCCTGGTTGTTGGGCCTAACTTCACTGTCAGAGAAGCATGTTTACACCTGGCAGTCCAGAAATGCAAACCAGAAATTCCAAGTCCACTCCACATGGAAAGTCTTCTCCTTAAAGAAGTGACATACTCAGCCCTGCACAACAACCACACCAACCCCACATAGATTTTATGTCACACCACCTTACTTTCAGTCAGCTACCTGCACAATTCATCACCATCACAGTGTCATATGCACAACACAGCTCTCTCCTCCAAGCCATGGTTCTCTTCTAGGACCTACAGCAACAAAGGATAACCAGGGACCTTAGAAAACACAAAGGCACAAACCCTTATTATTATTGAAAATAATAAAGATTCCATGCACACATCCATAAACTCTGTGCCTCCTGAGCAATCTCGCTTTATGCAGCCTTTCTATGTGCCCAAGTAGGTATTTAGTAACTTGCCTTTGTAACTGAGTAATTGCTGAGAAATAATCGAGTAATACCATTTACAGCAGATGCACTGCAGGCAAGATACCACCCACAGCAGTTTGGGATGCCTAATTCTCTCAAAGCCAGCTGTTATTTCAGACAGACAAGTTACAGACCCCTGTGGGTAAATGCCATAACTGTCTAACAGTAGAGACAAAGAGTGGCACACACAACATGGAGACACTGTGATGCTGCACCACCACAGCTTTTTAAGAGCAAATGAAGAAAATCTCTACCAAAATGCTGAATATCAGAAGCCAGAAAAGGGCCTCACATAGTGCTGCAGGAATTCAGCTTCTAACCAAGAGGACAGCTGGGCTTCTGAGTACATAGATTACACACTGATTTCACTTTTAATTCACTGTCAAAAATTAAACAGGAAAAAGCTTTCAAGGTCAATACACTAATTTTACTCTGGATTACTGAAAAGACTTCATGACTACACAGTACATATTGTCCATTACACATTATAAGAGGTCTGCTCAGCAGCACAGTGGTCACAAATTCAAGCCCTAAACAAACAGGGCAACAATAAATAGAATTAGGCACTGAAACCCTGATTTTCACAGGCAGATAAAGGCTCTCACCACTTCTGAAAGTCAGATAACTTATACTAGTTTCCATTTAAACTTTCAGAAGCTTAGCTTCAAGCACAAAATACACAATTTCCAAGGAGCATAAGCCCTGGATTTTTCTTTTTTCCCCACATAAGAAACATTTCCTAGTATTTACTTTATTAGCAAAGAAATACTGAAAGGATTTTTTGTAGTTCTTCCACCCACTCTATAACTGGCAGTAAAATTTCATTACATCTCATGTATAAGCAATTCCTGTTAGATCTGACAGAATCCATTTTATTTCCATCAGCTATTTTAACACATTACACTTTGTAACTCCACTGAATTTCTTGATGGAACACCCAGTTTTCAAGAGAAAAAGCTTCATAAGCTTTTTGGTAAGAAAGATTCCTTATACATAGTGTAACTTTTTATTTTATCACAGAGAATTTAACTCAAGCCTTTAAAATGTGAATCTCCCTTTTAAAAAAAGTCATCACTTCATGCAATATGTGTGTTTCACTATTACAACAACTGAAGCACCAAAGTAAGTTAGAAATCTAAACTTTGGGCACTGCTGTTTGGTACCTTTTAGGGGGAACACCACAATACACCGCAGCATACAGATCTCCCACTGATAAAAATTCTTACACAGAATCTTAGAATTATTTAAGTTGGAAAAGACCTTTAAGATCACCAAGTCCAACCATTAATCCAGCACTGCCAAGTTCACCATTAAACCATAACCCCAGTTGCCAAATCTACATGCTTTTTAAACACTTTCAGGGATGGTGATTAAACCATTTCCTGTGCAGCCTATTCCAATGCCTGATCACCCTTTCGGTGAAGAAGTTTTACTAAAATCCTCTTGTTCTGTCACTTGTTTTTGAGAGAAAAGGCCAATCCCTACCTGGCTACAACCTCTTTTCAGGTAGCTGTAAAGAAAGGTAAGATCTCCTCCAAACCTCCTTTTTTCCGGACTAAACACCCCCAGCTCCCTCAGCCGCTCCTCATAGGACTTGTGCTCCAGAGCTTCTCTGGATATGCTCCAGCACCTCCACGTCCTTCCTGAATTGAGGGGTCCAGAACTGTTCACAGCACTCAAGGTGCAGCATCACCAGTGCTGAGTACGGGGGGACAATCACTGCCCTGGTCCTGCTGGCTACACTGCTGCTGATCCAGGCCAGGATGCCCTTGGCCCTCTTGGCCACCTGGGCACAGGCTGGCTCACGTTCACCCAGCTCTTAACCAGCACCCCCAGGTCCTTTTCTGCTGGGCAGCTTTCCAGTCACTCTGCCCCCAACCATGGGGTTGCTGTGACACCATCTATTAGCTGAAGAAATTGTCAGGTCGTTACAATAGCCTGGGCAAACTACAGCAGTTTTACACTGCTGAACAAGAAAATTATTCAAAGTTTTCCTTCACTGTGTCTTGAAGAGCAGAAACAAATGCATACTGAGCAGTATGCAGAGTTGGGCAGTTGCTCTAATAAGCCACACACCTTATGTTAAAGGAAGCTTAATGGAGGAGAGGAAACAATGGAGAAAATTCCTACAAGTCAATAGCAGTGCATGCTACCAGCCTAGCAGGCACCAATTAAAAGGAAGACTTATAAGCACATTACATGAGTCAATAAATAGAAGTATAACAGCAAAAGCACACATAATGAATAAAACCTGCAAAAATTCCAAAGAATTGTTTCAAACAAATGACTGATTGCTAGGTCTACCTATGAAGAGCCTTGGGCAAGAAAACAGTTGGTAACTTTCTCTCCCTCTTACAAAAAAAAAAAAAAAAAAGCAGCTACATTTCAACATTTCAATGTCTAGAACGCCAAAAGTGCAGCCCAGAGCAGCTTCTGCTATCAAGTGTGCATGTGATGAAATCACTTTCCCTTGACAGTCCTGGAATGCTCCTATTTCCTGTTTCAACTGCACTGGTGATAAAGCTCACAATGAAAGCAATATTGCCCTGAATATCAGCAGAAGCAGGAAAAAAGAATTAAGTAATCTGCAAATATTACATCAGAAATTAACGACAGTATTGTTTACTTGCTGCATATATTTCTGCTCCTGTTTAAAGTGAGCAGAGGATGAGACTTTCTACTAGTTTTGTAGGGAGTAAGCATGAGCAGTCCAAAAGTCTCACCGTAAAAAACCTGTAGCTTGCAACAGTCTCAGTTTGCTCATCTCTCCGGTAACTTGTACTTGGCTCCTAGAGGTACTGAACAATATTAACTCTTTCCTTCATGGCCATTCCACACTTTTCATTGCTTTACCAAACCAAGTTCTTCCAATAATTGAAAAGATTTCCTGACATTTCTCTAATTTTCCAACAAGTAATGAAATCTTTAAAGCAACCACTATATATTATTTACAGAAGTTTGGCATTATCAAAGAAATCTGATCTTATTCAAATTAGACCTGGAGTACTGAAAGGCTACTTCTACTCTTTTACCATTGTCATTTCTCTCATTAAAGTACTGAGCTCAGAAAGCAAACATACTTGAGAATAAAGTAGGACACACCAGCAGCATTGCTCGACCCCAAGTTCTCCCAAAAGTCAGTCCCTGCAGACAGAGCACTTGTGCCAAGCTCCTCTGACAGCGCGAGCTGGACCCTGCCTGTAACAAACTCACTACAGAACACCAACTGGAAAGTTAGACTTGGAAAAACTACAGAGGAAAATTCTAGTCACATTCACATATGCCACATGTATTGTAAGATAAACATTCCAAATTATAACTGTTAGGCTGGGATCATGATGCAATTTATGGTGCCTGTCCACAGAAAAAGAATAATCACTCGTTATTGTGGCATCTGAAAATATTAGTAAGGAGACAAGGCAGTGAAAAACAGAGACATCAGTCTGTTTGAGATAGCAGGCAGGTCCTTTTCTGCATTTAATGTACATATGGATGTCCTGTTGGAAATCAACTTCTTTACTGTGCACCTATCAATTACATTTACAAAGACTGGCAATCAAACACTGCCACTTTGGGTCACAGTAAAAACATTACAACAAAAAGGTGGTTAAATGAAAACAAAAGGCTTCAGCTCCAAGCAAGACCATAAGAAAAAAATAAGTAGATTCTACTTCATAAAAGAGTTGTATCTCAATTTATTAAGAGGCTTTAATCAAACAGTATGAACTGATAAGTCTGATGTAACTGATATTCTAACTGCAGAGTACTTACTGGTTTTACAAGTGTCAAAACTAAACAGTTAATGAAATTTATGCAGTAATATGCTAAAAAGGAAACACGTCTGCCAGTTTTACCAGCCTGCAGAACGATTTCTGTGGGAGAAAAGGAGAAGACAAAGTGGACTGTCATGTATTAGTAACACTGGATTGTTATGCATCAGTAATACTAAAAGGAAGAAACAAAGACCACCACGACTTTAGTCTATACAAATTTTAACAGAACGTCTGGATTTGATCAGAACATCAGTATTTGCTTCTCGAAAGCAGAGAGCTGAGCCGAAAGATTCCGATGCCAACAATCACACCAGGCCAGACGGTGCAGTGACCACACATCTCCAGCGACAGAGGCAGAAGCGCTGTGCTGTGGGCAAGGCTGTGAGTGACCCCGGCAAAGTTCCTGTACCCCAGCGCCTCAGATTCCACCACACGGCCTGGGCACCATCGCTCTCACTGAACGTGAAACACATACTAAAGAAAGGGCTTCCAAAAGGCTGCTCTCAAAACCTTAAACGCAGCCCAACAAAATAGGTTTGCTGCACACAAAACCAAAGCTTTGCGGCCGCAGCGTGAGCAAAGCCAACATAACTATGAAAAACCAGGGGTGCAGCCCTTAGGGGTCCCGTCTGTCATGTGAACACCTTGACCCGACACCCCGGAACTCCAGCGGGGGGGCAGCCCCACAGTCCAATCCAGTCCCTGGTGCAGCGACACAGACAATCCCGACGCGTTCCTCCGGACAGGCCCCGGCGCAGCCGGACTCGGGCGGGCCGGGCTGCGAGAAGCGTTTGCCGGAGCAGAGGCCGCCTCGGCCTCCAGGGATGCCCAGACCCAGCATCGCCTCCCTCGCTCCGGCCTGGACACACACCGAGGCGCAGCCCGGCGTCACCGCCCGGCCCGTGGAATCACTTATCCTGGACCAATTCCTTCTCCCGACTTCCCACACCCGGGAGCGACAGCGCGGGCCCGGCTCACCCCGCCGCCGCCGCGAGCCGCGGGGCCGAGCGGGGAGCGCCTCCCGGGGCGGCGCCACGGCGGGACAGGCCCCGCGCCGCCCTTACCCGCAGGACGTGGTAGCCCTCGGTGCCGCCGCCGGGGATGTCGATGCTCTGCGAGGCGCCCATGGCCGGGCCCGCCGCCGCTCCGCGCCCGTCGGGACGTGGCACCGCGGCCGCTCCGCCCCCGGGCGGGGCCCTACGGCGGCCGCGAGCGGACACGGCCCGCGCCGCCGTCCTGGCGCGCGTCGCCCCCTGGCGGGCCGGGGCGGCGGTGCCGCGGGCGCCCGGAGGGAGCGGCGCGGTGTGTGGGAG
>JAYRBT010000181.1:20334266-20352000 GCA_036023395.1 Myiotriccus ornatus | reverse complement strand
GCCGGGCCGCGCCCGCCCTGAGGGAGCGGCGCGGTGTGTGGGAGCCGGGCGTGTCCGCGGGGACACGGGGCGTGAGGGAGGCGGCTCCTGCCTCCTCCTGCCTTCCCCACTCCCGCAGCTTCCCCGGAGCTCCGGGCGGCGCGCGGCCGCGCCGGGAGCGCCTCACACCGAGCGGTGGCGGAGCTGAAGCGAAAGGATCAGCGCCCTGGAACAGAGCGGGTCGGGCGGGGAATGCTGCCCGGGGGAGGAATTTTGGACACCCCCTTTCCAGGGCACGCATCGCCCCGCGAACTGCAGCAAGATAAGGCGGCGGGTTCTCGCGGCCGATCGCGGTGTGTGTGTGGAGACGCGCAGCGGGCACAGGCGTGCCCGTGCCGGGACAGCCGCTGGCTGCGGGAATGCGCCCCGCGCCCAGCCCGGCACGGAGCCCGCGCCAGGGCGCGGCTGCAGGAGGCGGACGGTGGGCTGTCCGGCAGCGCTACGCATCTAAGGTTCAGACAATCTCTTTCCCTCCGAGAGTGTCCCTTGTGACTGGAAGGCTTTTACACAGCCTGCCCTTGCACACCGGTGCGTCCGAGTTCCTAATCCCACACACCTCCAGAGGGGTGACCTCTTTAGGCAATGCTGCTGTCACTGGTCTTCAGAAATGCAGAACAGCATTTATTAGTGAACTGGAACACAATGTTAAAGATCCTCAATTGAGCACGGAAAGGATTTTCAAATTAGCATAATTCACTTCTTTTTGACTCATTTCCCTCTCTATTATCAAAGTACTTTACCCCTTAGTAATAAAAGACTCTATGCACTGTGTTTGGGATTTACCTCAGTACTGTCTGCAGAGATGACCAACCCCCTTTCCACCCTTGGCCACCTCACTATGCTCAGGTGTTTCCACTGGAGCAGACAGACAGTGTTTCTCCAGGCACTCTCATCAGGCATGGCCAGTTCTGACTCTGCACACCAGTTCAGGTGTGTTTACTTCCCTACACAGTGTCTCTCCTCACCACTGCAAGAAGAAATCAACTCTAGGATACCCAGAGGCTGCAATGCAAAGGAAGAAGGCACAGTGAATACGTAAATAGACTATATCTTTCAAGGATTTTTGTGTTCTTAGTACAATATGAGAAATTTGTTACAGTGACATGATAAGCAAGTTAAAAACTATACCAGCTTAAGCAAATCTCATGCTTCCATGCACATGCCATTTAGATTCAGGAGGAAAATCCCATCCATATTCCTTTCTTTCTTGCTAGCAGAGGTTTATATAGACAACTGTGTTTCCTAAAGGTGCTAGTGGGGAAACAAGGTGACAAGAGATTTTGCAGCTCCATGAGTCTGCTCAGACATTAGGCCCTTTGAGACCCAGTCAAGTATCACTGCATCAGTTGTCTTATTCTCACAGAGAATAAGAAAGAAATTTCTTTTCCCCCTTCCTCAGGAGATCTGTAGAAGTTTCATGCCTACATGTGATGAACTCAGAAGTGGGCAGCCATGTTTTGTTCTTCCAACCACCCAGCAAGAAAAAAATTAACTCTATCACAGCCAAACCCAGGAAAACCACCGAAGTCAACCCTTCAGGGAAATCTGAACCTGGTCTCTCACTGGAGACAAAATCTCCATACATCACTTCAAGACCTGAAATTATTTTTCTTAGGAACTTCTGCTTTACCACAGCATCTCAGCTTTTCATCAAAATGCTGTCACCCTTTTTGGGCTGGTTCCACCTCAGCAAAGAAAGATGTTCTCTGCAGATGTCCATCAATTCCCATTAAGGGCTGAACTAAAACACCATATTTATTTGAAGAAATATCTTTGAATTTGGTCCAATGTTCTATGGCAGAAGACTAGTCTATAAAACAATAAAAAAAGAAACTTTAGAACCCTCTTAGGTGAAAAAGAAAAAACTTACCTGGGAAATAGGGAACAAGCTTGCCTGAAAGTATCACTTAAGACCTAATGACAAGAAACCCCATTGGCAGAAATTAACTAACAAATATTACCTACCTGTTCTTTTCTCTGTGTATCTCAACAGCTGCATTTCAAAAGCAGTTAAAGTTAATGAGCTGTGCTTTGTGGTAGAATCATGAAAACTTAATTGGCATAATTAGTTGCAAAGATAGCAAGTGCATCTTCCTGGCTAACAACATGTCATCATTTGATAAAGAATAATAATGAATTTAATAAATAAATCAGGGCCCTTCTAATATGTTAATAAAATAATGAAGTAGAAGGCGCACATGTGCAAATGATGAATTATTAGTTTGGAGACTGCACACAATTCTCTGAGTAAGATGGATGGGGAAGTGGCCTTCTTGAAACTGTCAGCTACGGCTGCTGGCTAAAATCTACTTTGCCATAGATGAAGCAGCCACTCTGCCCTTTGCAGAGAACGTGGTGCAAACGCTTCCAGCGGGAGCCAGCATCCCTTCTGCACAGCAGGGTATGCAGTGGATGAGGAAAAGCAGCTGCACCTTCTTTTCCCCTCCCTAAACCCTTCTGGATTATTGGCGCTGGGCAAACAGGAACGAAAATGGACAGAGAAACCCAGGCATGTGTAGCAGGAAGGGAGCTGCTGAAATACAGTGTACAATCAGCCTATTTGACCAAAATCATTTAGAGGCTAAGACAGGCAGAAAATCATGATTTATTGCAGAGACGGTCTCCAGCTCAAACATAGACACACACACCAGAACAAAAGCTTCTGAGACATTATTAAGAATCAGTAAATAAAATAATTTTAATTAATGAATGCCTTTAAAATTAAATTAAGTGAATACTGCCAGAGTTATGGGAAGGCCCGCAGGAATAAAAGTAACTGTTCCAGTAAGTAAACACTGAAGGAAGGATATAGTTTTAGGCAGAAACAGAACACCAGTGTCCAGTGACTGAGAAGGAGATGGGTCATAAGATAACTCTTACTTGTAACATCTTTTATCCCCTAATCAATGTATGACCTTATTCATACCTGCTATTAATGTCTTGCCCAAGATGAGGAATTGCAGGTCACAATACCTGCTTGTTGACTTTGGTCCCAGCAAAGCAGGACTGGGATGGAAGGAGCCATAAAGAATCCGATGTATGTCTAAGTTCAACTCATATGTTAATAGTGCCCAGGAGATTTTTTGTCTGCTTTGCAAGCACACACGGAACAAACTACAGCTACTTGGAAGGAATCCACCTGGCTGTATACCCACAATACTTAGAACTTCATATTAGTAGAAAGCATAAAGCACAGACCTCTCAGCTCTACCAAAAAATAAAATAAAACAAAAAAAAAAGGTAGCTCTAGCTCGCACAAATGGCTGGTAAAAGCCTGCTGACACAGAGAAGCCATACAGCCATCCGTAGGGCTGCAGGAGTACTCACACACACTTCCCACGGTCCTAGTTTAGGAGCAGGAGGTGCTTTGGAACTGAGGGTATCTATGGAAAAATAAGTAAGGTGGCAATGGTCAGCGTGTGTGCAAATGTGAGAGACTGAACCTGTTCTTGACCTGCTGCTGGGAACAGTTGGGAAAAGATCAGACCCTGTCTGAATGTAAAGAGAAATTAACAGTGAAGCATTTTGAATGGAAGCCAAGCATTAGTGAGCCTCAGACCAAACAAGCGCCTGAAACTCGGCAGGCTGTGATTAAATACTACGGTCTGATGCTCTAAAAGTTAATTAAATACAGGAGTAATGTGGGGCTTTTGTAAAGCTGATTTTATGGCCATTAGTTGTTATGAAGCTAAACAGGGAATGAAGTGCAAATGAGGAAGGCACTCGCTGGACAAGCTGCTCTCAGGCATAGTTTTCCCAGTGAATGAGGCAGGGCTGGTCCCCCCCTGCTGCTCCACAAGGCACAAAAAGACCATGCCAAACTCAGAAAGCATAGTCATGACCACCTGACATTTTTTTACTACTGTAAGTGTTCATCAATTTTCATTGTATTATTGATGATTTACACTAATGCTCAAGGAAAGGGCAGCAGTTTCAGTGAGACCATTAGGAGTGACTTGTATTCAGCCAGGAAAGAGCAGGAACTCGTAAGACTTCAGCTGAAAACTCTAACTGGGACTATTGCGACACATAGCAATTTCCTTCTGAGATGGGAGGGAAGGGCCCCAGTGTCAGCAGGATCAGACCTAGCACACTGCATCTCTGTAGGGGGAATGCTCAGGTGGCAGATAGCTGGCAGAATTGCTTTCTGCTTTTCCTCCAGAGCTCCCAGCATGGGCACGTATTAGAGCTGTAGTCAATGTGGTCATGCTCTGGTTATTATCAGGAACAGTTCCTCTGGCTGCTGTAATTTGCACCAAGGACTGCAGATGCCATCAACAGATCAGAGAATTGTAAAGGTAATTTACAGCCTTCTTCCCCAAGTGGGTTGAGACCAGAATCAAGGCTGTTGTTTCAGAAACCAGAAACTCAGTAAAACTAATTTGTGGAGGTTCTATTAATAGGACACAGGAAATTAACTAAAGCCTTCATTACTTTAACTCGTAAAAGTGATTGACTTGGCTGTAATACAGTTAAACTGTGCCTGTCTTCCCAAAGCTGCTGAAGACCCAGTAGCTCTGAATTAGACTCTGGTAAGTAGTTTTCACACAAATCTGGAAGGGGCATAGCTTTGACAATTAAAGATATTATAGCCATAGGTTTCTGACAGAATGCCTTTTTATACAGTTTTTACTTGCTACAGGGGTTTCTTCTGAGACTCTAAAACTGAATGAAAACTCTAAGACTGATTAAACTCCAAAATAGACAACTTCTGCTTCTATAAAGCTTTGAAAATGTGTGCCTGAATACTGGAATGGGCTCAGTAAAATCAAAGTCCTCACTTCTCTGCCTCCAGAATTTGCTCCTTTAAACTTGAAGTCCTTATTCTAGCTTGTCCCATATCATATAGCCCTCAGACCCCAAATTCTGGCCTAGAGCATAGTGTTAAGAATTTTTAGAGTGTATGACTAAGAACAGGGATAACAGAGGAAAATTATCTTTAAATACATGTATTTACAGTAAAAGATGCATTGGTGAATGGTTGAGAGAGGGCACAGAGTTTATGACAAATGTCAGAATGTTTCAAAGATTCACTTGATTACTAACTAGCAAATAACACAAGGTATGTGAAATAACAGATAATAGGTTTCCTTTACCACTAAAAAAGAAAAGAAGCCTCTTTAAACTGTATTGAGCTAAAACAGGCTTCATTATAGAAGCACAGATAGAATTATGATTATGGAAGCAATTGCACAGACTAAGGTTCTGGCCACCCAATTTAGAAATTAGAATGCAAGTATTTAAGAGGCTTAATAGGCCTGCTACTTTTCAGCTGTAGATAGCAGCTGGCTTTGGGAGTACTGCAGCTAGGGATGCTGCAGAAGAAGGGTTCATAATGGAAGATTAATTAAGTAATTTCCAACCAATTCATTACATGATACTTGCATTGTCAGTCATTTTTGACCCACGTGGTTAGCCTAAAATCTGGAGTTTTAGAAACTGCTTATACTAAGAGACTTTGTTGATAGTCAAGGATTTGCTGCTGCACTCCTTTTTATTTACTAAGGATGTGTTAAATTCTGTTTTATTAAACAAAATAAATCAAATGAGAAAACTTATTGCTCACAAAATCCATTCTGCAGTGTCTTGGGTGTTCAGTACTTTGTACATGATATGTACTATTTAATTTATAGATCTATAAAGTGCCTTAAGTTCTTTTATCTTAAATTATAGAAATTAGCTCTACACTTTACTTCATCTAGTGCTTTTCTAGAGTCCTTTATCTAAAATTCAGACTGGAACATAAATGACAGATGTCGGTATACATAAACAAGACAAAAAACCTACTTCTGAGTTTCCCAACTCAGATTTTATGGTTTAAGATAAAGGAGGGGTAAGACAGAGAAGCAAATTTACACCTTGACTGTATTATCAGTCAGATTCTGATGAAAGATGTTTATAGAACAGCTGTTGATGAAGACTCTCCTGGAAGAAAGCAGTACAGGAGAAAGGCTTACACTAAAAAGAAAAAGTATTTAAAAATGGGTCATATATTAAATCCTTTAGTGTCCCATCCTGAACAGTGCCCCATTTATTGAACCTGCCTCAAAGGTCCTTCTTGGCAGGAAGTCCAGAACTTTTCTATAGGCCTTACAGACTTATTGCAAACATGCTGAACATTAAGAAGAGAAATTACACTTGTCTTTGAAGACTCGACCAGGCAGAAATGCCAAATATAATTCTTGAGTATCAGGGATAAAATAAGTCCCTATGATAGTTTCATCCCCAATATTTGATTTTATAGCTTTAGCCTTCATAGATTTGGCTGTCAGAGTACAGGAGCAGTTCTAAAAGCCATAAGCAGCAGAAACCGCCTGTGTGCCAAGGAACAGTTACCAGAGAGTTGCCTTTCCCAGAAACCCTGTCGTTCTCTTCTGTACCCCTAAACACAGAACAGTGACATTCTAAAACCAGACAGTCTCTAAATGCTGCTGAATGCTACAGGTGTGCTATTACTGGGATGCTACTACTTTGTCTCACCTGTGACAGGTGAATAGGGTGAGAGAAGAATACTAAGCTCCTAGAGAAAGAACGAATAAACCAAATATTATCATGGAGAATTTGAGGTAAGCAGGACAAATATTGCACTCAGACTCTGGAATAGGGATGATCTGACCCCACAGGCTACACACGTTGTTCACAATACTCCTCTTCCCTGCCCACAGAGGTCCAATGCTCTGACAGCCCTCCTGAGTGCATTCATTAGTCACAGAAGGGCACATTCCTCCATCTTCTGGACAGCTACAAACTAAGCACCATTAGCCTCTTTCCAACTATGCTTGAAATACTGCGTTGCTAGCTCAGAGAAAGCAATCTGCTTTAGCCTCAGGAAAGAATCTTTTTAGTCTTTGTTTTATTTTTGAATTGTTTTCATCCTGACATTCTATGAAAGCTTCCACAGTTATGCATTTCTTAAGCTATTTTTAATCCTCCCATCAGAAAAAAAAGCACAAAAAAGCCGCAATAAAACCAACATTTAACTCCTTCTCCGTTATCTTTTCTTGCCCTGAGAAGTCTTTCATGATTTATCTTCTTCAGCCTCAATAGCTGATAACTTCTTTTCCTTTAAGCCTCAAGGAGAAGGATTCTGTCTTCCACAACAAGGAAATGTATTTTTCGAGCTTTTTCCTTATTTATCACATCCTTACGACAGCAGGATGCCTGTACTGGGACCTTGTGAACATTATTTATTTTGAGATTAGATTTGGAAGTTTAAACACAATACAGCAAACTGGCAACATAATATATGCCCTGGGAGTGGCAATCCTCAAATAATCACCTTAAAATCCTAGTAAGAATTCTACTGGATAGCATTATTCTGTAGGTGGAGTTCTTTAAAGCCAGATGACCTTTCTCTTAATGAGGTGTTGCTGGAAGGAGCAAATAAAATTGATTAAGAAGAGAGAGAAAGCCAGGGATATAATCAGATCCTGTGAGCTGAGCCATGTAACAGTGTCAACCCAAAGCAGCATCCTACCTTTCTCTCAAAAAATTGGAATTTCTGTCCTCTCACATGTACTAAGCAGAGCAAGTTGAAGCTGGAGCTTAGGTTAATCCTTCCTTTGCTGGCTATCTGAGTGCTCCTGGCACCATTTCCAAAGAGGAAATGCTACAGGACTTCCTGGGTCAATTAGCAAAACCAGTGAGTTTTAGAAAAAGTGCCAGAAGTCACTTCCACAGCTACTTGGATATGTTAAACTAAGTTAAGGAATAGATTATGATAAGATTCAACTGTGCCTGGACAGACATTTATTTGATGTGGTTTCTGTTTCACTGCAGGCAGATGGAGCTCTCCCTGCTTTCTGCAGCAGCTGAGGATGTCACCCATGTGTCGAGCTTAAAAATCAAAGGAGCAGTTTGTCATCTGAAATCACCGCACTGAAAGCCAAACGACACAGAACAACTGTGCTGTTCTGTGCTGCTGACAAGAATGATTCAGTGGCCCTGGCTAATGCCATCTGATTGGGTGCATTTCTCAGCAAGCACAAAGTTCGGGAAACAGGAGCTGGTGAGCCCCACTGGGATGTGCTGGAATATGTTGTGTTTATTATGAGATGAGATTTGCAGGTGTCAATGCAATTGCCACAACTGGTCATATAGTACCAGCTGGAAAGACCCAGCCAGTTTCTGAAGCTGACCCTTTATTCCTGCTGGCACTGACTCCTCTTCTTGCTGTTCTGGGTACATCACTATTAGAACCAAAGGGTTTGAGTCCTGCAAGGACCAGAATACCTCTTGGAATGCATGGACCAGCTCTATGCTATAACACACTGTGAAGTGTGGTGTTATTCACAACAATGATTGAGTCTTCACCATTAGAGGGCTGTCTTTCTCCTGACTCAAAAGGATAGTGTTTTGCCCTGTATTAGAGAGAACTGATGTACAAAACATTAAGTAGGACTTTCAAAGATGTTTCTGGAAGATGCTTTATATGTTTTCAGGGACAGACATTACCTACCACGTGTATTTCTTTGAGTGTCTTCTTTTGATGTGCTGTCAGAGTCAGTCAACTATGGTAAGTTCCATGTGGCTTTTAACTCCCAACACAAACTTGGATGTTGTCCTAAGCCTAGGCACTGGTGAAACAGGGATTTGGGCTGAGAAGCTGCTAAGAAAGATGCAGCAAAGCAACATCAAGGATAGATAGAGTTAAATGGCTGGAGAAAATTGAGAGCAGATGATCATTTGAGATTTTTTACTATTTAAGTCAGCATGAAGGGGAAAAATTGCAGCCACTATAAAGAGTCTAACAAACAGAAGCACAGAGGAAATTGCTGCAGCCAAGAAAT
This sequence comes from Myiotriccus ornatus, assembly GCA_036023395.1. NCBI lineage: Eukaryota > Metazoa > Chordata > Aves > Passeriformes > Tyrannidae > Myiotriccus > Myiotriccus ornatus. The sequence goes on along the minus strand of JAYRBT010000181.1, from coordinate 20,343,172 downwards.
AATCAGGGGAAAGGCAGTTTACCCACTGGTTTTGATGGAAGCCACAGAACTGCTTAGAAAAGGAACAAAAGAGTGCTGCAAGAGCCAGAAATTGCAGGCTAAGTCCCAGATCCAGCAGGAACTGAACAAGGCACAGGCTCACGGTCACAGGCCTTGGAGCAATTCTCAGCTCCAAGTCTCGATGTGAGCTCTGTCCTCACCCAGAGACTCGTGTGCACAGTTTTCCTCCCTTGGCCTTCCCTCCAGCTGCCTTCTCTTCAACTACCGCTTCTCTTCAATGACTATTGAAAGCTCAGTTGGAAACACAAAATCTACTGACTGGGGGCCGTATGCAAGATTTAGAGTTGTATTTTTTCAAACTAAAATATCAGAGGCAGTGAGTCTATTTCCATTGTAAGTCTTCATTTTCTGCAAGCCCATTTTGTATGTTAAAATATGAAATGTAAGATTTGTAGGGGTTTTCTAGCTCAGTTTTTTTCTAGTTTCTGTTTAATCTTGGTTTTCCTCATTGCACTCTCCCTGGTAAAACTAGCTACTACCTTTTGCTCAGCCTATTCAGAGACTTAGCTGGAAAAATGTGATCTGGAAAGTAGTGATTTCAAAGTCTGACCAGTGCAAAAGGCAGCCAGAATGCAAAGCTACACAAACATCTTTGAACAGTGATTCTTATTTGTTACAGTTGTTTCTTTTTATTTTTTAAATACACTACTCATTGACTTAACTGTCATAATGAGACAGGGATATCAGAGAGCTTTTAAAATAGTTACTGCAATATAAGTAACAGTTTAGAAAATCACATTCAGTTAAAAATAAGCCTCCCAAAACCCCAAACCAAAACAGAGGTTAGTTTCTATTCCCCTTAAAAGTTATGATTGCAAATTGTTTAGTGCAAAATGTTAGCAAAGCTGCAGAAACAGATGCAAATTCAACAACTTTTAAAACAGCAACACAGTTTTAAAAGACTGCCCTGGTCAATACTAGTCATTCATGAAGAAGTCCGAGTACATCAGCCACAGAGGACCACATCTCCCTACCTCTTTAGTATTTTCTGTTCTTAGAGAACTCCCTGAATCAGTTTAAGAGTTTTCTAATGGTTAACACCCATCAAAAATATTAAAATCGTTGCAGGGAATGATTTTATTTCTCCATTGTAAATACACAATAAAATTCTTTGTTACCTGTGAGATATTCCTGGCATGTTTAGAGATATTCCAAGGTGATCTGGACATGGTCCTGGGCATCCTGCTCTGGGTGGTCCCATTTGAGTAGGGGCCTTGGACAAGATAACCAGTGTATTCGCAGAGGAAGTGCCCACCACTCTTACATCATTAGTGCAGCTGTACCACAGCAGCAAGGTTTGGCATGTTGAAGTTTTGGGGTGTTCAGCCATGAAATATGAACCTGAAATTATAGCTGGAAACCCAGGTGCACACTGAGGAAAGGGATGCAGAGCATCTCCTGTGGTCACCCTGACCTTATTCTTCCCCAGAGCGCTCTATTTCTTCTAATACAGTCAAATTGCTTTTAGAACCAGGGCAGTACACCTGGTTCTACTTCATTAAGTTTTGCCTTAATTTTCCTTGTGTAATTGCACTAAAATTCAGTAGCATTACACCAGGGTGAAGTCACATTTTTCTTTTTTTATGTCAGGTTCTAAACTACCTCCTTATTTATGCTGTTAGGTCTTTCCTGATCTGTTAGAGAGTCATCAACAGCTTGCAACCTAAATGTATAAATTAGGAATGTAATTTGTCAGTGGTTCCCTGTTTTGTTGTTGTCGTTTTTAAACAGCTATCCCACTACACCTCAGGAATTACAGTCAACTGCAAAACAATTGCAGCCATTACTGACCCAGCTAAAAGTAGCTCAACAGCTGCATCTTGTAAAACGTTACCACATCCAGAGACCTACAGATAATACAGGCTCACAATACTAGCTACAATTACAGTATGACTTGTAGAGCATAGATAAATATAAATTAAATTATAAAGATCTTCAATTTAGAAGGCAGTTTAAAAGCTATTTGTAGGGTATAGTGTTTAACAAAAGCAAAACCAAATGACAGCTAAAATATTTATAACATTTAATGTATTTTTATATATACGTTCTAGAGCTATTTTATATATTTTTCTTTGTTTCTTACAGATCAAGATATTTGGTCTGATGCAGAGATATATACCTAGTTCTCCATAAGAGGAGTCTACTTTTCAAACAGCTACTGATTTGTTTAAAAAAATAGGGAAAATGTGAGTATGTCTTGGTTTTAGTGGACAAGAACCTACCAGATCACATCTCTCATTCCCAACTAGGCATAAAAACCTGATTTTATAGTGTAAAAGGAAAACAGGACTCCGTTTTTCTAAATCCTGGGTATTCTTTGTTGTAACTGCTGAACAGCTGCTCAGATTGCTGAATTTGCATTTCAGGGAGCACATCAGACTCAAAGGAAGTAGAGAGGGAATAAGCTGTTAGCTCACAATACTTGCTTCTGTGAGTCTATTTCTATACAGTCTATTTTTCACTGTTTAGCTTTGCCTTTTGCCATTGCAAATTATTTTAGTAATGAAACTTATGTTATTTAGCCTAGGAAACCAACACATAATCCAAGAGACAGCAACACTATTAGAAAATTAGCCTGATTTAAGATACCTAAACATAAGTAAACCAAGCAGGAAGAAGAAAGCTTTGCCTCTCTAGCACCCTTTGCTGAATGATGTAGATTTTTAAAAAGGCTTTTAGTGCACATGGATGTAATGAAAAAAATATTACCAGAAAAATCTTGTGCATTTAAAATTATATAAATAGGCAGTTAGGGACAGGTAAATATTCATATACTTTTCTATATATTCTTGCAACATGACACACTCTGGTGTTTATTGCACACTACATGCAATGAGTGTTACTTACCTGGTGTCAAATTATTTCTTGGCTTCTTCTGATGTTTTACTACTTTGTAAATTATTCAGCAAGATGTGTGCTGTACATTTGCTTTTTGCCTGCTGGATGATTTTACTATTTTGAAATTAGCCCTGTGTGACTCTTCTTTGGTGTTCCACCACCAATCATTTTACCTCTCTTTCCCTTTTCATTTGTACCCCAGAAACCCACCAAAGTCAGGGTGTTGGAACAACCTCACAATCCACTCTTCCATTGAAATATAGATGTAAAAGACTCGTTTGAAGCCTAGCAGAGGACTTTCTTTGTACACTCTCCCCTATACACAAATGTTTGAAAGGATCTATTGATCAGTTCATTGGAAGGATGAGAAATATGCAATGATGGAAAGATGGATATACAAAGCATTATTTACTCCCAAAATTTTGTAGATGTCCTGTAATTGAAAAATAATTTGTTCTTACAAGCCTAGAGCTGTACATTTGTATATGAATTATGCTCATTTAGAAATTATCTAGGTAGGTAGAGAGATGAATTAGTAGTTCACTACATAAACTGAGGACACAGTCCCAAGTAAGGGCCCTTTGTCAAAGTTCTTTCAAATAAATTTAATTGCTAAAATATGAGGGGAAGAGGCGTTCCCATTGTAAATTCAAGATGTGTTCATTTTTCTGAGAATCCAACCAAGTGTCCATAGTATAATCCAGTGATTTCAGTTCCTTCTTTTGACCACTTCGCCAGCTTAATGGAAACAGCTCTGGTCTGAGCTACAGAGTAAATGAGAAAGTCTTCAAACTCCCCCGAGAACCTCTATTCCACCTCTGGCCTGCTTCCAGTACAGCATTAATTGTACAATTACAGCAGCATTATATGTAGAAAATTAGCATGAGTTCTTAAGTCGTTCAGCAATAGCTGAGCATAATTATTTACATTGAAGCCGCAGAATTTCTGAGAGGAAAAAAAACCAACCCTAGGCTTTTGGGAAACGAAAATTGTAGCAATTACTGGCCTAGTAGCTTTCTTTAGAGTAATACTGATGTATTCAAAAGGAAGAAATTTTGTTAGGTTTCCTTTGAACTGCAATACGAGCTCTAATGCTGCAATCGGTCTGCACGCACTCGCTTGAGAAAGCAGAGAGAACTGTCTGATGGCAATTACAGTTCTCACTGCCAGAGAGCCAGGTCACAATTAGCAATCTGGGACTTCACATCATATCTTGCAAAAAGACAGGCCTCATATGCTTGGGAAGACAAGAGAATATGCATTGCATTATATTGTAAGATAAAACTGGTACGTAATTTATGCCTACAGAATAATTACGTTCGCTATGACTGAGTAAAAGAGCAACAACTACTCACTGAGGTGGAGTGTTTACAGCAGGGAAACTAAACTTGATTCTTTTGTGGTTTGAAAAAAAGCCCCACACTTCTTCTTGAAAAATACGTAGAATAATTGAAGAGCCATGATGATGCAAAGCAGTGTAAAGAAACATAACACCCCTGAAACATAACATAGACAGGTAAAAGTAAAATACATTTGAAGTGCGACTGAGAGAAGTGAACACACCAAGTTATTGCAGCAACATACCCACTGGAAGCAGTTACGAATTACTTAAAGTCATTTTTTCCCAGAAATGGGAAATCCTGCTGTAGTCAAAGCAACTATGGTCCTTTGGTTCAGCATTGTTAAACCCAGCACATGGAGGTCTCACCACACTGCCCAGTGAAGCTGCACTCCTTTAGATAATCGAGAGCTGTGTTAGTGTGTTTAGTGATTGTCAGAGCTGTGCGTGTGGCAGGAGAGTGAATTACCTGAAAGAGACGGTCAATAAGGGTCTAGTCTTCAGAGGATGCTCATGGCTGGACTGCACAGCAAGGAGCCGTAGAAAACTTCAAAGCAATGGAAATAAAGACTTTATCACTTACAATCCAGTGGTAAGACTGGCCCTATGCCCACAAGAACAAATGGAAGTGTTACCCTGCAGGAAACCTTCCCATAAGTAAAGGAAGAAGCTTAATTGAGATTAATGGCCTTTTTTACTGAGGTCCACGGCAAGTCCTAATAAGGCAATATGTTAAATAGTGAATGTAATTTATAATACGTGCAATCTTTAGGGGATATAAAGAGCACCAACCAAAATGACACAATGAGAAATGTCTTCTGTCTTTTCTCACTTTGCTTTTTAGAGACAGTTTCACCTGTCCAGTTTAAAGCTAGCATTTGAGTTTCTATTTTTTGGAAGGCCAATACTCTTGCTTTATACACCAGCATAATCGAAACTCTTGATGATGTCAGTCCAAGCAGACACTGCTTCAAACCAGCTTACATTGTGGTCACAGATGATAGGCTTCTGTACATCTAAATTAAAGTAATTGTTTTTACATTTGTTGATTTTACTTGTAGTGACATTTTTTCTGGGTTTTATTGACGTTAAACTTAGTTTTTCTCCATTTCCCACCACCTGCATTGATCTTAGGTATTTTTTGCTCACACTGTCACGACACAACACCTTTCTGCATCAAACAGAGCCAACATTTTCCATAGAGTAGTTCCTGCCTCAAACCAACTGCTCTTAGATAAACCAGACTGCTGTCCTGTTAAAAGGTATATAATTTAAGGATTTCACATGATAGAGATTTAATCATTCATATAAATATACAACACACACACATACTTTCAAAGGTAAGGGAAAATAATTTACTATTTCCTTCATGGTATAGTTTTTTAATGTTACATTTCAAGAATCTTTGCAGATGTCCTGAAAAGAGCTACACAAAACCGTCAATATCGTGCAAAACTTAGTTTTTTCTGATACACACTGACTATGTAAATGCATGTACATGTTCTTCTCATTTATATCAAGGAATATAAATACACTCACAAATACACATACAAAGTACACTTATCTGAAATAATTACATTCAGATGCTGAACAGATTATCTTATAAATAGCAGAAACAAATCAAGGCCTGTAATACTTTATCTTCAGATTTTTCTGTTATCATCATTACTGAACAATGCACCACTTTTTCTCAGTAGATAGATCTATTAAAACAGAGAACCAGAACTTTTTTCTTTCTTTACCTGGTCTACTTAAAACCTTCTGCTTGCATCTTCTCTTCTAACCAAAATTTTTTATTTTGCTTTGTCCAGAAGTCTGATTCTTTCAAATGTCCTAATGAAACACAAATCCTTCCATGTTATGCGGTCATCCTTCCTTTTAACCTTTGCTTCCATGGAATGTTTGGGTCTTCTCATCTCTTCACAAGCTTAGTTGCTGTTCTTGAGCAAGCAGTACTCTCAATTCATGTATCATCACCCTAAGCATAATTGTCACAATTTGCAAGATATAAAACCCTCCTGAAGAAATTCAGATGTGTAATTCTGTTGACCACAGTGAGCTGTACCTAACTACAAAACTTTTGTTTGGTCCTACCCTTGTATTGAACAGTCTGGGTGTAACCTGAACATTCCTTAATGCTCACATGATACAGTCATCCATGACTTTTAGTGCTTTACATTATGCCATTTGCAATGCTGCACTAATCGACTTAATAAGTTTCTTTGCAGCATGTATTTTCTCCATGAATAGTTTCCTACATAAAACTTTTAACTTGGAAAGAAAAATGTTCTTGAGAAAACTCGTGCTACACGAAGGATGCTCATCCTACTCTAAAGCAATCAAAATCAAATTTGTTACACACTGTAAAAATCAATGACAGTTCTATGGATAATGCATAAAGCACCAATTAATCAGAATTTGTCTATATAATGAAAAAAATTATACTTTTATAAATTCAAAATATACTCTTATTTTTCAATATACTTGGTATACAAAAAAAAATCATTAAAGATATTTTATCTCCCATAAGAGAATGGCAGGTTACCCAAAATACGGCTTAGAATCCAAGATTTTTGATCACCTTTTTCATGTTAGTACTAATATCTCGACAGTGCTGTTCAAACTCACCAAGGTTCTGTGCTCGTGGCTCTTCCTCAGTCTGTGTTGGTACAAGCTCACATTCAATTCACAATTAAAATTAAATAGTAGCTGTAGCATTTGCCTTACTATTTTTAATGTGAGGGATAATGTTGTATGGCTTTTGTCTCATATTCTGAAGGAAACAAAAGGGCTCACAAAAATTATATGAGACAAATTAGTCAGTTTTAAGATCAACTTTTATTGAAAAATTAAAAGTGCATTGCATAACTTCTTTATAACTGTAACATTTCTTAAACCACAAAACAGAGATTCTGTTTAAAAAATCTCTTCATATTTGTAACCATTCAAAAAACAGAGTATGAGCTAAGTCAACAATGATTTTAAAATCCTGGGTTATTCCCAAGGCCCCTGGTTCCGTTAGCCTGCTCTGAATGACATAATTTAACAATCTTCTCTAAAACTTACCTTTAATTACACAATCAGAATTTTTCTCATTCAAAATCAAGAGCTGCTGTTGATTTTTATCCAATGGTCAGTCTCCAAATAAATTATGTGAGTTAATAACCACCACAGCTACATGTTCAGCTAAGGTCTTCCTACTGTTTATTTGATCTGAATTCACCCACACAAAGTTTATGGAGATTTCCATGTGATTTTAAAGGCAAAATTGCTACCTTAGAGTATATTTTAAACCCTAGAAAAACAAAGTTACTCACCTGGAATTGCAGTGGTTTGAATTAGTCAATACTTCTGTTTATCCATACATCCTGATCTCTCACAGTCAATAGTGTATGGATTAAAAAGCAGGAAAATTCCAGGTAAACCTTAGTCTGAGAAGCTGTAGCATATTACTCAGATGGAAATTACCTACTAAGAAGAAAACAGATGAGTTTTCTCACTGACTATAACTGCTCTGTTAAAATCAGCTAGCCAAGTCAGAAATTAATATGAGCCCAGTGCCTGTGGAACGTGGTACATGTAACAGGAAAACTCTCCAGAATCTGATATTAGAATTAAAATCTTTGCAAAAAATCTAATGGTAGTCACCTGTGCCGGTGCACAACACTGCAGAAAGGCAAGATAAAATGCAGAGGGTAGGAAGATAAATGTAAGCCCCCTGTCTTTGGAGAAGATACCTCTTCATTAACTGTCTCACTTCTGAAACAGGCAGGAGGAGCTCCATTATTCCCACCTAGCTGCAAACCATCAACAGCAACAGGTAGAACCTCTGATTTTTGACCTTCAAAACACAAGATACTCCATTAAATGAAGAAGCAGAAATTTTAGTGAGCAAAACATTTTATACGTAGTGAAGAGCTCTAGATCTGTTCCTGACTACATCACAGAACTGTCCAAGGCCTTCTGTAGCTGCCTTTTGAATAAAGTAAAACTGTGGCAGAAACCAGACTTCAGGCAGATGTCTGTAAATCAAAATGTGACCTACTTCTTCTGTACTCTAAAAACAGCTATAATGAGAGATCATCTAGTGCTGCTGAATATCTGGTAGCTATGAAGAATGGCATTTACCATTATGGAAGTTAGTACGACTGAAGTCAATGTTCATGCTGACTGCTTCTGTACTGCAGGCCTCAGGTCATACAGCATGGATGTTTACATCAAGAAATGTTAAGTATTGAATACAGAGGTCAGATAATAGGGTTATAATTGACCAATATTGAGGTTTGTGATCAAGAAGGCAGGAGACCAACTACACTGTCTTGAGGAAAATAACCTAATGAAAGAAATACTGTACCAGTAAGGTTACTAGGGTTTAATGACATAGAAGGAACAATGCAGATACTATTTTGAAAGTCATACTCATAAATCTAAAAGACAGTGACAAACTTATAATAATTTTTAGATTCAACTGAATTTCAAGAAAAGATTTTGCAGAAGGTTATGGAAAGGGAATAAGCAATAGTCCTATGAAAAGCTGGAAAGGTTGTGCTATACGACACAGCATTTACCATAATAGCTTCTTCTCCCTGTGCTTGAAGCAAAACAAGGCCTTAGAAGGGTTAATCGAAGCATCTTACTGCAAAGACCCACTTTTCTCCCCCCCGTTTTC
>JAYRBT010000181.1:20299408-20333998 GCA_036023395.1 Myiotriccus ornatus | reverse complement strand
GCTCAATAAATACCTACTGTTTAAAGGCATAAAACTCTGTCTCTAAGCAGTTTTTACCTGCCTTTTTGGGCATCATGCTAACACGGCCAAAAACGCGAGACAGGATCCTCAGAAGACAATCAGTGGGACCTGCAGGATGGAAATCTCTCCTGGCTGTAGCTGTCCTTCCACAGGACTGATGGGGCCAGAGAGGCTGGGAAAGCTGCATAGCATGACTGCATTTCACTGAACATTTCTAAAATAATTTAATTTTGTTACTGAGGTGGAGGGGTGGGGAGAAAAAGTAATTAGTTACTGACTTGCATAGATGATAGCCACAGAATCATGTATGAAAACACTTGAAATTATCATATTCCATTTATCACCATGACAGTAACTCAGTAGGCAGAGAACTATTGAATCTCCATTTTGTTCCACTACTCTGCTTCCAGTATAGACTTTTCCACTCGGTAGTATTGATTATCTAGTGATTAAAATTGAACAAGCTGCAGATGAATCTGGTGTCTATAATTTGAAAAGCCTAGCCAATTGGAATTGTTGGGACAAGCCAGCTGTATTCAAAGATACTGACATTATTTTGGGGGTTTATAAGTTCCAAACAGTGAATTCCATTTCAATAAAAGAATGGTGCTGGCTAAAAGTCCCACAGAATTTGGTTAAAATGGTCATAGAGATCAGTCCTGAAATAAAACCCAAAAACAGGGGCCTTGGTTAGCAACCAATATTCACTAGAAAAGCATTCAGAACACTGACATTACAATAAATAAAACTGAAAATTCTAATAATTCTAATAGATTAAAGGGATTTCATAATTTGACAGTCTATACACAATGTTAGAATTCCTTATCTTCAGTAAAATTATATGTAAGTTATTGTTTTAAGGGCACTAAGATTTAAACAAGTGTTAACTAATATTTTTGTATTTTTTCTTTGGCTCACAAAGACACTAAAATACCATAAACATTATTTAGAACTTCAATAATATATAAATAGGTTACATTACAAATGGAAGAAAATACAAGACAACTCTTCAGCATGGTAAATCTCTGCATATAAATAAGCAAATATTTCAGATACCTACTATTCAACAGTTATCTTGCTGTAAAACTATTACATTTAAATCCTTTTACACAAATTCATTTAACAATAATGTACACAATCTACACAAATTAACCTCTAAAAATACAGCAATAATATACCTGTTACAATGACTCTGCTACTATTATCCCCTGATTTGACACTAAAGGGCAAATACAACTATCTTGCTCAAAGGTGCTGTCAGAGATTGCTGTTTTGTACGTGAGAAAAGCACCAACAATAAGATTTAATACTGTTATACATTTTCTTTAGCTCCTAAGAATCTACATTTTAGAAATGTTTCTATATGTCTATTTCTGTCTGGCAGAAAAACCTGTAGCACATTATCCACATCAATAGTTGTTGAAGGAAAAGTTAATTCTCTTAAAGTGGAAAACATGCTGTGGCTTAGATCTAAGTTTATAACCACTTTTTATATATATATGTATGTATATATATAATTATATATATTTATTTATACTGTACATATATACTGTGCAGGGTTCTTAATTTGCTATTTTAGTACTTAATAATTTCCTGCTGACTACGATAAATAGACCAATGTAAGAGTCAATAGTACTTCAACTTCAAGATAATACATTTTCCCTCAATAATATGATCTACCAATACATGTATATTTCAGTAGCCTATAGTTGTTTTGTTTAAGGATGTCTTAGGAGATTGGAATTTACAGAAAGAGAATTTCCTTAAAACGTGTTCTGCAGAACTGGGTTAAAAAAATAGCCAGTGCTGGAAAACAGTGTATTAGATAAATAAATAATGAAACCACTGTACTACAGCTCCTGCCCCAGTCTCTCTATTTCCTCAATGAGGAAGTCAATGTCAGACTTAGTTGCTGCTGGGTTGGAGATGACCATTCGGAAGAAGTTGACTTTATCGCCCTGAGGCTGATATCCAACCATGGTAGTACCTGACTCCATCATCAGTGCCTTGATTTTCGGTGCCACCTTTATCATTGAATAAAAAAAAAAAAGAAAAAAAAAAAGAAAAGAGAGAAAGAGAGAAGAAACATTTTTTCTTTGTATGTCATGGCATTTCTTAATTTAGAAAAAATAAATTGACTGCCAAAAAAAGATACTCATTTTTATAAAAAATACCTGTAACAGAAAAAGCTTGTTAACCTAAACATGTAGGATTGGATATTTAAAGGAAAATTGACAACAATAATATCCATCTTTTTGATAACAGACTAATAGCATCCTAGAGTATTCACTATTTTATGTATTAAATGCACACATAATTTCTTTGTTCTAAAGATTTTGTCATGAAGAAATGTTTTCTGCCTCTGTATGAAAACCTACTCCAAAATTTTGGAGGTAATGGATATTATGAGTATTCTCAAAGAAATTTGTGTGGAGGAGACAACAACAGAAATTTTTAAATAGAAATTTTAAACAAGACCTATGTCATAAAGAATATTTTCTACTAACATGAGCCTTGGAAACTTTCCAATAGTTTTGCAGTACTGTGCATTTACCACGATCTCACTTCCTCACTTTAAGTTACAAGGAATAATGTTCTGACAGTCTTAATACTTGGTATTTTCTAAGCCCAGTTTTTCCATCCAGACCTTCCTCCTGCTCTGCTCTCTGCCAGCCAAGGTCAGATGTCTGGCTCTTTTACTGTTTTGTAGGAAATTTTATGATGTCCTCTAACATTTAACAGGGTCAAGTCAAACATTTTATCCCTCTTGCCACTTCATACCTTTTACCTCAATCTTCCTCTATTCTCTCTCTTTTTTTGGAAACTTTTTTATTTAACATGCCATTGGGTTGGCCCAGGAATTTCTGTTCTCTTCTGTTCTCTTTCCCTAGCGTGATACAGACATAAAATCTTCTACGAAATCTCCCAAGTTTACCCATTCTTCTCCCTTCCCTAACACATACACAAAAGAGCAATTACTTCTGATACCTATAAAATCATTCTTTTGTCTCCTGAAAGTATTTCATTCCACTTCTGTGTGTCTAAAATACTACTACAAAATTAATGGGTTTTGCTTCCCAAGTCCTAAGTGATAGGATACTTTTCCTGGTGATGCTTCTATGATGCCTTTGCTTCCCTCTTTCACTTCTTCTAATACATTTATCCCAAAGTCCTCCAAAGGGTATTAATTTTCATTGAAATGCATTAATGCATTGTCATTTAAAATACAAATAAAGACCTGAGAAGGACTTAAAGGTTTCCATGTTCTTTACTTGCCCAAGCATTTTTAAATATCTACTCTTCTGTTTCTCTTGCTGGCATGCTGTCCTATCCAAACAAGGCTGCAATATCTTTAGGCCTAGCTGCTTTTTGAAGATTTGTAACACTTGGGAGCACAGAAATAATACAAACCAAAGAATAACTGAGCATGTTCTGTATCTGGTTCTATAGAGAAAACATGACTTCAGCCTCAGGATAAATAGGAGACAGAAGTGAACAAATATCAAGGTTATAATGAGCAATGGAGAACTGACATCTCAGCATTTGTGGTATGTGCCCACACACAGATACGTTATTTTTAATAAATAGAGTACTTTGGGTTGAAAGAGTAAGTTATATCTTCACATTTAACAAAAGACACGTACCCTGTGTAACTTTTCTCTTCTCTCATCAGAGTCTGGCATGCCCCTGAGACTTGGGGGAATATACCAAAAACATACATTTGTGTGCTCCGGCTGAAAAAAGAACCAAACACATACATCAATTAAAAAAGACAACAACACAGATCAATCCCACACTAAAGGCTTGTCATTAGTGTATTTTAGCACACACATGAAAGACAAAATATAGTAGTGACTTTCCCAGTTCTGCATGTTAAACTGAAAGAAATGGATTGCATCTGCTGTCTTATATTCCCTGTACATTGTCCTACTTACAATATTTAGGGTGTTAATGAAGTGCAAATGCTTTTCACATTCATGCAATTTTATGAGGAACTATTTTCCAGGATCACAACAAAAGCAACTCAATTTTCATTTTTCTTAGCAATTGTAGAAACGAAGTATGTTCTGTCAGCCAAGGGTTTGTGTAGTGGCACTGGCAACAGAACATACAGCAAAAAGCAGATTCTCAGCTATGTATGTAATAATGTGGAACCTCAGCATGAGTAGACTATATTAAGGTAGTCTTCATAGCCTAAACTGAGAAGTCCTTTGCAGAAGAGAAGAAAAGGAGATAAAACTGACATTTATGGTACAAACCCACATGCATTTAGCCAAAAAAATGCCCAGATGCCAATAGTCATGTAGTTCTTTAGGAAATAAGAGCAGTTTTCCATAGCTGGCTTGCAGAACTGCGAGAAGTGTGAAGACTGTTATCTAAATTCCTCCCAGATTTGGCTCCTACATACATAAGAGAAAACTCACCTCCCCTTCAAAAACCATCTCAAATTCTTCTCTGTTTTTGATTTTAGTGTAGAGGTATTCTGCCAGCTCCAGGCATTTGTTGATCTGATTTTCAAATCCTACTGTACCCTGTTTAAAAAAGGAAGGAAGTATTAATTATATGGTTATTTTTTCTCCTCTGAAGCAATCACCTTTTCAGACAGGCTTCCCTTTTAAATATTTTCAGTCAGAAAACATTTAGCAGTATTACTTCTTGTAATTTAAAAATACAGTTAATCAGTACCGCAAAAGTGACTAAATGCGGCCTCCATGTGAGACTTATAAATTAAATAAATACATTTCTGGTTTCTGAGATAAAGCTTTTTTTATTTACCTTTGCTTTCCACATCAACCAGAATTTGAAAATGTCCACATGTCTCCCACACTGTATTGCCTTATCTCCAGTGTCATAGGAGACATCATACTGTTTGTCTGGCTGGAAGAGATACCCTGCACACATTTGATTGCAGCCTTGAAGTATACCCTGTAATGAAAAACATCTACTTAAATGACTTACATAGCACATGTACATAAGAAACTGTATACCTCAAAAATGTATTAAAAAGTATTTCAAACTTATGCAGAAGAATTGTTCTTTAATGGGCCATATTATAACATAATGACTTTGTTTTGTAAACTTGAGCCATAAAAATAATTTCATAACCTAAAGTGGTTCCCTTATATGTCCCTGAGTAGTCATATGGTTTTACACACCCCCACACTCACACCTGCAAAAACATTATCAGATTTATTTGGATGCTTAGTTGTGATATTAGCTTTGTGCACTTCAATTTGTAAGGTTGTGTTCTTAACATTTAAATTTCTAATTTGTTAAATTACACACTAGAATACAGCTGTGGTCTCTCAGTGCAACAGATAGCTACACAAAGTGAAATGAAAAAAGTGAATTGAAGGTTTCAACTTTGTATATTGTCTAGCTTTATAACACTTCAAACAAGTGATAAATATAAGTACAAATTATCTAAACCAGACTTTTTTGCTTACAAATGAATATGGCTCACAGACCCATAGAAATCTATGGATTACAGGCAAAAATCTCTGAAGGAGACACAGAGGAGCAAATTCCTGTGTTACACAGAAATCTTACACATATGACATTTCTAAAATGGTTTGCATCTCCTTTAGAGTTTATTGGTGTTTTTTGGAAGAAGCTCAAAGAACACCATTTTGTCTGATAAATACAAAAACACCTATCAAAGTTCTCATATAAGAACAAGAACTCTTGCCAAAATCCTGCAATAATTAGCACAATAAACATGCAACTGGAAGAGCAATGGCAGACGTAGGGCTGGAACTCACAACTCTTCCGTGCCAGTTCTATACACAGGGACTACTACTTCAACTAAACTCTTCTAGTAGCAATTGGCAAGCCAGAAATTAGTAAACAGTATAATTAGTCCTATTCACAGATAATATGAATTTCTTTTTAATCATCTAAGGAAGATACTTATTGCTTAAGAGAAAAAGGACACTGGTTTTGCTTTCACTGATGACAACAAAGAATCTAGATGAAACCCCCCAAAATACAGAGAGAGTCTTAATAAAAGTAGCATGCTTTCTTTTCAACAGAACTGAGAAACTTTTAAACCACTGTGTAAGGTGAAAAAGTTGTTTTTTATTTAAGAAGTTTGGACTGTTACCAAGTACTGAGACCAAAGGTGTATGTTCAGGATATCGTAGAAACAACAGGGCAGGTGCTCAGATGAAGTATATAAGCATGGCTTATTATTGCTATTAGAATATGTAAAGACCCAATAGCTAAAGATCTGACTCATATTGCTTACAGCTTTAACCAAAAAAAGTCCCTAAAACCCAGGAAAGATAAAACAACTTCCTAAACACAATGTAAATTGACACAATTATTCCTTCCAAATAAAATTTTGAAATTAAATGGATTTTGCAATACCCTCTTAAAAAGTAGGGCTTGGTATTTACTTTTTCTTCTTTTATTTATTTTTTTTTAATGTTTAATTATTAAATATAAGGCAGACCTTCTCCCGGACAAGAATGGCAGAACATTGTAACAACACTCCCATCATCTTGTGTGGATTCCAAGTGACTGAGTTGGCTCTGCAAAAAAATTACACATTCAGATAGGTCTGGAATTCAGAAACTTAACCTGAAGCAGTCACCTTTGTTTTCTGCTTTCAGCCGGAAATATATGGAGTTTTGACCATGATGATATCAGTATGGAGGTTATTACTGTCTCAAGTGTCTTCTTTCCCAGCTATGCTGTCCAGGAAAGGAATTTTTTTTGTGTTAACATTGCAGTGTCAGACTGTGATTAGTTTATATTATTACTAATATCAGCTAATTAGTATCAGATTAATTAGCTGATACAGTAACATAGTCCCCAGAAGACTCCACTTCTAGAAATAGCACTAACAAAAAGAACAAAACCAGTTCGATGTGTTCTATCAATTCAAGGTACTGATGGGGAAAGCGGCGGTGTCAGAAAATTATGGGACTAGTATGGATTCTGGGAGAATACAGTTCTTCACTGAACAGCTGCTGGCAAAGTAGAAAGCAAATGAAAAGACTCTGCCTGCTTACCTGTTTTTCCAGTTAGAGCCACAGCTCTAGTTTTTTGAGCTCATGGACAGCTAAAAGGCTTTAAAACTTTACATCAGAATCCTACCATTCTGTATGTAAAGCTCAAAACTTTTTACGTGCAAACACAAGTGAATGCACAAGATCCCCTAATTTACTAGTCAAACAGATGTTCTGTATTTTTAACATACTATCCTAGACAGTTTAATGATGACGCTAAAATAAATGTGCCAACATTGCACATTCATTGACCTCTTCATCCTAAGTAATTAATTGCCAAATGTCCCCTTCATTCACTGCATTTGCCAGAGAAGCAAAGTGCATAATTGTATTTCACAGACTATTCATGTATTCTTGCAATGTGATTGAAAGAAAATTAAAAGGTACTTCCTCCTCTTCTACACTTTGCTCTCAGAGGACACAGACACAACCACAGTTCCTCTGTTTTGAGCAACACAACAGTATCTTCACCCCAGTATGAGGACTGCTAATTTCTAGATATGATTCCAACCTGTCTGCGCTAGGTTAAACTGCAGTACCCCTCAGTCAAAAGAACAGTGTGTGTTTTGCTGTGCTGTACCTGGGCAGCTCACCACCCCTCTAAAATCTCCTGCTTACGGGGTGCAAACCAGCAGATATAGCTCAGACTTAGGAGGCACCTATCTTTTGAAAAACCTCACTAATAGTTCAGATAGAGTAATCAAGAAACATGAATATATCTAACAGCCGATTTCCTTTTTAAAAGCACCATGTCTTCAGTTTAGCACATTTATTTAACTTTCAGGGTTCCAAACAAAGACAATTTTAAGTAATTTTCCACAAGGAGCATTAGGTTTATTTTAACATGAAGATGCCACTCTCTCCTCGGTGCAGCCAGCCAGCCAGAGGCTATCCTAGCCCAGGCAATCCCAGCTCTGTACTATGGCAACATGCCAGTCCTTCATGCCAGTGCCTCCAAGCAGGCCAAGTATGATCTGAGTGGCAGCAACAGACCCCAGCTGGGGCCCGTGACAGGCAATTACGCAGTACACGTGGGGCCTGTCCCGTGTTTGAAGATCTGTATAGCTGACTAGGAAAGAAATAATTTCACACTTCGTGGCCTGCTGCCTTCTCTATTTGCTTAAAATTAAAGCCTTAATTAGCACCTCTGGGTTGACCTCAGGTCAAAAGAGGTGTGCCAAACTCCTATGACCAAGCCTTCTTAAGATCTGTAGCTTAAGAAAATTATTTTACAGTGCTGCCCTCGTACTAGACATGTTGCCATGAGTGACTAGCAAATTGGACTGGGTTGATAGGATTCTGCTACTTCAGAGTACTCCTGCCACACCACACACTGCCGACCCTGCGACAGAAGGGTCCACATGGTTTTGCTGCCAGTCCTTCTATTCTTTACACTGTATTTATTCTTCACTTACTGTCTGAGATGCCCAACACCAGAAAAGGTTGTTTTCCCTAAGAAAGAGCATTACCCACTGTACGCATTTTACACCTTTACACAGTGCTTACATTCAGCATAGTTGACTCAAGGAAGCAATTTGGTGCTAATTTGAGAGTACATGGGTAGAGCTTGCTTCAAATATTTTTTTATTCCCTGGAGTCTGATATCTGCAATGATGGAAAATAAGTTTCTGGTTCTTCACTGCTTTTCTGATTTTTTTTCAGATGAGCAGCATTTTATGATAGAGCAGTTTCAGAGGAAATCTGGAGAAAAACACCCATGGGGTTTTAAACATAGTGTCTTCAGACTTGTCATCACTGGATATGGGAACAACTGTGCCAAAGGCTACACCTGGAATGACTCCCGAGTCTGAATTGTAAGGGCCAGTGGGAGAGTCACACTTTCACTCTGCCATCACCACCAGCACAAACGCTTTGCCTCTTTAAATTGGGTTCAATCAATTATCTATTAAAGGCTGGTTTCTGGTCTCAGCGGGCATCCTGGTAATCTGGGTGATGTACCTGGGGGCGCCCGCGTGCTCTTTTCTGCAGACTTCACTCTGGCCTCTACAAGAGCTTCCTGCTTGTTTCATGTAACTCACTGGCCCCTGTGCCCTGAGATGTGGTGAGTATCAGTGACCCTTTCTGGCCTCCCTGTGAATGACCTCAGTGTTCTCCCTGACACAGCAGAAGAGTATCAGCTCTGTACTTATCAGTCTTTTCCAGCCTTATAGGTACTGAAACATGCCCCTAAAAATTGCTACTAGTTCAGTCTCCCTGTGTTCCTCTCATTGTTGTACTAAGGGATAAAAAAAGTATTTTTTTTGTATATATAGGAAATATAAAAGCAAGCACATATATATATAAACTGTCATTTACAGAACACTCATTTTCAGGCAGAAAATACTCTTTATTTTCTGAAAGAACTGCAAACATCTTTCAGGAGAGAACCCTTACAAATTCCCACCCTGTCATGAATTTCCATCATGGGTATCCATGCTCAAACACCTTCCCTGGATTCCTCATTTATCACTGCTATTCTCAGAGCCCTACATTTCAGAGACTGTCTAGCTCTCCCACTTCATTTTTTCCTCAAATCCTTCTTCATCCTTTACCAGACCTATGATCCCTTCAAAGATAAGCACAGAACAATTTCCCTTCCTTTTTGCCAAGTAATATCCTTATCCCCCTTCAGATCAGCTGAAAACTTACCTTTCACTCAGTGGTACATCACTGTTTTCTTCTGTAGTATTGTTTCAATCTTCACAGTCTAAACCTTTCCTGTCTGTCTCACTTTTGTTTTAGTGTTTAAATTCCTTAATGTAGCAAATTAACATTTTCATGAATTTGTGAAGTGCCATGTACCTTGTGAAGGTACTTTCATAACAGTATTACAAACGAGCACCATGTAGTACCTTTCTATTCCATTCAGTTTATGACGATGCTTTCGGGACATTAAGAGTCCACCTCCCCAGGCAGCCTGGAAGGGACAGAAAAAAGAGAAGACTCATTTTTTTGAAAAAGCTCAGCATATTTTAAATTAATCAGGGTCTAGTAATAAATATTTAATTAAAGACAAAACACGTGTAAAAAAAGATCCTTTTTCGCCTGAACAGCAGCACTTTTTTGGGTACTTACATCTACATGGAGCCAGAGGTTGTATTTTTCACATATATCTGCAATCTCCTGTATTGGATCAAAGGCTCCATATACTGTTGTGCCTGCAGTTGCATTTACAAAAAGAGGAACGTATCCCTACAATGAAAATAAAAATATTAAATATAAATTCCAGCCTCTTTCAAGAAAATAAAAAAAAAAGGGAAAATAATGTCAGAAACTTTGTTATCTCATTTTCCAGCCTTAAAAGTGTTTTTCTTCTCATGTGAAAGGTACATATAAGCAACAGTAGAAACTAACTAATCATATATATGGTAAGAACAAACTCTGGTTTTATTGTGTTGTAACTTCACGAAATGAACTAGTCAGAAGATGAAGAATATTATTTTGTCAAATCTTTTCAGTGAGGAGATTCAAACGATGGTAAAAGACTAGCAATAGTCAAGTGAAGTTGTGACTTTTGCAGCAGTATAAAGGAAAATTAATTAAATGTGATCTGTAAGTTGCGATTTGAAGGCCTGAAATTATTCCTTTAGTCTTTATCTACTAATAAACTGAACAAAGCAGAACAAAGGAATCCAAAACAAAAGCAATAAATGCCGAACTATCAGATCAAAGAAATACAATTTTGACTTAAATGAAATAAATCTGAACAGCAATTTCATAGAGTGCCCAAATGTAAGGAAGTTAAGAAATAAAAAATTAATAATCTTGATTGCTCTAACTTTGCTTGTTTTGTACAAAATTAATGGATTTTTCACTGCAATGATTCAAGAAATAATAATTAATGCATAAAAAAATTAGGCTAACTGTCTGTATTTACCAACCCTGCAGACTCACACATGAAAGCTACATGATTTTCTTTGGAGTTCTATAGAGTTTTTTATGATTTTGGCTAAACTTTAAGTTTGGGACAAGAGTAGTTTTAGTTTCATGTTCTCATGCTTTTTTCCATACATTTCCAAACAGAACGTTATTTTTTAAAGTCATGAAATATGGATATGGTTCAAGAGTTAAAAATACTTTATTTTTAAACAGAAAACTGAAACCTTAGGAAGACATATAGATAATTCCCTGAACAATACATGAATGTATAATTAAGCATCTGAAAATATTATTATGACATTTATATAATTATAATGTGTTCTTTAATGTCAGCCCTCAGGCTTTAAAAAAAGAAGTAATTTTACTAGGCCAAGCATTTCAGGACTAATTTTTAAGAACACAAACCTTTTGTTTTGCTTCCAGAATTTTCGCCTCCAAATCAGCTGGTATTATTTTGCCTCTGTAATTATCATAGAAACAGAAAGACAAATAAAAATAAAGAATGCTTATGGAAATATTACCTACAGTTGAAATACTTTAATAGGATTTTCTCAACAGGCCATTAGTAACTTGACACACTGTACTGAATCAGACCTTGAACACAATACAACAAATTTAACAGATGAACACATTTAATCTATCAAACCCTTAGCATTCATCCTACCTTTCATTGCATTTTATCAAAATAACATTGTCTGTTCCAAATCCAAGCGCAGCTCCAGCTTTCTTTATTGAGTAGTGACTCTGCAGCAAACACATGAACATCAGATGGAGTGGTGGTTTAATGATGAAGTATTTTCACAACATATATCAATAAATTAAGAATTAGCAGTGTATTAAGCTCACGTGCTCTGAGGTAAAGAGAACCAGCTTAGGAACTGCAGCCATGCCTTTGGTTTTGACTTCAGGGAAATACTTGTAACGTGCAGCCATTATGCTGTACATGTTGGAGATAGCTCCTCCTGTGAATCAATAAATGAATGAATAATAAAATCATGATAACGAAAAAAAAATGCATATTATACCAAAGACATACAAGTCTCATTTGCATAATGCAGTGAAAGTGGCAGTGAACTGTGAAAAAGTATATTTCTGAAATGCACAGGCACCTGTTTAAATAGCATAGGACAGACCTTCTGGAAAGTCACAGTGATAGTCAGAATTTCCTATCTGTCATCTGTTTAAATTGCTGACATTTCATAACACATTTCTAAAAAGTTCAGCTTTCACTGTGTGGCTTTTGCATGTCAACTTCTTGTTAGCAAGAACAGGAACTTATCAACTTGTGTGAGATTGGAGAAATGTCACATATTGGATGGATTTATCCCATCTTACTGTAAATACGGAAGTAGATGGCTTAAAGGTACATTTCTACAGCTAAGCTAGTTATTGTAAACTTCCTTACAGTCAGTTATGGGAAAGGCACTTCACAGGCTACAATTCAGTTAATCTATTTTGACACTTACTTTTGAAGAATTTGAATTGAGGGAAAACACCTATTTCTCTTGGTTTGCTGCTAAAAAGCCTTGGGCAATTAGGTCAGTTCTTTGATGCAGACCTTAAGCTTTAGGAAGATCGATCTCATCCATAAGTCTAGGACAACATCTTCTAGTATTTTTAAATTGATGAGAACACTGAGAAAGATCTGTACTTTTCTAGCAGATAGGACTGGAGATCAAGCAAGTGTGCATTCCTAGAGTTTATGTGGGCTGTTCCAAAAGGTGCTGGTGTTGTCCTTTATCCTCTGCAACAAGATGGTGTCCCCTCATGCCAAACCCAGAAAATGGGTGCCTATGTTGTCCACACATTGGTTCAGGACTTCCACATGGCTTATCACCAGTCATTTCTGTCACTGCTCACTGCCTTTATATCACCTTCAAGGGAAGACACTTTATCTTGGTCTTTATACTGGAATCATACTTGTGAATCCAGTCAGTTTATATCCCAGATAACGTGTCCCAGAAAGTGACACCACAGCCTTTTCCTGACTGTGACCCCAAACCCTCAGTGTCCATCAAAGAAGTCAGTACATGATTTTCAAGAACTCTTGGCCAGCAGGGATTGCTCAGCACCCCCAGAAATGAAGCACCCAAAAGGACTGTTTAAATGCCCAACTATACACCAGCGCTCATAATCAAGTCTTAAAATGTTGATCAGCCATAATACATAGGTATACTCTGAGACAATTTTTCCCCCCAGCTTTTCTGTGGGACGTTTAAACAAAACATTCCTACTTCTAAATATCTGACTCATTGCTTTGTGTGGCAGATAGTCTGAATATTCAGATGCAGCCTATGTTTATTTTAACTTTTGAAGTTTTAGTCAAACCATAAAAACAGAGAAGAAAAGCTCACCAGGTGAGAATATTCCATCACCGTCTTTACTTGACCATCCAATAATCTCCCTCATCTTTCGAAGTGTTATTTGCTCCATGAGGACAAAAACCGGGGCAATTTCATAGGTAAACCTGCATTGATAAAGTAAAACAAACAAATAAACAAAATCAGATACAAATTCTAAAAGCACACAATAAACTCTCAATCTATGATTCTTTGTAAAAATGCTCTGAGTTTCTAAAGGTGTTCCTATAAATTGGGGTTCTGATACTGCAACCTTTACCCAAGCAAATATCCTCAGGAAAACAACACTGGTGAATAAAAACTGCAGTATTAGTTAGTTGCAGATTTCAATGTAGTGAAGGTAAGATCTAGTGTTCACCATCACAGCCTGCTGACTGCTGTACAAGACTGTGTAAAACACTTGTTTCCCAAAGTGCCAGTTCCACACTTGTGGAATAACATGCTGCCAAATCTTTATGAAAACAGTGAACTTCACTGAACTAAACACAACCATAATTAGAAGTATTGAACTAGGGTTTCAAAGTCTAAGTACAATTAATTATGTGGATTTATTTTGTTGATGATCTCCAAGGACAACTTATTTCTACAATACGGTGTGATCAATAACTGTCAAGAGTCATTATAAATGATGATTTTCTAATTACCAATTACAAAAACCGAGTCAGCAGTCAACTATTGTATCCAGTTAATGAGGGAAAAAAACATTACATAGCCTGGTATGCCCTGATGTCACAGTCAGATACATGGATGGAAAGTGACAGTCATACAACCATTTTTGGTGATCAAGGTACATGGATAAATTGCTACTGCTGTAAACAAACTCTGATTGCTCTGCAGGGGGAAAAAAAAAGGAGGGGGGGGGAAGGAAGCAGAGAGAAACAAAACAATCAACCTGTGATTTCCAAAGGAGTCAATAAGAGTATGACATCCTGACACTTTGGATTTGACTGATGTCTTCCACTTGAATAGTTTCATCAGAATGTATGTGTTGTTTCTTTAATACCAAAATGATATTTTAAGAATAAGCACGGCAGACTTGAAGGAGGCAGATGAAGAAGAAAACAAGTGTCTAAAAAAATCTTGTTTTTTATTTACAGCTACACTGGTTACTTAAGTTGTTAATTTTTTCTTCAATCCTTGTGTATCCTTAGTCCATTACAGAAACACCACCATCATTTTTAAAACATTCCTTTACGATTAAACACTTGTAATTTGTTTAATTGTTGTAATTGCTATGTCCAGAAGCCAAAAGACTACTTATTTTTGCTTTTATTATCATTAGAACTGCCAGAGACAGTTGAACACTGATCTGAAGTTTGGATGGTGCCTTTATTTACAAATAAACAAAATTAATAAACCAGTGTCTGTTAACAGTGGGTTTTTTTGTTCTGGTTTGGTTTTAAGCACTGCAAGTCTAGAATATACTCCTATCTTTATTTAGGCAGAATGATCAACTGAAGTCAACAGGAACTCATCAGAGTATAGATCACTGTAACTCAATACAAGATATGTTTAAGTAAATGTGAATTTTTTTCCCCCAAGTTTAAATACTTTAAATTTTGAGTTTTGTCCTGAGACCTTGCACACTGATCCATGCATAATTCCCAAAAGACTTATAGGCTTGTAGAAAAAATATATAATGTTAAGCAAGTTTTTTGTATATGAAATATCAAGTCTTCACAAGGGGAATTTTAATATACTCAAACACAAGTAAAATGGTATTTACTTATTTTATTCTGTAATAATTTTCTGAGTTTCCAAAAACTGACAAGAAATAAAAGACTGCAGATGATTATAAATTACAAGGCCAACGTAGCTATATTAGATGATGGCTGTGATTTTACAAATCACATCTTGCTAACGTTCACTCAAACTTATTTGTTTTAAATGTAAACGATTTTGAAAAAATCAGTTAAACCCCAAACTGTGTTTGGTTTAGAAGGGATGATCCAACGTTAGAATCAATCTCTTGACAGAAAATGCTTGTTTCATACGGTTACAACCTTTACAGGCATTTCTATGAATTAACTAGGACAGTTGCAAGTCTCAGATCTTGACTACCAATAAATGAATTACTTTTTTTAGTAGAAGCCAGTGCTGACTTAATTCTGCTCTCACCTAAAGGGCAAATCACTTTATCAGATCAGATCATTCTAGCTACTTGTTCTCCTGTTTGCCAGTATGTAAAAAGTATTCTGAGAATAAGCATAGAGCATTGTACATCGATTTTCTGTGTTACATTTTCATAAGCATATATGTATTATACTGAAATCACCAATATAATTCTCATGTTTCAGCTGACAATGGGCACAAAGAGAACTTCCAGATAATATTATTGCTTTCTAACCCAGTTGGCTGCTGCATGTTGAGAGAATGCCCTGGACTACAGATCCCTAGAACTGGATGAACAATGGCAGCTTCTGAAATTTCCACCCTGAAGGTCTCATGATCAGTGATTGAGCTATGAATAGCACATTGACACATTATGTCCAAGTCAATGTGGGAAGCTTATTATGTTTAATTTTATATATTATAGTCATAATGACATTTAAGTAACATTTTCTAATGATAATTTAAATTTTTAAGTGAGTACAGATGTTTTGATTACTCAAAACTTATCTGCAAAAGAAAACATATTTTTAATTGTTCTTAAACATTTTAAGTATTGTTTATCCGTAGAAAAGAAAAAATAGCAAATGGAAAACATTCCCTGCCATAATTCCCTGCAACTGTCACTTGTGTGTTACGTGCTTGTGTAGCTGTAATAGGTTAGAACAGTTTCTAGGTAAAGGTCAAAACCTGCTCTTGTGTGCTGGAACACTGTTCAAAACAAATAATATGTTTCCCAGAGCTCACAGAGATGGTTTTGGCTATTTTTAATAACCTGCTCTGTCAGTTCTTTGAATCATATTTTACAAGCATCTTGCTTTAACCCTACTTGCAATTACTGTTATTTGAAAGCACACTATGTTGACCTTGGTTTGCTGAAAGAAGAGAGCAATGTACTATTTTGCATTTACTAGACCTTATACAAGCAAATAGATAGTAAATTGTCATGCTCACAGAGAAGAATTTTCAAGATATGTTCTTATTTAAAGTATAAATTAATCAGAAACTAGCTTTACAGAACTAGCTAAATTTTAAACTAAATTCACTTTCAAAACAAAGGAAAAAGCAACCTCAGTTAAAAGAAGAGTTACTCTTTGAGAAATGAATGAATGGGTGTAATGTTCTTAATACCAACGGCAATATTTCCTAACCCTGTTACAGTCTGCTGCAGAGCTGAATTCTGTTGTGTCCTATCAGATTTGTGCAATTTTACTGATTACAAAATGATAAACTGGGATAACTAAGTCAAAGGGAAAGGGGCTTGCAAAAAGTGGCACTCAGAAGTATGTTTTTGTCACAGAGAAACAACCGTTAAGCAAAGTTTTCTTTTAGAAATGTGATCAGAGCTATTTTCACTTTTAATTGTGCTGTTAAAAAAGGCATTTAAAAACCCTGTCAAGCATTTCACAATACTCGTTTAACAATCAAAATATATGTTGCTGGGTTTTCTTTCCAATCAGCTTTTAAATCTGAATGTCTCATACTAATTTTTACCAAACAGAGAGCTAAATCAGATGATTATTAGAAAGTGCAGGCTGGTTTTGGCTGGAGCACCTTAGGTATTCTTCTGATGCCACAAAACAGGGATAGCTCATAATCTACATAGAACTGCTAGTAATCAGCTCTATTTAAGGAACCATGTACTCATGGATAGGCCAGTGAAAATACTGTTCACTTTCCAATCTGCAGATACATTTCCTGTGTTCCAACAACTAGTAACAAACTACCCAAAACAGAGGTAGCTTTAGAGTTAAAACACATCCCATACAGGACTAAAACAGAGCAGTCTGTTACCTGCCTTAGGACTCCCATCACATTTTTGATCATATAGAAATCAAAATTTAAACAAAAACTGACTAGAAGGCTTTTTTGTTTAGTGGTTTGGTTTTTTTCTTTTCATTAATTGCACTATTTGTTGCAAAAATGTACCTTACACTGACCTTCAGTTTTCATTAATTTTGAGGTCAAGAAAAATTAGGAAAAGTTTATTATTTGTTACATTCAAATGTTAATTTTTACCTTTTTATACTTCCATTTATTCACTTATACACTTTATTATTCTCAGACTAATTCCTTCATTATCATCAAATTATTTTCAATGTTACATTTTTAAGCATTTTGAAGCCACCCAGAAGCCACTTCTTTACCAGCACATAAAAGGGAGAAGGTGTTGCCTCAAGCCTGCTATCTCTGAAGTCAACAGAGAAAAAAACAATAAACCTTTACACATTTTGTATTCTAGTGTTAATACATGGATAGTTGTAGAATTACTCAGTCTAGAGACAAAGCTTTTAAAAAAAAACAACCAAAGAGAAAAAGAAAAAGAAGATTGGTCCAAAAGAAGAAAAATAATTTCTTGTTACTATTTTGGAATAATCAGTACTTACGATGTACTCTGGGATATTTGCATTTCTATTTATCAGAAATGCAAAACTGTTCAGCTTTGTATAACTATTTTCACTGTATTACTGCCACATTAAGAAAAACATCAGAGAGTTTTGTGGAAGATGCAACAATCACCATTTAAATACGAAAATTATTCATGTCTGTGACATATCTACCATGATACATGGCAGCCCCTGTAAGCATCAGTCACAGACGCTGTCGACAAGGCATTGCTTACATGTTTGTATTAGCAGTTGATGTCAGCCACTCCCCAGCCAAGCCAATAATGTCCAGTCCTGTGGACAACTGATTGAAAAAGCGAGGATGACCTGGAAAGAGAATTGAGAGCAGTTTAGAACAGACTACACTGGTGTTTCTCAGGTTTCATTTTTAAACCGTCCAATTATTCTGACAGAAACGACAGGTTTTGCAGTCATAACACTTGAAGCAAGGTTTTCAAAGCAAGTCTTGCTTATGGGGAGACCCTTAGCCAACATTCACGGATGTCCTGTTGTAAACTTGAAAAACCACTTTGGAGGGAGCTCCTGGATGGAATCATTAGCGTTTAAATTTAAGATAAAACCTCAGAGCAGACTGAGCCTGTAAAACACCACCGGGACCTGCACAAGGTTAGTGCATCTCCAGAACCCCCTCCCGACCTCGGTCGCCCTGTGAACTCGGGCGAGGTTACACGGTGGGGGGACCCTTGGCAGAAACACTCTGCAGGTGCTGGGTTCATTTGCATTCGAATGGAGAAAGAGAGGAAGGCTCAGCCGCTTACGCGGGGACTGCAGGAGTGAGGGAAGGATGCGGAGGAGCCAGTCGCTTCCTGAGCTGCAGGGCCACGGGAGTGGCGTTTCGCGGGGTCTCGGCGGGAATGTCCCAGCGTGGCACGACGGGCTGCAACGCTGTGAGAGGGTCCTCCAAGAGCTCCTCAGCTCGGGCCGTTCCCCACTTGGTTAAAAAGCTAGGGTTCACATCCTTAAACAAAGGATTTGCTAAAGAGCCGAAGTAACTAATATTCCCGTATTTCAGCCGGAGTTGTTTTAACAACTTTTACAAGCAATAATGTTGAGTGCCTACTTTTCTAGCATGAAAAGGAGAAATTCCTAACAACTGATAACGGGCTTTGAGGGGAGGTGGGAGATGTCATGATTTAAACCTTCTCTGCTCTCCGGGAAAGGACACGCAGATAGCACACCAGGGACAGCCCCCGAGAGGGCGGGATCAGCACTCGACGCCTGGAGAGACCTGTCACGTCGCATTCGGCTCAACACTGTGAAAATCAGCATCTTTTGACATGAAGAAGTAAATGCGATTGTGCTCCGAGCGATGTCAGCAGGAACCTTTCGGAGGCGTGAGCCTGCCGGCGCTTCCACATCACGACGCTTCCCGAACACGGTGTGCCGCTCCCGGGCTGCTCCCGCCCCGGGGAGCACAGCGGCTCAGGGCTAGAGCCCAGAAATACCACACGGCTTAGCTGTTTGCTTTACAGATCAGCCCTTCTCTCCCTGGCCATGACACACGGACTGAGAAATTATCTTAAGCCACATTTCGCTGACCTCCCAAAGCTGTTGGCTAGCCCGCGGTCTCCTAAGGCTGGGATGCAAATTCGGCCCCGGTGGCTTTAAAGGGAGCTTCGCCTGGAGAGAGAATGTGAGTCCCCGGAGCCTGGGAAGCCAGGGAGTGTGTTCTGGGCTTCATATGGTCCGAGCAGGTCTTCTTTAAAGCTGCACCAGCTACTGCTTTGTCTGGTCGGATACCTGCCTCTCAGCTCCCTGGCACAGGTCCTGCCAGTCCCACAAAAGCTGCAGGGGAAGTCGGGGTGAGGGGACGAGGTAGCCCGATATGCCGGGGCGATTGATAGCGGAGTAAAGGTGCAAGCACACAGGACACAGCCTCTCTGGCTTAGCTGCTGGTCATCTGTTCAACAACCCACGCGTTTGGAAGAGAAACACGCTCCCCTTTGATTAAGGGTACAAAATCAAAGTATGCTCCTGTCTCCCCTGACTAAATCAAACCACCGTGTAAATAGGAAAAAAATAATAATAAAAAAAAGACAAGACGCTAACAGCCACATCTGTTTCAAGATTTTGTTCCTTGAATGCACTGCTTTGGGTTTTCAGAGCTGCATAACCAACCTCCGCAGAAAGCTGCGCCTCGCCCTTCAGGAGCCATGGCTCGCAGCAGCCCAGCCAGCGGCCGCCAGGCAACAGC
This sequence comes from Myiotriccus ornatus, assembly GCA_036023395.1. Taxonomy (NCBI): domain Eukaryota; kingdom Metazoa; phylum Chordata; class Aves; order Passeriformes; family Tyrannidae; genus Myiotriccus; species Myiotriccus ornatus. The sequence goes on along the minus strand of JAYRBT010000181.1, from coordinate 20,314,014 downwards.
CTCCCGGTACGAGCTCCCGCCGCCCGCCACTCCAGCTCCTGGGGGAAACTGCACCCCCCCCGCTCCGGGCGCTAAACGGAGCTGTGCTCAAGAGGGCAGCTGGCCCGAAACGCTGGAGCAAGACTGCGGAGGGGAGACACAGCACCCACTCCATTATCGCTCCTGTTCTGGACCTGCTTGAGTACGTACAGCAGTCAGGGCTCGTTGCCAGCCGAGATTTCCGTAGATAGAGATGTAAAACATTTCAGGTCAGATAGCCTGAAAAAGCATTAACTTTGCTCTGGAGTCTGGCTACAGCTCACCCAGTAAAAGAAGTGGTTATAAACCGGCATTTCTGTCTAATTCAGAAGGACCTGGACAGGCAGGGCCCCTGGGTAATGAGCTGAAATCCACAGGGCTCCTTTATTGATGATTCCTAGGATTTCAGTCTCTTTTTCATTAAACGTCTGATGAACATAAAGAAGAAAAACTGCAAATTCAGTGTCATTTATGCTCTCATTTACCTAATGATATTGCTCCCTGGAGACACAGACAGCTCACATTTCATCAAGTGAAAGAGATTACGTCTAAAAACTTGTTTCTGTGCTCTGTAAACAGCAACGAGCTCTACCCATTGCTCTGGACGGAGCATCAGTAACTAAAGTTTCTGAGCACAGACATTTCCAGCGTCCATAGCCAGCCCTGGAGCCGAGCCTCCAGGCAAGTACAGTCTCGCGTGTGGAGAGGGTGTGGGCTTACCTCCATAAACTCAATCCCTCTCGCTTCACCGGGAGCCTGAGAAAAGTACCAGGAGAGACTCTCTATAGAATAGTGTGCAAAAACCTACCTGTCCTCACTCCGTATTTCAGCGTGTCCCGGCAGTCCACCAGAATCTGTTCCAGGGACTCGGGGTTGTCCGAAAGCTCCAGGTTGAAGCCCTCCATGCCCTCCAGGAGCTGGTGCGGGTGGTGGAAGTCCAGCACTTTGGTGGATCTGTCAAATGTCTTTCTCACGTAGTTGAGGAGGATGTCCACAACCTCGAGAAGGAATTGCGTGGTCTGCTCCTCACCATTCTTGGAGGGCAACAAATCTGTGGGGCAAAACACATGTCAGCGCTTGCTTTGGGATAGAGAAGCAAAAATGAACCAGCCTCGGCTGCCTGAAGCGCTTCAAGGACCTGGAAGCTGTGGCCCCAGTGCAGCCTGGCTGAAGTGGGGCAGGCTCCCAGTCCCTCTGGTCCGGCGGGGAAGGGTGATGCAAAGTCACCCATGGCTGAGGGTGACAATAGCAGAGGCACCTCCAAGGCGCCCCGGTCAAAAAGTTCACCCTGCAACGCTAATGCGGTGCGAGGCATTCACTTTCCTTGGTCCGAAAGCACCCTAAATGTGCACTTGCCCTTCCCCTGCAACGTTCCCACCTCTGCCTCACAAAAGGATTTCCCTTTCCCACTCTTCTTGTCAGTGGCCCCGTACCAGCAGTCACAGACCGCTTCGTTGCTATTTTAATAAGGAGGATATAAAATATAAAATTACTCTCCCCCCGGATGCTGGATCTGGAGTAAGCCCAGAGGAACTGCTGGAGCTGAGCTGCAGAGGATCAGCATAAAGTACCTAAAACTGCACTTCAGGAAACTGAACAAAAACAAAAACAGACACAGACAGACACAGAGCTTCCTTCAGAAACAATCAAGCAAAAGCATGGTCTGAACGTGGCTGCACTTCCAAGGGAGTCGAGGGCAAGACTATTAAGGGACGTGCCTGAGCTGGCACAAGGAGAAGCTGTAAAGTGTTTACCTCTGGCATACAGATTGGAGAAGTCTGTCTCGGTGCGCCGGAACCTGGATTCCTTCTCGCTGTTCTCGCACGCCAGCATGCTCTTGGAGGACTGATGCCTTTCTTTCAGGGAGCTGACAATGCGGCTCTTGTCTTCTAGGCTGTTGGTCCTCTGCAGGAACCCTACATTATTATTGCAAGGTGCACAGGTCAGAGTTTTCTCACTTCCCAACATGTTTAGAACTATCTAAACCAGCTCTCTAGACAACAGTTTAAAGCGGTGTTAGTTCTAGATCTGACTAATGAGGTCAGGAATAAGAGTATTTATGGGGATTATTTGCCTCCAGGAGGGAGAGTTCAAAATGTCATCAACTGCAAAAACGCAGCCATGCAAAAAACAAAATTTCGTCATTTAGTGCAGTGGTAAATTCTTATTAAGTCGATCAGACAGATTCCACTTCAGTAATCAGCCACTGGAAGAGAGTTCAGGATGAGTCAATGCTATTTCAGCCTGCAGGCGAAGTTTATGGACCTAGCAGACAGGGGCAATGATGTATGATTCAAATCAGGGCCATTTTCAGTTCTCCTCGTGGTGCTCTCACGCACAAAAGGCATGAGAACAAGCAGCCATTCTGGAGCAGCCATCCTGAGAGTGCCAGAGCTCTAAGAACACCGGTACTACCCACCTTCCTATTATAAGTACGTACTGCTGTGGATTTTCCACCTGAAAAGATACTTTGATACTAACACTAATCATCCCCGGAGGTTTTAGGAGCTTCGCTCTCACTGGAGACGCATCTCTGGCGCCCAGGACCGAACACAACTGCCGTTGTTATGTGTGACAGCAATAATAAACCCACTCACCCCAAGAATTATGGGTGTGAGGGCCACGCAGGGTCTGTGGCAAGTAACGAGACCCGTCTACTTTAACAAGGCAGGGAGAGCAATGAATTTTCTGGATTTGATCCATTAAATCACTAATGCCCTCTAAGAGACGCATAATGTCGGGCTTTTCGTCATTAAAGAAAGCATCGAATTTTGACCTCCCAGGTTGCAGCAAGCGTGTCTGTATGATTGGAGCACTGTGGCGGCTCCGGTCTCCTTCATTCTTTACTTTCTTTCAAAACAAGTAACAGTCGAAACCAAGGCTCGTCGCGGCTGGGAATATGCACCAGAGAGGAGAGCTTAGGAGAGAGGAAAAACAATGTCGTGACTTCGCTCACCCACGTTCCCCGACGCCTCTTCTCGCCAGCGCCCTCCGGTTTCCGGCCATGTATCCCTGCTCTCCGGAGCCCCGACGGAGGACAGAGACTGCGGGCACTTCCCACCGAGGGCCCACAGCCGGCCCACCCGGGCCCCCTGCAGCTTGGACAGGCATAGGGGCTGCACCTCCGTGAGACAAAAGAGAGGGACAGCGGGTCGCTGGGCTAATGGCTCCCGGCAACGTTACCTGTGCCTCGGACCCTCCTGCCGGACAGTCCCTAAGGAGCACCGAAAATGGAGCATCTGGCTGGCAGCCCCTTCTGCATCAGCCGGGCACCTAAACGAATCTTCAGGAAGGTGGCTTGCAGGCAAGTTTGTCAGGGTCATACTTTCAGTAAACACCTCACGTTTTACCGTTTAATACTGATCTTCTACTAATTAGTTTATTTATGTGATGCTTTTATGAATGCGAAAAAGACTATTTAAGGGAAACTCTCTTCGTGCATAAGTTGAGAGTAGCCGTCCAGGATCGATGACATATGTATGTATGTATATATTTAATTTTGTTGTTCCTGCTTTTAATAGTCCTTGCGGCGATCATCAGCTCCTGCAACAGGAGCTGTTCGCCTGCTCTTTAGGAGGAGCAGCTGATATCGAAGCAGGTGCAGTCTAGACTGCATTACGAAGCAATCCTCTTTCACCGTTTTGCTTCATTTTGCTTTAATTTTCCACCCGTCTTTTTTCCAGGCGCCCGGTGGCTCAGTGGAAAAGAGTTCCGTGCGGAGATGTCTGCAGGAGTAGCGGCGCTCTGCTCCCTTCGAGGGCCGTGCTCCCCGCCGCACGACTGGCGCTCTTCTCGGCCTGCAGAGAAGATCGTGCCTCGGAGGTTCCGGTGGGAAAGGAGGAGGCAGCGCTTCAATAACCGAGAAAGGCTGCAGTTGCCTCCAGTTCGGCTCGCATCGGGCCCAGAGGGACAATGGCTTCACTGAAGGGTCTGACCTAACCAGACGCGGGGTCACGGAGCTCAGCCCTTGCCCCAAGGACTCAGCGCTGTTCTTCCCCGAGAAGCTGCCGGGCCTCGCTGCCGTGTCCCGGAGCCGGCGGCAGGACCAGCTGGGGCCCGAAGCGCACGGGGCCCGTCAGTGCGCCCCGCGTGGACCCCGCGGGGCTGCGCTGGGGCTGCTCGAGGGCTGCGACTGGAAGGAAAAAAAAAACCTGAAAGGAAGAACTCGCTGCCGTCCGGCATCAGCCAGTCCGGCTGTAAGTAACGTGCCTCTCGCCCAGGTCCCTCGGCCACGGCAGTTATCACACGGGCTGTGCGTGTACACACAGAGTCGGAACAGGGGGGAGCCCGCGGGGCAGCGGCAGCCCCCGCTTTGGGGCCGTCTGACCCTCTCGTTTCCCGAGCTCCTCCCTGGGAGGATGGGGGGCATTCCCCAGCTCTGACCCGCATCCCGGGTTGCAGAGAAGTGCGGCGGCCGGTCCTGGAGGGCTCCCTCCGCGCCCGCGGAGCAGCTCATGACTGTAGCCAACCTTCCACCTGTATCCTGCGTGAAAAGGGAGGCCAGTGTAGGAGAGTTCCAGTAAGTTCCAGCTTCTCCTACAGCTGCGGAGACTGCAGCCTTTCCCAGCAGGGGCTCTGTCCCACAGGTGCATTTTCATCCATGCGCTTTAAAAGACAGAGTTTTCAGAAGCCGAATGAGATCAGATTGGCAAGGGAGTCCCTCGGTGTGCAACGTGACCACAAATCCGGCGTGATTTCACATTAGGCCTCGTATAAGGGAGGCGTGTGAACCCCTTCCGAGGCTGGGACGAACCTGCCGTGTCCCGGCACGCACCGCAGGCGTAAGGGAATGCACGTCCTTGGCGGCTGCAAGAGGTCCTGGTCACCCCGCACGGCCGGGGTGTTCAACACCATCTTCGTGACTTGGCGGCATAAATCCCACGACGCCGGAGACGAGCCGAGTTTATAACATACATGGCTGCTTTTGAAAGCCCACTCTGCCGCGTTGCTCGCTGGTCTTGGAATCATCAGCTGGCCGCGGCCAAACAGCTGAAGACGCACCTGAGCAATTTTACTACATCAGTATTTCCACTGATACCAAGCAAATGTTAGCAGGATCGGTCTTAGCAATAATAATTGCCGAGGTGGGAGTGATCCAGACACAGGGGGAAATCTGCCCATATTTTGCCCGCCGTGACAGTTCAACCGCTTTAAAATAGCTTTGGTGGTTTTGTTTGGTTTTTTGTTTGTTTTGGTTTTTTGTTTTGTTTTTTTCCTGTTTTTTTTTTATTTTATTTTTTATTTTTTGGGGGGGTGATGTTAAGTGTATATGTGCAGAGACGAAGAGCAGGGGAGGGGTGGGGGGTGGCAGCCACCGGGCTCTTTTAGGCCCTAGCTTTCAACGGAAGAGGAAAAAAGCTAATCCTTAAATCTGTCAGTTATTTGAGAAGAAATTACAAACATCGTGAATACGTAATTACTGAAAATGTCAAACACATAATATACAAGCCAGGTGGAAGAACCAACTCGTTGTTCAAGACCTGCCTTTTCTCTGAGGTCAATCCTCATTTAAAGTTTGCATTCAAAATATATCGATTTCTGTGTGATACACGCAGAAAGAACAATTCCGAGGCACCTGTTTTACTATAGCTTTGAGACTGCACAGTATTTAGGGTCCAGAATGATGTCTTGTGAAAGGTAAGGACAAGGATATCATCTGAATAGTCAAACATCAATTCGCTGAACATGTTTAATTAGGATTCTTGGCAACCCTAATACTTCACTCTATATATTTACCAAAGGCAACCTTTCCTGTCTGTCTTCGTGAAGGTGTTCGATTAAAATGGAAGGGCTCATACAAGCAAAAATAGTGGTCGTGATCTAATCCAACTATTCCAAACAGCCATCACGATTCAGAGTATATTTTTGGAGTAGAACAGGAAATAGCCAGTAAGGGAAAACTGAACACTAAACCCGAGCCAGAAATACAGCAGCACTGCTTGTTTTGAATTCCCTTCACAAAGCCTTTACTACACTCCCTTTTGCCTTTTTCAAATCCAAAATGGTGGGATGTTTCATTTTCTATGTATTTGATCTCACTGAGAGAAGCTGCGATGTCCCTCTGTAACCCCGGTAGTCTAGCAACATGGAGCAAGCCTAACGGCGCGTTACTTTATCAGTTCTGCTTGCCGGGCTAAATTAAAATGATGGTGAAAAAGCCCATTGCTCCAGCCACTGAAGGGACTGGTAGGGAAACGGTCCATTAAACCCAGATCAGGAGCTATTTATAGAACTAAGCGACTACTCGTTAATGTCGCCAGCGGCTACCAATGAAATCTCTAACAGACACAGGGCTAAACATTCGCGCTCCGATTCTTTTCCAGTCCAAACTTCCAAGTAACAAAACGTTTAGTGAATGAACTTCGACTCGAGCAGGTAGGGAAAGAGGTTTAAACATTCCTTGCTTTGAAAAAAGGTTCGTTTCCCACATGAAATAATTTCCCATTCCTCCAAAAAAGAGGTAGATAGGGAAAATGGGAAATAATTTCTATGCATAGGGGACCTGAGCTAAACTGAATGATTCTCCTCATCAGAAAATGAAGAACTGACTGTTAGTCTCCGAAAGCAAAGGCACTACTGAGAAATCTGGAGAAGGGAGACAGCTTGTTATCTGCAAATGAATCTCTTGCTATAACGTTGCGATCTGATTGTGCATTTGTTTCCCTTCTGCATTTCATGTGCCTGCGCGCTGACTGGCTGCCAGCGCTATCTTACCAGCACAGCAAGCTGACGAATTGCTCTTTAATAAGGCTCTCGTTAATCTTTTTTCCCCCGGAGATCCGTATTTTCTAGTCAGATAAGGTTGAAAAATTTCAGACAGTGAGAGGCAGCCAAACCCCCTTCCCCCGCGGGCCCTGCTCTTCCCCCGCCCGGGGCTCCTGGCGCCCGTACCTCCCTATGTGCGGCAGGAGGGGCAGCGGGGCCTCAGCCGTCCCTCGCCCGGCGGGCAAAATCCCGGCCAAAGCAAACCCAAGGGAGGGCACAGCGGCGGGGCCGGGCCGCGCCGAGCCCAGCCCAGCCCAGCCCAGCCGCCGTGCTGCCCGCAGGGGGCGCCCGAGGCGCCGCTGGGTCTCGGGGCGCTCAGCCGGTGCTGCCCTCAGTGCTGCCCCGCCCCTCCCCGGGGGTGTGTTGGGGTATCGGACGGGGAGGCAAGGGGGCACTTACCGCATATCTTCAGCCCGATCTTCCTGGTGCACCCGTGAGCCACGCCGCACCACGAGTCATAAGCTGGAAAAGAGGGCAGAGTCGTTCCCCTGGGGCCGCAGGGCTGCTCGGCCGCCGCGCTGCCCCCCCGGACCTCCCGCACGGCCCCATAGCAGGGAGGAACGGCTGATTCCCGATCCCAGTGGCGCCGGGCGCGGGGCAGCTGAGGCTCGGGTATCAGCGAGGTGACATGCTGGCCCGCCCAGAGGAGAGGGAAAGGGACCCGGGACTCGAACAGCTCATCATTTACTGGCGGGGCTCCAGGGAAGTGGCAGCTTAAAATAAAGTGGCGTGAAATGGGGTCACAAAAGAGTTCAGGAATTAATTGGGTGAAAAATAGTATTTGACTAGATGATCGGACTTGCATGACTGAGCCCCGGACGGACTGACGGGCCGCCGACTGCCGTACTAGGACGGCACCGGCGGAGGGGACAGGCTCCTTCTCAGCCCAGGGAGCCGCGGCCCAGACACGCCCCGGTCGGCCCCACCTGAACCCGGGCGAAGGGGGGAGCGGGGCCCGGGGTACAGCCGAGACCCCCTGTCCCTCGGCCGGGGCAGCCACAGGTCTGGCAGCGCGGGGGGCACTGACCGGGGTTGCGGCGTGAGGGGAGAAGGTGTCAGAGGGGCCGGCCCCGGGACGGTTCAGCCGGGCGGGCAGGGCAGGTGCTCGATCCCTGAAAGGGGGAGCGGGGGAAGAGCCGCGGCGCTCCCGGTCGGGCGGAGGAGCCCTCTCGGAAGGGGCTCCGCCCGTGCCCGGGGGCGGGGAGCTGCTGCCAGCGGTTATCTTGGTTTGACCCGTGTTGCCACTTAATTTGATTTCTGCGTGTGACACCTCAGTCGAAGGCAGCAGTACCTGTCACCCGTACATGGAACAAGACCTAGTGCTGCCTCTCGCCCCCTCCCCCGTTTTTCCAGTTTCAGAATAATGACAATAATGACTCCGATGCTCGTGCCTCGTAGCTCTTTCAGGGTAAAAGCTATTCCTCGCCCTGCTGTCCTGACAACCTTTCATTTCTTACTGTTGCCCGCTGTTTGTCTCTGATGCTTTATAGCATCGAGTCTCCTTTTTTTTGGTTTTGGTTTTTTTTTTTTTTTGTTTTTTTTTTTTTTTGGTAGGCGACTGTCTGAATTGCCTGGCAGGGCTATAAACTGATTCTCTCCACCTGCAGCAGCCTTTGCTTCCCACTCACACCTCAATAACTCAAGGCGAATTCAGAGCAATTAGGAATACAACGCTTTGAAAAGCTGCAATTAGCATCCAAATTTCGCTTGATTACAGGCTTCAGCGTAGGCTGAAAGGAAGCTGCAGCATTAGCATTTATAAAATGTAGGGGGGAGACACCCGCTTTAAGGCACTAGTGTAACGTCGCCCTTTAACGGATTCATTTGCTCCACACCTCTTACAACATCCCGATTTTTTTGCCATCTGGAACGTCAGTTTATTTTCTAAATCTCTCAAATGCGGCTGTGGCTGTAAGATAAAGACAGCACCGGCCTCTAAGGTGGGCTTTTCCTCACAGCGTTTTATTCGCCACTGAATAACCTCTCCCATTCCCAGTAGGAAGATGGTTTCTTTGTGTAGAGCACTTTCCGCACCTTGCTTAATGGCGCAGAACAGGGCTTCACAGATATAACATTTCGTTTCGACGCTGGTCTTTCCGAGCCTAAGTGGAGAAAGCCTTTAAAACACTTTAAACGAGGAAAATATTAAAACCTACTTGTAGGTCGTAAATTAGGTGGGGTGGGGTCCGGAGCATCATTGGAGGATGAAGGAGCGGAGGAAGCCATCCCTTCAGAAAAGCCCCAGTCCCCGAAACCCGGGTTTCCTCGATATTCCTCGGAGGGGTGGGCAGCAAGGAATTTGCTGGAAGGAAGAAAAGGCGGGTTTAGCAGTCTGGTCTCCTGGAGCACCACACCGGAGTCCCGTCCAGACGCCGGCGGGCGGCAGCCGCGCAGGTCCCGGGGCGGCGGCAGGACGGGCCGGGGCCGACCGCACCGGGAAAACGCCTCGACAGGCTGAAGAGCAAAATCGTCCGTTCTCTGGATGCCAGGGCGCTACCCCCCGCGCCTGAATGACAGACGTAGCAGAGCATTAAGTCTATCGCAATTATATCGGTGGCCACTGAGCTGGGCAATTATATGGCTCGCGTCAAGTGGAGACCAACGTGCAAAGCGGGCTTCGAATGCACCAGCCCAAATGACCTACAATCCCAAACGGAGCCCGCTTCTCTGCGTTACCAAACACACGCCTGGCTAAGCACTCAGGAAAGACTGACAGATAAACCCCCGCCACCGCAAAGGTGCGTTTTGCCCAGGTCCACTGACAGGCGTCACACACGTGTATTTGCACACACATGTTTCAGCAAATCGGGGCCAGTACGTGCTCCAGCTCTAACCAGCGCTCTCCCATGCCCGCGCTCTCTTTAGCGGCACAAAAGGCAGGAGAGGCATGTCTGTCTGGGGAAAGGAAGGTGCTGGACCAGGCCTCGCTCCTCGCCAGATGTTCAGCTCTTTCCAGGCGGACACAGCGCTCCGATAACCAATACAGGGTCGCTGATCGAAAATTGCCGGGTCAGTGCCCAGCTCGTCTCTTTGTCCCCACGGCTACCTGCGATTTATTTTCTTCCCCTTGTGCAGAAAATGAAGGTCGCGGTAACGAAGGAACGTTTTCTTTGTTAGCAGCTTTCTTCAAATCTGTAGCTACCGATTCATTTACACCCGCGCGTAAACACACCGGATCAATGATTTCAATGCAAAACAGGTATCTAATTTCTTTAAGACGAGAAAGAAAAAAGCCATAAAGCAGAAGAGATTTTCTAGACAATGCCTGGAAGTGAAGTAACAGGTTAACACGATGTCTAAGGGGCTAGCTGTATAAAAATACCCGTTATTCCTCTATAGGTAAGACAACGACCCAAAACGATTTTAGGGGCGAAAAAATGCTCCAGATCCTGAAAGAGGTTCCCGAAGGCTTGAAAAAATAGGATGCTGTTTAGAGGACACTTACCGAGGGGGCGAGCGGACACTCTTGCTGCCTTAGTCCAGGCAGGCAGGACGACTCTAGCCTGGGAGCGACCCGCCGCTTATAAACTCTGCCAGAAACGACGTCGGAATACCAATCGCGCCGCGGAATTTAATGCGAGATGACCTTTTTTTTCCAGAAGTGCTCGGATTTGCTTTTTTGAAAGCGTGAATCGCCGGTTGATCTGCTTCGACGCAGGCATGAGTCACAGGGCTGCCGCCACCCCCTCCACGCCGCTCCGCACGGGGGCTGGGGACCGCTGGGGCGGGGACGGGCAGCCCCCGGCCCCGCCGGCTGCCGCTGGTCCGCTTCACCCCGGGGCGGCGGCGCTGACTCCCGCGGCGGGTTGGGCTGCCCAGCCGCGGCGGGGGGAGCACCCCGGCCAGGGGGTTCTGCCTCGCGAGTCCGTCGCTGAGCCCCCCTTGCGGAAGGAGCCAGAGGCTTTTTCTAGACAGCACTGCCTTGCCCCGAGTTCGCCGGCGGTGCTAACAGGCGGCGGAGCATCGCACACACCGGCGCACGGCTGAGGCGACGGGGCCGAACTCCCGCCCCGACAGTACCCGCGGCCCCGGCACTCCCCCGCGCACGGTGCGGGCCACGAACGAGCCAGGCGGGGTGCGTGTGAACTGTAGCTTAGCAACACCCCCCCGTCTCCCCTCCGCCGTGCCGAGGGTCTGATGTGTCCCGCTGGCTCACCCCTCGGTTCTCGAGGCCGGCTAGCTCCGCTCCCCGCCAGAGGGTGGCAGAGGCACGGACACCGCCGCAGGGGAACACCTGGATTCCTGTAACTTGCCCTGAGTGTTGCCACTAAATTACGATTTTATACCAGACATCGCTTTGCTAAAACGAGAAACATTAAGACAACAAGTTTTCTGTACCCCCGACAACCTCAAATCTGTGTCACTCCATCCCACCCCCCAAACATGCTTCACCAACACTTCGCAGTGGTGACCGCGGGGCTATACTTCAGCATGCCGCGGTAGCTACGCAGATGTCTAAACCAAACCCTTCTCAAAAAGATGTCACGTCAGGGGCTGGGAGGAATCCGCAATGAGGTGGGAGGAGGGGAAACAGCCCGATGGAGCCACAGAATTCCATCCCGTGACGGGGGTGCTGGGCAGCGCAACGAGCAGCAGGGACGTGTCCTTCCTGAAGGACTCAAGTGAAAAGCAAAAACTTACTAGCCAATTTTTGGAAGGAAATCAGCCAACTGACAGGGTTAAGTAGTCAAGACTATTGCTTTGTCGAGCACACTTACTGTCTAGGAACGGGATGTGTAAGAAAAACACCGAAGGCACAAAGACTAACTTTTAAACATAGCTTTACAGGTATTAGTGGCCCTAGCTAACATGACCTTTTTCCCTCTATTAGGGCTATCATTTTAAAGGTGATTTCAAGCAATCGGGCAAAACATTTGCTCAGTGCCGAACGTGAGAAATAATAATACAACTCTTGCCAGCTGTCTTCATAAACATAAACAAACAGGCATAGGAAATCTTGGCAGGATTGCAGTGCAAAGAGTCAATAAGAGATCACGCAAAGAACTCCTAAGCCGTCAGTCACTGCAAGGCGCGACCCGGCCGGGTCTTTGCCCGGCAGGCAGACAGCCTGTGCTCTCACTCCTTCCCGTCTGGCTTTCCAGAAGAGCGTGTGTCTGGAGCAAATAGACTTGGTTTATTTACACATATTTACATCATATTTACATCCTCGTAGAATCTGAGGCTCGCCAAGGGAAGGAGCCAGACAATGAAGGCCAGCGAGCTTTCGGCGGCACGCTGGAAATACGACTCGTTCCGGCCCCCTGAGCTGCCCGGCAGCGCCGCTCGCCCCTGCGCGCCCCGCTCAGCACCGCGGACAGCGCCCGGCCCCGCAGGGAGCGGCACGGCCGGGGCGCGGGGAACAGCCCCGCACGGCCCCGGGCGGGTGCGCAGCCCCCTCGCTCCCTCGCGTCCGGGCAGGAACGTGCCGAGAGCGAAGCCCCCGAGCCCGGTCCCGCTCCCGCCCCGCGGCCCCTCTGGGTGTCGCTGTGTCTCAAGGCCAGACGCCGCAGCGAGCCCTGCGCGGAGCCCGCCCGCCGCCGCTGCGGCTGCTCCCAGCCCGGGCTGGCCGCGCTCCCTTCGGCCCGGCCGCGCCGGCCACAAGGGGAAAGCAGCCAGCCCTGGGGCTCCGCGGGTCCCTGCCTCGCTCATCTACAGCGTAGCTGTATAGGACGCGTGGAAACGCTTGGTAACTCTCGTTTACGACGGAACTCTTTGAAAATCCGACCTAAACACGAACCGCTCCAGCTCCGGAGACTTCATTCAGAACTCGCCACACCAACTGAAACCTTTGAAATGCCCTTGCCAGATGCACACGCCCAGACTAGGCCGCTCAGAGAGGTATCGGTTTCAATGAGAACTGAAAGCCTTCCTCTCCAGCTATGCTACCTGAGCTTTCTGCTAAACCACTATTTTCTCTTTCCCTGTGACAGTCCCTTCCCTGAGGCTTGAGTGTACTCTAGGCACAAGTTACAGAGAATCTCTTCACAGGTTGGAGACCCTAGAAGACTTGGCTTTTGCTTGGAACCCAGATGTTTACTGCAGATGTGAAACACACAGGAAAAAACACTGACGCACAGTATCAGCAAGGTAGTAGCATGCAGATCTATAGTTCCCCTGGTTGAAGCTTGTAAGCAGCACATCAGTTAGAACTTACTTTAAAAGCCAGACCTTGAGGTATCTCTTGAGTTCACCTCCATCTACAAAGTGGACATGATAAAATATGAATCATGAGTACTCTGGGTGGCCATTGGAATGAAAGTGATGCAATAAATATCTTTAGCAACTAAGACCAGCCAGTGATTATGCAATGTTTGTAACTGTGTACAGTCACAAACAATGACTGTAAAGCAGAAGAAAATAGTTTATTATTTGTATACAGCCTGTCCTTTTCAAATGACTTTGAAAAGTTGTTGTGTTCAGAGCTGCATACAGTATTTTAGGAGACACGAGCTTCTACTGCCTACACGGTAAGGAGCTCACAATGTAACTACATGCCAATGGAAAAGCAAATAGAGAAAACAGCAATGTGCCATAATATTTCCTGTTTCTTCATATTCTGAACTATAGTCATGTTATGTATGCATTTATCAGCAGATAGGGCAGTAAATTTGCCTTCTGGTGACTATTACGATTGTGGGGTTTCCCTCTATGAGTGTTCTCTCTCTGTTGCCTTTTAATTGCCATTTTGCGTGGATTGTGAATATTTTAGCAGGCTGGGATTAGGCAAGCTCTTTCTTTAAAAGTGCATATAGTAGTATATACCCCAAACATCTATGATGTTCCTGAACTTGTGGGTTTGTATTCTTGTCTTTGTAGCCTGTGATCTATTTTTTTTTTTTTTAGTAAAACAGTTATAGTAATTTGTAACTCAGTTACAGAATGACAAAACATATTTATTGCATCAGATATGTTTCCTTTCCTACCATTTCCAGTATGCAACTATGTCTCATTTACCTGAGTCTTTGACAGAATGGAATAATTTTAATGATATATTTTCTTAACTCTTGACAAAGAAAAATTGGAAAACTGTTCAAAACTAACTGTTCCAGAATTTTTTTGGCTATCACCTTTAGTGCTGAAAAATACAGTATAAATTACTGTATATCTAGAAGAGAAAAAAAATGAACATGCTAAGAGAATAACAAATTAATGGTTTAGTTAATTGCCGTAGTCCAGAAAATTCTACTAATGAAAATTTGGTGAAGACTATGGATTTACACTTCTATACTACAGATAACTTTTGCTGTTTTCTGTTACTTGACAAAAAATTTATTGAAGATGAACGATATGTTTGCTTTGGGTTTTGTGATCAGTCAGTAACTGATGTACCCAACTGTCCCATATATAAGGATCATGTAGATCACTCGAATTTCAAAGACAGCTCAAGATGAACTGCCAGCCAGAACATTCAGCACTGCTGTGATGAAGGGCATTTAGAAAAGTCTAATATGAAGCACATTGTTTTACATACTTTGCGGGCTTCTCGTTTCAGGATGTCCCCCTTCCTGATCCTTGCTGTCCATTTTGATCTGCTTCATTGGGAAAACATCCCAAAGAACAACCCACATCCTGAAACAATAGCAGCAGCAACTCTCAATACCCCCAAGCAAACATGGAAAGAAGTAAAGAAACCCCTTACTTCCAAACTGTAACAAAATAAAACCTTATTTATCTAGATGGATAAAACAAAATTACTTAAATTGGGGAACTGTGACTGTAGCATGAAAAAGTAACAAAAGTGATATAATATAATGGCCAGCCTTCGCGAACGAAGAACCGGGGAAGGTCTTTACACCTTCCAGCCTGCGCATTGGATTTTTTAG
>JAYRBT010000181.1:20232310-20296367 GCA_036023395.1 Myiotriccus ornatus | reverse complement strand
TATGCCAGACCAATAGTGCATGTACATGTGTGACACCCAGAAGTGTATATAAGTAGAGGCACTGTTGTAATAAAGGGTTCTGGTATCCCTGAACACCGTGTCGTCCTCCCGCCAGACCGACAACAGCTTGGGTTAAAAAAAGAAACAGACACTGCAAAGCTAAGTCCTATTAAGAGTCACAAGTATCTGATAAGCATCTTGTCTGTCATATTTATCCAAACAGATCTGCGTCAGGAATTATTCTAAGGAAAATAACACAACACAGAGGTACCACTGCAGCTCAAGGCAGTAAAAAATAAGAAACCCATGGAAGTTCTTTTACATAGGCACATCTATCTAAGCATGAGAATATTAACCTATTATTTCTCCAAGGCTTATAAACTTTATTAAATAACATTTAGACACATCACTGGTAAACAGAAGTTTTTCTTACGCTAAGGTAAAAAGAAGATGTACTCTTAAAATCATGGCATGAAATAGTTACTATGTAGTCTTAATACCAGGCCTTAGAATTTCTGTAGTGAAAAGCAGTACTAAACTTTAATGTACTCATGTGTTTAATAAAATATGTTTATTGTACATTTTCTTCTGCCTACCCCAGAACGGCACGTTAGCTATGTTTTGGTTTCATTAGTTGACTTTACACTCAGTCCAATTCCCCATCCTTATATAACTGCAGATTTTGTACACTAAAATTCTTACTATTTAAAAAACTCCAAACCTGTAAATACAGTAAGAGTCAGGTACAAGCCTTACCTGCAGCAGCATGGCTTAATCAAAGAATTTTCTCATCACCTTAAAACAAGAGAGTTGTCAAGTTAGATGCATACCTTTTGGTCTGCCAGCCAATGCATATCCAAACTTCCAAAAATATTTTAACTTACTGTCTATTTTCTTTCAGCATTATAACATGGTTCACTCAGTCCTCACCATGTGGACACCAACTGATTAGAGGTAATACATATGGCAGACATCCAACATGGATGTCTGCATTACAAATGGCAAAGATATTAATACAAAATGTAAACCATCTTGAGTTTATACATCTGATCTATTCTTGAGATACTCTACTAAGTGGGAATTTGACTCTCAAGAGCATTAGATTTTTAAACTGAATCAGTTTAAAGTTTTAATGCCAGTCCAGAAAAATCAGCATACTGATAAAGGAGGAAGTATTACCCCCAGACCATGATTTTTCCCTGTCATTATTTAAAGCATGCATATGAATTCACTTAGTTCTTCAGCAAATTGTTTTCTCTTAGAAAAATTTTCAAACATAAAACAAAGCAATGGGAGGCAAATCATGTGGACACTAAAATGAATCTTAGTAGTTCAGGACTCCTACCTCAAAGAAGTTGATAATTTTCACTCCTTTCAATTTAAGTGAGAAGAGAGATGCTCCACTTTTCTTTGAAAAACATCAGGCTCACTTATATTTTATCCATATCTAGAAAACAAACTTTTGTCCTTTCTACAGCCTAGCTGTGGTCAGAGAAACAGTTGAATATCTGTGGTAAATCTACCCAAGAGTCTCAATCCTATAGTCTCTTTATGCAGACCAAACTCATCAGGTGTGCAAATTCAAACCTGCCTAGATGGGTATGAATATTTCACACCACAGTGACAGCTACCATCACTATTCATGACATCTCAGTCTATTACTTTTATAAATGTTAACAATAAATTAATATTAAATTGGTACAAATCACAATCTTATCAGTTATGGAGATTTTCTGATCAATTTTGCAACTGGGACTTCTTCAACAGTGCTATATGGTTTATCTCCAAATCTGAACAAGAGACTGTCATAGAAGTTATACATTTCTACAAAGACCTCAGGTAAGGCTGCTCAGTTGAAGTATTCTCAAGACCTATTTCATTAATGTCGAGGCTATAAAAATCACGATCATTTTTAGCAAGAAGTGTTTTTATTTTAAGGCAGCATTTCTGACACTCAAAACTACATCATCGTTTTGCACATCAGGGTGTTTCATATAATCATGATGGTTTTCTCCTGTACAAGTGGTGCAAAGGAACCCATCAGATCTAATACTTCTAAAATACTGTTTTGCTCCACTGATGAACTGTATCACCATTTCCAGGTAACTTGTTTCTACAGTGGGAAAATACTTCAATTACTTCTGAAGACATCAAGTTTGCATGTGCTATCAAGTTCCAAACAAGGTATAATTTTGCAGGTATAAGTTTGAAAATATTGCAAGGATTACAAAAATTCTAAGACCTAATATTAATGTTAGTAAAGAATACTGAAATTTATAAGAAAAACTATGATTAAACAGTATACTTCAACAGTATACATTGGGGATTGTTGGAGAATCAAAATCATCAATGAAACACCATATTATCTCCACACTAATTTTCCTCAGAATCTTCAGAATTTTCTTAATTTTCTTCATCATTACTATTTGATCAGCTGGCACATTTTGTGTTGCTACTGCTGCTTTTATCACCCATTTCTTCATCATCTTCACTCTCCCCACTACTGAGTTTCTGTGCTGTTTCTGTAATAAAAACACACATAGCTCAACACAGCTCTAGAATCAGCACAGCTGGTCACCAGAAAATAACTCATTTATGGGAGAATGCTCTGCTGAATTAAGCCACTGGGGCTTCTTTGTTATTCCTGCTTCCTGTAGCTACATAGCGGCAAGAGAACACAAGATTCCCCTCTCTCTACCCCCTGCCCCAGGTATCTTTATATCCTAAACTGATAGAGGACTAGGACGTCTTGATCACAAACAGGTGGGGTAAGCTTACGTTAACTTACGAGAGAAGAAAATGTGCGTCTAAACCAGGTTTGGGAGTATTCAAAGATGGATTAAGCCAATACATGTAATTTGTTCCTTCTCACATTACAGAATTCAAAGGGACTTCCTCAGGCTGACATCACACTACTACCCATTTCATAACGAGCATGGCTTACGTTTTGGCACAATTCAATTGCCATGATCAGAGGTAACATCTCAGAGCACTGTCAGATGTCATTTTGTGAATATATCTGGAGCAGTTTAAAAACTGATTTCCTTTACTAATTTTCACATGTTCTCTGCTTGAAATTTCCTGCCCAAGTACTAAAAGATTTTTCTTGAGTGTTCCTCTTCCACTTCAGTGCAGGGTAAGCCAGATTATTTTAAGGTCTTTATTGATGCCTTGGGCTGCGCTAGGTGATATTATGTTGAGACAGGGGATGTGACCTCACATGGTCCATTGTTCTGAGTTTACAAGACTGTTTCTACATTTGTAAGATTTCTGACTCTTTTCTTCCACCCTTAATATAACTGTAAAGTGAGTACTTCCAACTGAACTTTAACACCCAGAGAATGTTTACTTTGAGATTTTATAGACCAAGGCAGGCTACTTAAGACATAGAAAACTCAGAGGTAATAGAAGTATGTTCTCAATTACAGGCTTTTAAAATATGAAGTCAGGTTCTTGTTGGTACAATAATTGTCAGTGTTTCTATATAAAAGGCAAGAACGCCTCTACAATATATATTGTAGTTGAGATTCTCAAACTTACTCACCAACACATTTTTTTCAAGAAGTGGAAAAAACTGCTTGGCCTCAATATTTTCTGGTTCATAGATCAGAACTGCAAGCTGACACATATTACAAACATGTATGATGACAAAATAAACAGAAAGAAACACCCAGAGATAAGTCTGCCTGTTAAAGTTCATGAAAATACAATCATACCAATGAAAAAATCTTACATATACATAGATCAGAAATGGGTATTCATAGCCTGAAGAATATCAAGCTTACTGGTACAACTCATGCTCTCGGGTAGATTTTTCAAGTAATGACATCAGTGAAAAGACAAATTACATTTAAGAGCAATAAGATCATAAAGATCTTAAATAGTGATCATATTTATGATACAACTATCACATAAATTAAGAATAACAGATGCAGAAAATTCAGACACCAATTTAAACCTGAAAGAACCCCAAAAATAGTAAAACACAGAAAACCTTTAATATTATTTCACATACTGCATGCACACATGCACCATGAGATGAGCAAACTCAATCAAATTCAAAAATCTCACACAGAAGAATAATTTTGAGGTAAAAACTGTGTTAACTAAATTCCTCAAGATTTTGTTAGACAGTGGCTGTGTAATTGTAATTTTTCCTAAGATAGTAAAAAATTCACTGTTTTTTTATAGCAAAGTGCCAGTATTTTGGGGTTTGCCATCCTATCTCCCCTTATCCATCTTCCTTCTCTACTGCATTTTCTAAAAAAACCAATTGCATGAGTTAAAACGCAGCTTCCCTTCCCCACTCTAAAAAACAGTGCATAGAGGAGCTTGTGACCAACTAATGAACAGGGAGCCAGGAGAAATCAGTTGAGATCACTTGGAGACAACAGCAACAGAGATCAATGAACACAACAGTAAAGCCAATTAAACAATTAACTGCCAGCAATCAGGCAGGAAAGAAACAATTGTAACCACAACAACCTCATGTCTGAAGCTTCCAAAGTTGTGCTGCTTGGCAAACATGGCAAAATATAGCAATATATTTATATATCAGGAGAATATATGCTATGAAATCATAGGAATAATGTAGCGTGAGTATTTTGCATGATAAGCCAAAATCACATGTAAATTTAAGTCTGGGAATGAAAGACTGTCGAACTAGGTAAACATTGCTGCTGACAAATCCTGACAAGAATTAACAAGTATTCACGGCAGAACTGGTGCCCCACCTTACCTGAATCCATAATTCTTAGTCATGCTGTTGTTATTTTAATAAAGGAAAAATTACCTCTCTCAACAATTCTATTAGTGCCATAAGTTCTCCCTCTTCATTTTCACTTCTGTCATTGCTGCTTTCTTCACCATCTGAAATTCATTACAGTGATTCATCACTATTTTGATTTTCAGTAGTATTGGCTCAATTTCAACACCAAGTTCATTACTGACTTCTTTCCTAAAGTTCCTAGATTCTTTTTCATCTGAAGTTAAAAAGTGGAATAATCTATTAATGACAGTAGCAAACAATAGCACTTGCAGGGCATTTTCATTCTAACTCCCAAGTATTTTTTCATGAATGGTGCTCACTGATAAAGTTTTCTTGTATGCAGTTAAAAATATTTTCTATTTAATGATTACATAACTAAGCTCCTTTTTAAAAGTTACTTAAAAGTTATGGGCTTTCAAGATAGTAATATTATACCTGAGGAAATATTTAATAAACTTTTACTTCAAGTATGCAATGACACTGAGATGGTATCTCCCACTTGCACAAACTCAAAAAGCTAGCTAAGTCTGAAGAGTCCAACACTCTCTTGTCTATACATCCATCTGATTTTACATGCAATCCTCCCACTGAGAGATAGGACAAAAAGACAAATTAATATTGTTCCACAATTGTTATGTTTTTTGGGCTTAAAATCACTCTTAAGATACAAACAGAAGTTTACTGGGCTTGACTGTGTCTCAGTGATATTAATTTTACTGGATTTGTCACGTAAGATTCAGATGCAATGAATTTTTGTACAACAATATAGTAGCAAGGGGAGAAAAAGTAAAGGAAATTTAAAATTTATGTTATAGGAAAAAGTAAAAAATTATGCAGACCAGAAAGCCTCTCTGTATTCACTGTAGGCAATAGCAGATCATGCAGACTGAAGCTGACTCATCTGTCCCACCAGTATGTTCTGAACATGTACCATGAATGAGAAAGGCAAGTTGGGATAGAAAACCTACAGTTCCTGGCACATATTGCTAACATGCAGTTCAAGACTGCTGGTCATGAGCAGGTAAGGGAGGAGCCACAGAGGTTGATGTGACAAAATTTCTTGCTAAGCATTTCTTCCCAGGGACAGTCTGGTTTTGAGACACAGAAATATTCCACATAGCAAGTACTCATCTGGAACTGACAGCATCATTCTGTTCTCTGACACATATTGAATGATGGCAACAGTGCAAAGCAGATTTATTGACTCTGCATATCTGAGCAGTTCCATTACCTTCCTTGATTTCTTTTTTTAACTCAGATATTTTCCTCCCCTCTTTATAATGGTTCGAGGATGACAATGAAAACATATTCAAGCAACTGAAAGTGTTCATGACAGTGAGCGTATGAAGGGACTATGTTAAAGCATAGGGAAAGCTTATTTCTGGTTATTGAACCTTCAAATCCCCTCACTTATTTGTCATTTGAAGTCTTACAAATAGATCAGTATTATTATCAGTAGATTCCACAAACACCATATCGCCATCATCATGATCAAATCACATAATATGCTGGTTACAAGAGAGGTGAAAACAGTACTCCAGTAAATAAACCCAGAGACAGAAGACTTATATGTGAAAATTCATGCTACAGCTACAAAATTCAGAGAGCGATCAGGTTTTCTACAAGGTTTCCTTTGCTCTTATAAACCCAAACCAACAATTTTAGAAGTTCAATTGTAATAGTATAGGGACATGATAGAAACAAGTTTCTTTAAATGGAGTTTAATAGCCACCCTCAGAGTTTCTGCATAACAGTGCCCACTCCAGAATTGCATTCTGCTTCCAAATGGCACATGCTGCTGCTGCTACTTTTGCCTTCATATGGGAAAAGCAGCATGGTTGGAGGCACACCTTCTCCTGGAAATGTTCTGGGTGCTGCTTCATTAAGTGCTTCATGTGGTACCTGAGCAAACTCTATCTGGGGAACCCTTGGTCAGTGTAAGGTAGCAGGGCTCATAAACAGAGAGGCAGTATTCATTATGTGTTACAATTTTAGTACACTGCATATATTGCTTCACATTACACCAGAGGCAAGCTCTGTTTTTTCAGTCCAGAACATGCCTATCTCGTGTGAGTATCCTTTTCAAGGCAGCCTACCTGGAAAGCCAGACAAATGTAATAAGCCCCAACATCAACAGAAACAAGCAATGCTATAGTTTTAAGGAATACAGAAGTTCCTTGTCTGAGCAAAGAATTTTAAACTTCAGCAAAAATACAGCGGTAATAAAATAATCCATTAATACTGGAATGTTTTAACTTACTGTACACATTACACTCAAATAATCTTTCTGTACCAGAGCTTAATGATAAAGAATAACTTTTTTCCTTCTTTTTCTTCTACCTTTCCAGAGCTACTTTTTAATTAATTTTATATATATATATAAATACACATGCACAGAACTATGTGGCTCACTCTCTTACGCAGAAAGAAAAGGCTTCCTTAAAAGATGTGGCAGACAATCACATTTCTGATTAGCATTGCATCAGAATAAATCTAGATGTACACTCCAAAGTCCTTAGCATTATCCCAAGTTTACATTAGCACAAATGTTGCCACTCTGGTAACTTGAGATGGCTTTACAAATATAACCTGTAAATGCAAAATAAATTTTTTAAGAGAGTCATGGAACAAGAAGGTGAAAAATACCAAGCTTTCAGATTACCTGAACCAAGAAGACACATCAGGGTAGATATTTAGGTTAGGCAACAGGAAAAACATCACACACAACTTCATTGTGAGGGTTGCCAAACAATGTAACAGGCTGCTCTGTGAGGCTGTGAAATCCCAGTCCTTGGAGATACTTGTTTCTTCAGTGGATGAAGCCCTAAGCAAGGTAAGTTGACTCTGCTTTGAGTAGGGCATTAGACCAGCTGACCTCCAAAACTCTCTTCTGATAAGAAAGATGTGAACCTGTTAGAGCAGGTCCAGAGTTGAGCCACAAAGATCACGAGAGGGCTAGAGCACATCTCCTATAAAGACAAGCTGAGAAAGTTCAGGTTATTCAGCCAGGAAAAGAGAAGGCTCCATAAAGACCTTTTAGCAGCCTTCTAGTACTTAAAGGAGGTTATAAAAAAGAGAGAAAGTGACTTATTACCCAGGCAGACAGCAATGGGATAAGGGGGAACTATTTCAAACCAAAATAGGAGAGATTTAGATTAGATGTGAGGAAGGAATTCTTTACTCTGAGGGTGGTGAGGCACCAGAACAGGTTGCCCAGAGAATTTGTGGCTGTGCCATGCCTGGAAGTGTTCAAGGACAGGCTGGGTGGGGCTCTGAGCACCCTGGTCTAGTGGAAGGTGTCCTTGTCCATGGCAAGGAGTCTGCATTTGCTATGTATGCAAGTTTAGCGCAGAAGTTCTAGAAATTAGGTCTCAGTACACTTCCCATACTGAAATTGCCTTTGCACAGCCTCTCCTGGGGAGGAGCAAAGTCTTGTCATGAAGCAGCATTCTGATGCACTGAAATAACAGGATACCATGATTTCAAGATTCAAAGGATTTAAAAAAAGCATAATATCTGGTTTATATTTGACATTTCCATATGTGTCTTATAAGAATTTTAGCTCTAGTGCTTAAGTTTTCAAAGTTGTAAAGACAACATAAGTCAGAAATCTGCACACATTAATGCCCTTGATACACTTTCTGTTGATGCTGGGGCACAGAATCATCCCTGGAGAAACATTTTCACAAATGTTCTTTCAACTACTGTTTCTAATTGTAATGAATTTACATTCTACTCAAAACAAAAACATGCTACATTTATTTATCCATATGTTCACCTGTAGTAATAATAAAAATATAAAAAGCAATTAAAGGACAAGTCACAGAACATGAAGATGTTGAGTTCCCAAAATGTAGCTTACCCAATACTAATAATATTTTTTTATTTGATGTAAATTACAGTGGTGCCAAGTGGACCACAGGTTAAACAGTTCATCCAAGCATTTCCAGTCTTTCAAAATTAATTGGATGACAAATTATTGTATTATTGAGATCTAATTGCTTTAAAAAGCATGTAATATATGAGTTGCAAAAGCAAAGATGTATTAGCGTGGTACTGCTTGAATTGCCACTTCTGAAAAGCAAATTCAAACCAGTTGTTTCACATTTTGGTTCTCCTGATGCAATTTTGTTCCTCAGCTCTAATATTTCTTTAACTTGAACCTCTACGGTGCTATTTTTTTGAAGTTCCACTTCGAACATATACTCCCAGATTGTTCAACCACACACTTACTTAGATCTTCCTGATTAAATAACAACTATTTTAAAGCAAATACAATTATAAAAGTTAGCAATTGTTAAATAATTTACCTGTTGGCCCCTAAATACATAATTTTTCATTTTGTTTGTTTGCTCACAAAATAGAGAAGGTAACTTTAAAAAGTATTAATTTTCTATTCATGGTATTACTAAACCCCTGAGGCAGTGAAAATTTGGAATTTTTTAATCTACTGCATGAATATTCAAAGCAATGAAATTTAAAACATCATTCAAATAATCTATTGCATCAAAGGAGGTGTATATTTAAGTTCTGGACTAAGCTAATGCTTACCTTCTAGGTCTCTGTCCTTTTTAAAACAACTGTACCTAATAGAAAATCAAAAAACAAAACCCCAACTGTGTATTTTGCCTCACAGCAGGCTATCAGAATTTGTCCAACCAGGCATGCAACATCAAAACAAACAGAACACACTTGCATTTTTTCTTTTAAAAAAATCTTGGGACATCATGTTTTTACTTTGCTTCAGTTACTGAAGCAATTAATTCATATTGACTTAATGTCTAACTTAAACAAAGAAAAAAACACAATAAAAAAGGAAACCAATCATGACTTTCAGTGTTTTCCACAAGTTCCTGAGGTGGGCTTTTTCCTTGGGGTCTCCATCTCTATCAGAATCATCTATCCAGCAAAGCACTGACAAACATGCTCACACTCTACCCAACTGCATAAACAACCTCAGTGTGTTCTTGTGTTCCTTTGAGATCACTGAACCTTCCATGTGCTTCAATGAATCTCTCTGTGGATTCCTTAGTAAGCAAACCACATGAATGAAACAATCATGCTCTTCGGCATTTATGAGGTGCTAGAATTTGTAATTATCATTTTCAATGGCCTTGATTTTCCACTGTTAGCAAACCCTCATCAGAACAGAAGGATTTTGTAGTACCAGCAGATCACCACAACAAAGCAATATAAGACAAATGTTTAGAGATTTTAAAAACGTCATTAGAGAAACAAAAAAAATTAAGCTTCTGTTTTTAGTGTCCACACATCTTACTCTAGAGCCATTTCAAAATCTTATTTGGTACATCTTATTAAAATAATGTTTGAGACTATCACAGTTATTTCACACCTTGCGTACAACAGGTACCTTGGCCCATCCCATGGACAACAGGAGTTAAAAAACTTATCTGAGAGAGAACAGACAAGATACAGCCCCTCCTGATTCACTGAGCTATTGCTGGCATTCAAGGAGAGCAAGTGGGAACAAGATAACTCTAGAAACAGAGCGAAGCTCTAGGCCATGCAGCCCCTTTTCCTCTGTCTAGCAGATCCCAAACCATGTAACTAGGAAGGGTTGTTTGGCATTTTATGACTGTAAAATGGTGAAGTTCTTCAGTATGAGGAGCAACAGCAATATCTAGAGCTGTATACCCAGAAAGGAGTGTGAATTCAAAGAGATGTATTGCACTTTCCCAAGTACCTAACCTCAAAACACCCTCCAGTGGCTACAAAAAACTATGTTTTTAATTCAGCTGTAGCTACAGCATCACCTCCACAACTACATAAAATCAAAATCTGAATGCAGAAGTTGGAACAAAAAAAGCTTCAAATCTGACACATCACAAAAATTATGTCCAGTGCAGTAAGTACCATACTTAACCTACTTCGCCCTTCAGAATGTGCACTTTTTATTATAATTCTAATTTGGTCCACTGGGTGGATTGCTCCTCTTTTATCCACTAGGCTCGATCAAATCAGTGCAATAGAAGAACTGCTGATGCATGAAATGATAGGTCAATGTAACCTTGTCATGGAGTAATATCCCTGCAAATCACAGTAAACAAATAAAACTATTCATTTTATTTGCTCAAGGTATTAAGCATAAATTACAAAACCCAAAGCAGGAACATTTTAAGTGCAAATATAATATATTGCTGCATACTACTAGATGAAAAACTCAAATATCACCTTAATACACAATATGGGGGAAAAGCTTTTACAAATAAAGGGTGGCTGTAATGGCACTATCATCTACCACCAGACCTTCCCAGATCAGTATAACCAATATTACACAGCGAAGGCTTTCCAAAACCTTTTGTCACCAAGATGTGTCTTTCTTTTCTTGCCTTGTGAATAATAGATGTCTCTGGACTAAGTTCATCTAAACAGCTAGCACAATACTGTTAGCATAACATTTACGTATAAATTATCTCCTTTTTGCAATTTCTATTTTTAATTAACCATAACAAAGTTACCATTACATTGTTAAAGTTTCCATGTGCTTAAAAAGAGATTTGTCTATGAGGTGATTCATGATCATATAAGGAAATAATCTGTAAGACAAGTGTAAAGGTAGCAAAAGTTGAACTACCACCCCAGTAGTTATGTGCTAAGACATCATCATATAAAACATATTGGAAACATTAATGTGTGATTTTATTCTTAACAGCATTCAGTGTTCTATACATACCTCTGCTGTGCATTGCTGTAAGCAGAAAATCTCTGTTTAAAACTTTTAGAGTGAGCTACATATATGTTTTTGTGACCATATATACACATTCTAGAGACTATGGCTGGTAAATACAACTTACAGAAGCTTACAAGGTTGGTTGTGTAATTCTGAGAGTATATGCTTGTAATTGTTTTATGTAGCAATGGTCAAATGTAATTTAAAAAAAATTTGAAAGATATTTTTAACTGGAGTCTTCAGGCTTGAATGGCTTGTTGTATGTGACAACTGTATAGACAATAAATTACGTGTACTACTGAGTATCTATTTTATGCTGAACTTCGGAGGTGGGTGGGATTTTCTTTCTTTCCTAAGATATCCTTAGGAAAATGTTCAATTTTACAGAAAAAAATAGAGAAACTATTTTAAAGTTTAGGCATCAGTGAATGGAAAAATGATACATGATTATTCTATGTGAGACAATAAATGTTTAAAATGCATGGTTTAACATAAAAAAATAGTGCAAAGTAATTTTAAATCTGAAATAAAGTATTTATATCTATACATTTAAGATAGGAAAGAGATGCTAGAACGAGGTCTTGAAAAGATTTGATTTTTTATTTGGGACATGTGAGGTAACATTATCATGAGAGATATCTCAAGCATATGTCAGAGCAATTTTTCAGTGGACATGTCAGCTACACAATCTACGCTATAAACCCCATGGACCACACTACAGTGCCATTAATAGTTTTAAGCAGGGTCTGCCTGGCCACACAAAAGACACAATACAAATATTATAATATTTTTTAAAAAGTGGATAAAAATCAAAATCAAAACATTAGATATTAAAATACACTAATTATGCTATTATAGTTTAATACTGAATGTTTTAATAATAGACTTGGAGATTGAAACTCTTACTTAAAAATAATGCCACATTATCTGTTGTGACAGATACCTCGTAAGAAAATATAACTGGACTGATTACTCCTGGTGTTCCAAAAACCTGAAAAATAAAATAAAACATAAAGAAATAATTTTAAAACAAGTTTTGTGACCATATCCACATAAAGTCTAGTAGAGATCTGGAGGCTTCTATAAACAGAATCAGCTGTTTTTCCTTTAATCTTAGGCTAAAAGAGCATGTGACACAGTAGTCATGCCAAAAAAAATACTAAGAACATTCAACAAAAAAATTTGTAACTTCTCTGGTCGAAAATAAAGCTATCTATTTTGTGGTCAGTCTTAAGGATACATTCCTTTTCCTATAGCATACAGATTAGAAGCTCAGCAGCTCTATAACAAAAAGCAGAATTCCTCAACATGCAGTAGCTGTTCATCCTTGAAAGCAACAGACCGATGTCTCTCTGCTCTCCTTGCCAGTACTGGCATTTATAAATGTTTTCCCCTTGCTGTTCTATCACTTTGAAGCAGCTAAAGCAAGCTGTATTTTCTTGCTGGGTTTTGGCCTCCCCTCACAGAAGGCACACAGCTGTCAGGGAAGCATGATGTTTTATGTTTGAATTCCATTGCAGGGCCAGACACTTCTCCCTTAAAAGTCAGAGAAAGCTTTTCCTTTAAGTTAATGAGGAGCAGAAAGAGGTCTTGAGTAGCAAGTTGCTTCAGTATTGTGTGTATTTATAGAATCATAGAAAGGTTTGGATTGTAAGGGACCTTAAAAATCATCTAGCTCTGACTGCCCTGCCACTGGCAGGGATATCTTTCCCTAGACCAGGTTTCTCAAAGGCCCACCCAGCCTGGCCCTGAACACCTTCCAGGGATTGGGCATGCACAGCTTCTTTGGGCAATCTGTGCCAGTGCCTCACCACCCTCACAGCAGAGAATTTCCTCCTAATATTTCATCTAAACCTATCCTCCTTTAGTTTGAACCTATTACTCCTTGACCTGTCCCTTCATGCCCTTGTAAAAAGCCCCTCTCCAGCTTTCTTGTAGCCCCCTTTAAGTACTGGAAGGTGCTCTAAGCTCTCCCTTGGAGCCTTTTCTTCTCCAGGCTGAACAACCCCAATGTCAGCCTTTCCTCATGGCAGAGGTGCTCCATCCCTCTCATCATCTTCGTGGCCTCCTCTGGACTCCCTCCACAGGTTCACATCCTTCTTATGCTGGGACCCAGAACTGGACACAGCACTCCAGCTGGGGTCTCACAAGGAGGGAATAGAGGGGCTTTCAGTGGAGTGAAGAGACAGGCAGAAAACAATGCTACCACCTGAGGAAGTGGCTGAAATTCAGATACCTCATCAACACCCCAGATGTGATCCTTTACTCTTCTGACAGCAGATAGAAGAGGCCACTGAAACAACCGTGGCAGCAAAGCATAGGTGATTAGTAGACTTCTTAATGTGTGCCTGTAACTCTGCCTATACTGAAGAGCTGCTCCACATACTACAAGCTCCAAGAGCTGGCAGCACTAGTACATGGCTGCTGCTTTTGACCTTATCTTGTTCTCACTTGCTTTTACTTTTCATACCCTGGGCACTGATGAGACCCAGTATTCCCTCCTGCTGCCCCAGGTAGGTTATTTTACACTTGACTCATACCAGGTAGATCTGGTTTAAAGACACATTGCAGGGGCTGGTTCAAGAGTAGGAACAAACAGCTAAATCAGGAGAAGACAAAAAAAGAGAGCAGTAAGTATTTAACCTGGTCTAGGTAGCACAGACTCCAAACATTGAAGCATGTCTCTTGCAACAAATATTTGTCATCTGAAGCACACAGGAAACTCACCAGAGCTTGTACATTGTATTGGGAATACATATATGTAAGTTCATAACAATGCGTTAGAACATTTATCCTAAGAAAATAAACTACGATAAGGGCTATCACCTTTCAGATGTTAACATTTTAACAACTTTCATCTTTTTGGATGATGCAATAAAGGAACAAGATAGAAGTCAAGACTATCTGTTTGTCTAATCACATTTTATATTCAAAATTAAATCAGCTTTAATATATAGAGGCATATAATAAAAAGGTTTGGAAAGCAGTAAAGCCGTACATTCCAACTCACTCCTTTAACTCCAGCGTTTTCTATAAATGCAAGAAAAGCTTCTCTGGGCTTCACACAACCTGCTTCTCCTACTTGTACAGCCAAGGGACAAGGTGCGAGGAGAGAGCTCTAAATGGAAATGCTGGTGCATATCTGGTCTTCAGAAACAAAGAACGTGGACAACACCGGAGCTTATCCCACCACAGTGAAAGATGAACAGGCCATGTTACAGAAATAAAAGCTAGGAGTCTTGAGAGACATGTGCACTTAAAGAAAAAAAAAACCCACAACCAACAACAAAAACGTTAAGGGTCTTGGACCTACAATTCTGTGACACGAGTTTCAATTTGCCGCAAAAAGGTCTGAAACATGTCCACCATTCCAGTCCCCGCAGCCACCGCGGTCCCAGGGCAGGGCAGAGCAGGGCAGGGCAGAGCAGGGCGTGCCCACCCGAGGGAAGCGGTCCCGACCCCGGCCGCGCCTCCCCGCCGACAGCGGCGCCCCGGGCCCGCAGCCGGCAGCGCCGGGCCCCGGGGAAGGCGGGCGGCACCTGCCGCCGTCCCGGCATCTGCTGCCGCCGTCCCGGCATCTGCTGCCGCCGTCCGGCCCAGGAAAGAGAGGTGGGGACGCCGCTGTCCCGCGCCTGCTCCGGGCTGGAGGGGCCGCTTCGGATCAGAGGGGCGGCTGTGACAGGTTGTGCGCCCGAGGAAGGCGGTGCGGGACCGCGCGGCGGGGAACGGCCTGGAGGATGGGAACTGGCACCGCTCTGCGCCATTCCCCAGCTTTAAGGGGCGTCCAGGGACCACTGAAACAGCTATAAAGCCATCACGGCTGCACAAACAACTATCAAAGGATGTTCAGAGCCACAAAGTGTAAATCCAGACATAAAGGGATGAGATAAATCTGTGATGGATCGACCGATCTGTGACTATTAAACACAAGAAACAAAATGCAAGTCCAGCTCAGGAAGTTTTTGAAGCACTGTTCCCCAGAAGCTGAGAGGCTATGACAAGGGGAATATCTGTTTTATATATGCCTTGATTTTAATCCACTTTCCTTTAGCATCTGTTACTGGAAAACAGGCTCCTAGGTTAAACAGACCTTTGGTCTGGCTCACGATAGCTGGGCATCTCCATTATGTTTACCATTTCCCCTGAGAAAAGCATTTCAAGAGTCTCCATTCCTGTTTGCCAAAGGAAGCTGTATGTAGCAGAGGCTCTTTGTGCATTCTGGGACTCCCAAATGATTATGTGGTTGGCTCCAGGAGCATGTGCTGTTCTGCAGCTTCCTTATGGCCTTCCACACACACTGCCCTCAAGGCACTGTGATGATTTTAAAACAGATGTAGCTGGGATACTGTTAGGTCTTCCCTGAGAGCATTACAGCAGAGTGGATAAAGTACTTTGACCCCAGAGGGATGAATCAGAGCCCTTCAGAGAAGTTAGAAAAACCTGCAACTTAGTGGAGAGGTGTTAATAAAAGCCTAATTACTGAGGCCTGAAAGCTGGAGGTGGGAAGATGTGATCCTAACCACACTGTTCTGTTGCCACCCAAACTTGGGGGCATTACCTGTGCTATTTGACATGCCACCTATCCCTGGGCAGGTCTTCAGGGCTGACCCAATCACTTTGTAAATCTTTTGAGATGAAGTGTTGCTGATTGCAGTCTAGTTGAAAGTGAATTCCTAATAACCTATTTTGAATGAAAATAAACTTTGTAAAAGTCAAAATGAGAAAAAAGCGTGACTTTACAGACAAATTTTGGAATTCATTTGTAGAATTCACATGTTAAAAATCCTTGGTATTAATCATAATTAATATAGCTCTTAATGCATCTCACACTAACAAGCATTAGTGATATATTCAGACTACTTTGTTGGGATTAATAGAGGATTGGCTTTCTGATCAGCAATTAAAAAATGTTTTCTAAAAGCAATTAAAAAATTGTTTTCTAAAAACAAGCATCCCTTTGTGTCAGCCAAGCTGCTGAAGACAAATATTCTCTTTCTAAAAATTCTTTTTTTAAGACTGGATTGTAACCAGTGCATGAGAATATGGAAATTCTGCACATGGAAAACGAGAACAAAAAGTCAGGTCGGCCACTTAGTTTGTCTTTGACTGACAAGAGTTCATTGCTTAACCAATGAGAAGAACATCTCCTGCAGGCAAAAACTCAGATGAGACTATTTTATGCTTTTTGATTAACCTTTTTGAATAAATGATGATAGAGAAAAGTGGTATGAAAAATGCTATGGAATCAGCCGCAAGTCAAGAGGTTTGGTTGTTTTGATTAATGTTTTTCATGTGGCACTGAGATGGTAGGAACTTGGTAATTTCTACAGCAAGATTTCATGAGAGAGGCTGCACTTACTGCTTTTGAGATCAAGAGAAATACATCCGGGACATATTAAGGATGGTATATTACATAGTCTATTAGTTTTAAAGAGGTGAGGTACACCTGTAGTTGAGGTAATCTTGGATCATTTATCCTAGATTCTATTTCATTAAATGTGCTTTGTTGTATGCTATGCTTTTCTCTTATACCTTTTAAACAGGTAGGAATGTTTTCTAAACTGAAATAACGAATAATTAACACATAGCTGGCATATGCTCCACAGGTAGAGACTGTGCTGTATCTAACAGTCTGGCCTTGGGAGCAGGATAAGGACTGCAGTGCCCTAAGACTGTTATCCCCAGACAGAGAGGAACAACTCCTTACCCAGGGGCAGTGGCTAACTGCAGCAGCTCCCTCGAAGGGTAAAGCTCCTGTGGTCAGAGCATACCCAGCCAGCACAGGGAAAACAGAGCCATGTCCCAGGGCTTCACACCTGCTCTGGGGTGGCTCATGTCCCTGTAGGGCACACAAATACTGCAGAGGTTTCTGGACCTTGAGCAGAGAAAATAAATTCCACGTGCCCATATACTCTACACTGTCTTGCAGATCTGTACAAGAACCATGGGGAATCTAAGCCGACATCATCATTCTAATTGTTTTTACCATCATCTAAGTTTTTCATCTTTGATAGTGTGTGTATCTTAATTAGGAGATGGTTCTCAAGTGTATTGAAAAGCAACCAAACAAACCAAATAATTGTATAATTCTAATACATCTTTCTGAGTATTCAAAACATCTAATTGCTGTAGCTTATTAAAAACAGGCTTAAACTTACCCTCCTCCTTCCCCTTTCTTGAACATGCTCACTGTCAGATGTTCCAACATCTAGATCAGAATCTAGATCTCAGTATTATAGCTGATACCTGACACCTATTCTAAATTAAGTCTAGGATGAATGAATGCATAAAATAAAAAGACAAAGGAGATTCTAACGTACTTAGGCACTTTATGAGGAATTATTTTAATGTAACATACTATTCTGCTTTACTGACTCTTTAATATTTAATATTTCTTAGCAGATGAAAACTTTGGTTCTAATGAGAAAAATAATTGAATGGTAAAACTAGAAGGTAATTCCCACATTTAAGTCTCAATGAATTCAGCATTTTGCAATCACTGTGTTTAGCTTAGGAAACGTTTTTCATGGGGGTAGAGAACAAACCTCATGAAGGCAATGCAACAGCTGCATCCTGGAGCACCCTGCAGAAAACTTTGGGTTGTGCCACAAATTCTCCTGAGTTGTGTAGGGAAACTGGGAAAAGTGAAGCAGCTAAAAACTTCTAAAGAATCTTTTGTATTGTGCCTCCCCTCTTCATCCAGGAAGTAGAGAAGGGAACAAGGACTCCTTCCTAGTATTGATAGCCGTGAGTGCAAGCAAAGCTGGTACATGAGAAGGAAAGGTTACCTAGCTGCTTTGTCTTCTGCCTCACCCTCCTGCTTGACAGAAGCATAATGATCTTCAGATACATGAACCTCTTTTTTCCGCCCTTGTGGGAAAAACATTTAACAAGTCCTTCCTCTGATGAGAAAAAACCACTTCCCTGTAGACTGCCAGGATGTGCTGAGCATGTTTAGTGTTGTTCTTTGTATATTCATGATCCCACTGGGGTAGCAGAGTTACAGTTCCAGTGTTCACATGCAGTTTTACAGTGTGTTACAGAGAACCTACTTCCCCTAACAGGATTGCTCACGGTTCTGCTCTCTGTAACTTAACTATTCAGGCACTGAACACAGCTTTGATTACAGCACTGTGCAAGTAGCTTCTCAATGTCATTATACAATTTATTTAAGCATTTTATTAAGAAGCTCAGACATAGCCTTAGGCCTCATGTAGGCACATAAGAAGATTTGGTTAATATTTTGGAAAATATAAAAGTATAATCTTTGCCTGCTTAAAACACTTTCAGTTCTTTCAGAGCAAATTAGCAGCAAGAAGTCAGTGGAACCACACTGCTGAAGGGTCAGGTAATGTTGCAAAGAATGGGCTTCCTATTGGGCTACTAAGGTGTACAAAGCAATGTTTTACGACATGTAAAGTAAGGAGGTATCAAGTGTTTGGCTGTTCTTGGAGGATTCAACAAAAGCAAAGCACTACCACTGTTCCTGCTCAGAAGGAAAGCTAATTATTTAGATGTGAGGGGAAGAAATGAAGTCTTGTCCATACTCCTTTGGTATTGACATACAATAGGGGAGACCACCTGACATTCTCAAGCTGTGTTATCTTTCCTGTCTAATCTTTGATGAGTGGATAGTGTGCGTTTCCCTTTCTCTTCTTCACATGTGGATCCTAGACCTGTGGAGAGCTGTATGAAATAGGAGGAATGTGACTGACATCTCTTTTCCATACAGATGGGAGATCTGCATGTGGAGATCACAGGCACGCCATCTGACCCTGAAAAAATCATGTTGG
The DNA here is from genome assembly GCA_036023395.1 of Myiotriccus ornatus. NCBI lineage: Eukaryota > Metazoa > Chordata > Aves > Passeriformes > Tyrannidae > Myiotriccus > Myiotriccus ornatus. The sequence goes on along the minus strand of JAYRBT010000181.1, from coordinate 20,277,115 downwards.
ATATGACCCCAAGTGAAGATATGGGTTTTGGCTAATAAAATTTCTTTCAACCTGCTTTATAATTAGAGCCTGTTTTGAAAGTGTGCTCTGTGATGTCTGGTTCATGTTAAAAAGGAAAATGAAAAACGTTTTTGAGTAGTATACAGATTAATACTGGAATGTTGTTTAAACAGCTCAGTACTATTATAAGAACAGGGACTTACAGATAATAAGAATGTATTATTTTTGCAGACAACCTTACCTTCTAAAAATACAAACACATAGGTACACACTATTGAAGGTGGTGTCATTGGTATTTGCAAACAGAAACTTTTAAGTTGTGAAAAATATCAGTTCAAGGCATTTGAATATTATTTTTCATTCTGAGTATAACTATCTTCTAAAAAAGGGGGGAGTTATTTTTCATTTTACCCCCTGATGGTTTATCATTCCTCCATACTAAATGCTATGGTGACGTAATACCCAGTTCAGGACATCTCAGTCACTCTCATGGTAAAAGTCCATGATTCAGTGGTGACAGGAAATTGCAAATATAAAAAGGAATTGCATTTTATGATGGGACAGGTTGACAGGAAGGACAAGGTAGGATGTTGCCTAAAGCGAGTTACTTGCTCAGTATTGGCATCAATGGCCAAAAAAGCCCATGGCTGATACTCCAGAGAAGGGATATTAAGATGAGCTACCTTGGCACAAGGCTCATTTAAAAGTGCAATTATATGCACAATTTCACAAATTTTTCCCATTTATGCATTCTGAGTGGTATGCTAAAATTATTGAATATCACTGAAGAGTAAATTGTACCTACCACTAATGGAGAAAGGTGAACATATACAGACACTCCGCACAAGCCCTCTGCACTCAAATTGTTCAGAGAATAGTGACTTAGTTCACACTGCAGTACGAACCTGCCACTCCTTCAGGAGGTTCTGGACACTGACTTCAATACACTGGAGCACAGGATGCACCTCATAGTCACCTGCAGAGGAGATGGAGACCTCCTGTCTGTCTGCATGCCCTTGAGTGGATACCCATAACCCTGCTCAGCGAGCACACAGCCTCTCTACACAGCCTCACGTTGGGCTCTCGTTAACCGGGCTAAGCAGTGATGTAATCACCAGATCTGGGTCAGGGACATGGTGGGATTTTGTGTGTACTTAAGTAAATGTATAACACAAAAGAAATTAAGAGATTATGAGAAGAAAAACGGCATCGATGGCCTCCAGGTTAAATGTCAAATCTCACTACCAATAATCTCTCACTACTTGTCACAGTCACAGGGTCAAAATACATGCTTTCTCTGGTTTTCATTACCCATAATGAAACAGCTGTGTGACTTCAAATCAACTGGGAGTAAATATTAGCAGGGAATAAAACCCATAAACTTATTTAAAAGACCCTTTGAATTACACACGCATCTGCTGATTTTCTCTGGTCAAGACTATTCCTTCAATCACACAAGGGCCCTTGGATCCTTCCTCTCTATGCTGCACATTAACACTTACCTGGTAAGAGTGAGCCTTGATGGTTGTTGAACACTTCCAGGTCCTCAGTGGCTTGGACAATATTTAAATGCGAAGTTACTGAAAGTACCTGCAAAGCAATCTCTTTGGAGGAAAACTCAGTAGTCCCAAAGATTTATGGATCTTGTTTGGTAAGTATTTTTACAAAGGTCTTTGAGCTGACTCTATCAGGTGCCAGAACAGCAGACCCCACATTTTTACCACAGGATTCACAAGACTCTCATAAAAAGCGTGAGAAATAACTGAGAAAAAAAAGAAGCTGGGAATTATACTTTTTTTTCTTACCACTCACTATGAGAATATTAAAAGTATTCTAAAGTGCCTTGATAATTGTGCAACTACTTGCAGAGAGATACACATTTTCCCTATTTATGAACTTCTGAGTGACCTGCTAAAGTCATTGAATATCACTGAACAATAAAAGGTACCTTTCATCTAAGAGTTTCAAGACATGAGCATTTTATATTCCCTATTTCTTCAGTATTCAAGACTAATATTAGATAAGAGAATTTACAAACTGAAATAGTTAAGTTGTAGTTACTTTAAACTGCAATCTCTCAAAATCTGCAAATAATAGATTAAATATTTCTTTTAAAAATTACATCTATTATCTAGTATGGAAGAAAAAATTACACAATGGTGGTTTTAAGAAGGACATCTCCCAATGGAGTTTTAAAAAAAAATCATCTTCCCTTTTCTATAATGGCAGCTGGGGAGGTAGAAAACATAACTTTATAAATCTGTTGGATTTATGCAATGAAAAACTGGTCAGTGAGGAGCAAAAGGTAAATTGTGCAACCTTCTCTCAGGTGAAAGTTTTATTCTATTTGGCCCTTAACTAAAAATAATTTGATTAACAACACATTAAAAACCCCAAAACTATATGAAAAACGATGTTGGTAGTTTTTTTTTAAATGTTCTCTGCTTAGAAGTTTGCCCATTCTTTTCAACACAGAAAACAGGCCAAATCTCTAGATTTTTAAGCATATCCCATTTTTTGGTTGAGACTAATTAATATGAATTAACCACAAGATGAATTAGTTTATATGATACATCTATTATACCAATGACATTTAAGTTTTAAAATCAGGAAATGAATTGACCTTGAACAGCATATGTACTCAAAATTTATAATTAAGAATATTAATCATTTAATTTTATAAAATGAACAGCTGTTCTTGTTGATTGGAAACAGCTAAAAAATATATTTTGTGAATGCAAAATTAAAAGTTAATTTTATTATAGAGTGCAATTTGCCAACTAGAAATAAATTCTTGAGATGTAAGCAATATATTTTTGTAATGCTCTACGCATACATCTGAAAGGTCACATGTATATTTAAATGCCATACTACTAAAAAGGTTTAATGATTTCAATTGAAAAGCTATCATAGGAGTTAGCTATTACAGATGAATATGAAACAGCTATGATGGATATACCCTCTTTTTCCAATGAACTATTTAAAAGCTTTATGGAAAATAATGTTTCCTTAAGTATTTTTTTTATATTCTAAACTTTTACTTTTACTTATCTTGTGTCCTAAGTCCCTAATTTTCTGTCTTTTTTTTGGTGTGTGCTATTCTTACAGATTAAGACTTTCATTAGTATTTGATACTACGGGCTTTCACTTAATGCATCTCTCACGACAGGTTTTTAACTAATTTTGACCATATATATTTTTAACCTGTGCACTTTCATGCTATAATTTGGTCACTACACAGATATACAAAGTGCATAGTTTACAACAATGCCACTGCCTTTTTTTTTTTTTTTTTAAATCAGATACCACCACCCTCTTGACATGGTGCTGGCACTGCCTGGGTGATGGTCTTCTGCTTAAAACCCGAATTACTTGCAGGCTTACACTTAAGTGAGTAGTAAAACTTTCAGGTTTTCAGTACAAGTTGTGTCTTGCAAAATGAATAAGAATGTAAAATAGCCTGGCTAGACCACACAACTTATATGCTGGGTAAAATCAGTTTGTCTTCCAGCTGGAGAAAAATCTTTCCATAACAGTCCAGCTTAGAAATCATCACATCTACAATTACCAGGCTATTTTCTGCTAGTTACACCTGCTCTAAGAGGAGCAGTTCTCTAGTTCTTAGTCAGGCTAAACCATCTAATACATTGTTTCAGCTCACGCTAGTACTTCATCTTGATCTTGGCACTTACTTAGCAGTGAAAGGGCATTCCCATTACCATGGCAATTATTCTATCCTGTAAGACACCTTTCCTACTCTGTTATTTCTTCTGTACTGCCACCAACAAAGGCTCTTTCCACTACTGTCCATTTTAAGTAGTTCCAATCCAAACACGGAACTGAACGACTATTTAGTGAAAAAAACTCTCATTTAAAGAAGTCCTAAATTCTCTAACTCTACAGTCTTAATGTAACTTAATATCAAAGAAAGGAAGTAGGTTGCCACTGTATGCCATGAAACATTTTACAAAGCAGAAACATAGTTATTCCTGATGAAATATTTAAATCCTACATCAGTAGTAAATGGGATGTGCTTTTGTCTCAAAGACTTTTTTGACTAAGGACTTTTGGATCAGTTCCATTAGTTATTTCCTGCCTTGCTGTTGCTCAGTCTGGAACACTAAAGGTATCTTCTACTTAATATCCCTCAACAACACACTTCTAGAGCCTAAATCTTTGGCAAAGGAATGCTAACTAATGAAGCTAAACATATTTCTCACAAGATTTTCTATAAAGGACAGATTATAGAAGATTCTTCAATAGTAAAGAAGATAATAGTTTGGTTCTTAATTTAGTAAGTTGACCCAAAGAATATGGTGTGGGAAATTCATTTAGAATCATAAACATTAAAATATTGTTAAGGAACTGTACCATGGTAACTGTCCATTAACTTCTCATTATTTCAGATATGAGGGGTTTTTTTTGGTATTGTTTCATCTCATTATTCCCTGAGAGAATAGATTCTTGGCATTATTCAACATACATACAAACTCATCAGTTTTACACATCCTGTCATCACAAATATTTATCGAGCTGTGTTTTTTCTTGATTCGGAAATCCATGGCCAAGGGTATCTCTATCAATAGGGTTGTGCCAAAGCTTGTTTGACAATTGACACCAGAGGATCTCACATGAAGCTGAACGGTTCCAGATTAGTCCTGGTGAAGTTTCAAAGGCACTTTTTACTTCACTGTCTCATTAGGTAATCAGAAAATTAAGCCGACTTTGTAAAAATATGAAGAGCAAATAATATATTCTCTGCTAAAATGCAAAGTTTAGCAAATTACTGATCAGGTTGCTCATTTGTTTGGCTATACAGATTTCAGTTAAAAAAAAAAGGGAACTCCTTGCAGTAAAAAAGGTCATTATTCTAAAAGAAATATGCCTAAACTCATACTTACGTGATGGCCAGTAGGAGATAAGGAACCCTAAAAGCTGTCACCATCTAACAGGTATTTATAAATAGTTTTGGGCCAAGTTTCTGCCCCTCTGCAAGACAGTCACTGCCACTTCATCCTATTAGCAGGATAACAAATATCACACCCTTATATTCTGCAGTTTTATGGAAAGTTAACATTTTTGGCTATGCTGTGCCACAGACTACTTCAGGCCAGGAATGGCTGCTTGTGACTGGCCCTGTGGCCCAGACATCTCTAAGAAGAGACCACAGTGCACATGATGTGCATTGACACTGACCGCTGCCCACCTCTGTCAGTCTGTAGAACATGACCTGTATATTCACACCCACCATGCATTTCTTTCTTCTCTCTTTTAGCTTCATGCGTAGGAAACAAAATAGTGACAATAATTAAAAAAAAAAAAACCCGAACCCACCAACCAAAGCCAACAGGCAGGGCGGTCCAAAGCAGCTATGGGGATTTTCAAAGGTGTTTACCACGAGCAGCTCTCAGGTCAGTGTGCTGGGCTCGGCTAGGCCGCCACGATGGAGCCGGAGCCGCCCCAGGGGGAAATGGCGGGAAGGGCCCGGGGGAGGATCAAACGAGACCGACGCGGCGGGACCGTCCCTGCTGACCCCGGTGTGAACGCGTTTATTTCACGCTGCGGACGCGGGTCGCTTTACAGAAACATCTCATGCTGGTCCCCGCGCGGGGCCGAGGACGGAGGGGAACACGTGTATTCAAACGCAACTATTAAATAACCTGTACACAAAACTTCAGTCTTTTACCCTGAAAGCACCGAGGGCCGGGCTCTGGCGGGGCCACACCGACGCTGCCACCTCACCCCCTGGTGCCCCTAAGCCTCGACCCCCGCGGCCGGGCCAGGCCGGCCCCGCTCTCGCCCCAGCGCCCGCGGCCTCCGCTCAGCCGCGCTCCGGGCGGGCCGGGCACCTGTCCCGGGACGGCGCCGGGGCCCTACGAGCGGCCAGTCCCGGGCCTGAGGGTCCGCGGAGGCCGCCCGCAGCCGAGGTCCTGCTCGCCGGGCCCGACAAGAGTCCGAGAACCGGCTGCCCTCCCCGCCGCCGCCCTGCCCCCGGTGGCGGAGCGCCCCCAGCCCGGGTACCGCCGCCGCTCGGCTCGGCCCGCAGGGGCGGCGGCCGCCGGCGGTCCCGGGCCGATGCCGGCGGTCACAGGTCGCGGCTGTCCTCCCGCTTGACGCCGTCCGCCGCCGCCTTCAGCTTCTTGTTCTGATGGGTCTTGACGTGCTTGGCCAGGTGGTCGCTGCGCATGAAGCGCTTCCCGCACTCTGGGCAAACGAAGCGCTTCTCGCCCGTGTGAGTCCGCAGGTGCCGCTGCAGCTCGTCGGAGCGGGTGAAGCTCTTCCCGCAGAAGAGCCAGTTGCAGACGAAGGGCCGCTCGCCCGTGTGCCAGCGCAGGTGCGCCTTCAGGTGCGAGGTCTTGCCGTACACCTTTCCGCAGCCGGGGATGTGGCAGATGTGCTGCTTCTTCTTGCCCGGCTCCGCCTCCGGGGCGCTGCCCGCGGCCGACTGGCAGTTGGGGCAGCGGCAGCGGCGGCACCTCCTGGCCGTGGCCGCCAGGGGAGACTTGGTCTGCAGCAGGGCGGCGATCTGCGTCTGGTACTGGGCGAAGTCCGAGTGCCCCAGCACCAGGCTCCGCGGCAGCGCCGCGGCCCCGGGGAAGCGGTGGCCGCAGCCGGCCGGGGCACCGGCCTGCTGGATGCTCCACCAGGGGATGTCCTCGGGCGGCGGGTTGGGCGACAGCTGCCGGCAGGGCTGGGCGGGCGGCAGCAGGTTGGAGTACCCGGGCGGTAGGGCGGCCTGGGCGGCGTAGGGGACGTAGGCGGGCGGGCAGCTGGACGGCAGGGCGGTCATGGAGGAGGGCAGCATCTTGACGGGGGAGAACTCGTAAGGGTACGACGGGTCAGCAGGGGGGGTGAGGGGCAGTTCGTGCGACCCCCCGAAGGAGGGCTGCAGGTGGTTCTTCTGAGGGGTCAGTCCCAGGCTGGGATGCGGCGGCGGCAGCCCCCCCGGGGAGTGCGCCGGCATCTCGCCGCTCCACGGATGGAAGATCCTGGAGGGGGATCCCAGCGTCGGGTCGTAGGAGACCGGCAGGAAATCCGAGGGCGCTGCGCCCGGCTGTCCGATCCGGCTACAGGTAGCGGCAAGAAGAGCCAGGGGCGAGTGCTTGGCCAAGTCTGGGGAGGCGCTGGGGGTGCGGTCCTGCGCAGGAACCGGAGGAAGGGAAAGAGGGAAGAGAGCGCGTTACTCGCCGCCCGCCACCTCCGACCGACGGGAAACTTCCCGCGCTGCTTCCCATGCGCGGCCGGGCTCGCCCGGCCGCTCCCGCACGGCCGCCAAACTTTCGGAAAACAACGCGCGCCCAGAGGGCAGGACACGCCCGGCCCCCCGCCCCGCCCCGAGACCGCTGCAGCCGACTCCGCCACCGCTCCTGGGCCGGAGAAGCGGCTGCTGCGGGCAGGGGCCAGTCCCCGTGCCCCTCACCCTCCTTGTCCCGGAGCACAGTCCGGAGTTACTGCCGGGCTGCTGGCGGGGAAGGGAAGTTGCCGGCCCGAGGAGCCCGAGCCCGGCCTCCTCACCCCCGCGGGGGTCTCCACCTACCTCTGCGGGCCGCCCCCGGGGTGAAGCCCCGGGAGGGGGGCGGCTGCCGCCGGCTGCCCCCGCGCAACGCGGGTCACAACCGCGGGACACGGCGCCCCGCGAGCAGCACCGGGCGCGGGTACTGACCTGGAGGAAAGCCTGGAGGGAGTCGTTCCGGAGGACAGCCACCGCGGCCATGGCTACTGCGCCCGGGGCGAGAGGAAGGCGCCGGGGCACTGCCGAGGCATGAGGACGCCGAGGGGAAGATGAGAAGCTGCCCAGTTTCCTTCTCTCTCCCCCTCTTCTCTCCCGTTTCTTCTGATCTCTTCGCCTCCGTGCGCGTCCCACCCCCCCGCGCTGCGCGATCTCCGCGGACTGTCTGACTGCGCCAGGATCACCTCCAAGAATTTGATAAGGACTTTGCTGGGCCGCCAACCAGTCAGAGGGAAGATTTATGGCTTTGAAGTTTGCCGCTACCCAATCATCAAAGAATAGCGGCTCTTTCAGAAGCGAAAGCAAATCCTTTGAATCCACAAAGCTCCTATGGTGTGTTTGTTGGTCTGGATAAAAGAACTGATTATTAGGGGGGATGGGAAGGGAGGAGATAAAGGCGGGACAATTAATGAAGTAATCACTATGTGGGAAATGTATATACACAAATAATTGGATTTTCTTGATCAAAGGACCCCTTACCGCCTAGAGACCCTCGCCTTGGATGTGCAAGACACTGGATTCCCCCCTCCTTTTTTTTTTTTTTTTAAATTTTTTTTGGCAATTAAGGATTTGTGGCAGAGCCCTAAAGTGACAACGTGTCTTTGTTATCGCTCGAGAAATCTGCCTCTGGATCCCTCTGATAGTGTTTAATGACCCAAAGTAACAGAGCACAGCGAGTTCACCTGATCGGGGCTGGTCGATCCCAGCCGTAAAACTTCCCCGGAGTAATTGTCGGTGGTTCCTCCCCGCTCCCTCCCTCCACCCGCCCTTCCCCCGAGGCTGAGGGATATGCCCTCGATATGACTCCGCAAATAACCGCGCATTTTCTCCTCTGGTAGCGGGGTTTGTTTCGCTTCGCTCAGCCAGCACTGCCCCCTTGTTACCGGGAGCCCCCGCCTGGCGCGGGGCCAGGGCAGGCGCCCAGCCGGGCCCGGGGAGGAGCGGCGGGCTGCCACCGGCTGCAAGCGCTCCCGCAGACAGCCACCGACAAACCGGGCAGCCGGGAAACCGAAGGGAAAAGTTTCCTCTTCCCTAGCGGCAGCCGGGTATGAAAGAGGTAGTTCCTTTAAATGAAGACCGGAGTCTGTGCTGGCGGGCCTGCCGAGCCAGCCTGCCTACGCCGGGGGCGAGCGCGGGTCGGGGGGCTCCTCGAGAACACTCGCTCGGGAACAGCCTCACTCGCTCGCCCACCTCCTGCCACAAAGCCTAACTCGGCCCCAAGCAATCTACTCCCTCACCTCGCACCTTTCGGCCTCTGTCCATACGTGTCTATGCATGTGTGTATGATCTAACCTTCCTTGCGTTCGACCGTGTGTGAGGAGGCTATTGACCCTCTAACCAGCACCAGGCACATCTGGGTCGCAGCTTGCCGCCACCGCCGGCTGCTGCGCTCAGTGGGCCGCAGAGCTGGCGGGACCCCTCGCACTGTGCCGCCCCGGGAGGGGCAAGAGGGGCCCCGCGCTCTTCCGTGGGCTCGCTCAGCTCCGCCAGGGGCCCTGGAAACGTGCTCCTCTCCTCGCCGCTTCCCCATCTGCTCCGAGGCCAACCCAAACGCCGGCCTGCTTAGTCAAGTACCAAACGAGGACGTTCAGCTCCGTCCTGAGAGGGTGGGGGTGTCCTTCCGGGCAGATGCCGGCTGGCTCTGGTTCTCCGGAGCTGTTTGCACAGGTAACTCGATCCTCCCCGCAGTCGCTGGGTTCAATTGTATTCGCACCGCCACTGAAGTCTCTTTAAACGCCAGCACACAGAGATCTTTATCTGCCTTTCCTGTGGAAACAATCACCGTCCGCTCAAAGACTTTCAAGAGTTGTAGGGCTTGAATTAGATCGGTTTCTTTGAAGGGATTAAAGTGCCAAGTCCTCTCCCACGGCTCCATATTGAGTGCTGGGGAGAAGTAAATGCTCGACCCCGTGTAACACTGATCCCCTACCCTGCAGCCTCATCAGGTTCTTCCGATTTGCCAGGTGACCGCTTCACCAGGTCGGCAACAGGGAGACAAGGGCCCCACACCCAGCGCTTTTACCACGCACTAACGCATCGAGGCTAGGCTCGCCGCCGCTGCAGGACCCTGCGGCCCGGCAGGGTCTCCCATCTCCCTGCGAGGGTGCGGGGCTCACAGGGTCCAGCACCTCCACCCACCGCACACGAACACCTCCCAGCACCGCCGGTGCGCGACCCGCCGGGGGCTGCGCCGTGTCCACACGGGACATGGCGGAAAACGGGGAACCGCAGCGAGCCCGGCCAGCAGCGCTCACAGGCACAGCCCCGACCCCCGCCCGCAGCCGTCGGGTGCCCCGGGCTCACTGGCCAAGCTCCAGCCGCGCCACTGAAGTCGCACCGGGACAGGAGCGCACTCCTTGTCCCCTCCCGTCTGAGCTGCAGCCAGGACAGCCGGAGCCGAGGAGGAATCCCAACGCGGGGAGCCCGACCCGCACCTCTGCTCTCTGAAGGAGGAATAACTCGCCGGACAAGCGAAACGGCGGCGCTCGCACTTGCGTTGTCCCTAAACTTCTGTATCCCCAAACTTATGCCAACCCCGAAGTCCTTCGAGATGCCCGATTTAACTCCTACCTCGATTTTTGTTAATTCGTTTTACCTAATAATTGCCAGGAGAATACTCTGAACAATGTTTCTAAACGAAATGAGAGTAGATAGGTAGCTCAGGAGACACTGAACAACCCGAGGTTCCCCTAAGTCTTTAAAGTACGTTATTTCCCCAGACATCTCGATGAACCAAAACGATTTGTCACGTTACAAAAGAGTTAGTGGAAATCTGGATAAGTTTCTATACAGATGCCATAGTACAAATGCCATAAATCTGCATCCAAGAAAACACATTACTTAAAAATCGAGAATAAATTCTAATTTCTGGAAGAAACCAATGGGCTGAAAAATGAAACGTTGCAGTCATAATTTTCTGTACAAATAATTAGTGTTCAAACTCGGAGCATTTCAGTCTCCTGAAATGTATTCTTAATGAAGTGATGTTCAGAGCTGTCATTAAAAATGCAGGGCTGGAAGATCAAAGTACAATATTTATTTTAGAAATTTGTTTCAGTTATCAGGAGATACAGGTATCAAGGCCAAATGTCAGTTCAGTTACACAAAGCACTATTTCTATGAGAAATGGGCTGCTGCTACATCCTACTGTAAAGCAAAGGGACACCAGAGATGAGCTGCAGCGCGGGAGGCGGCGCAGCGCCAGCGGTGGGTGGGGGGTACTCCCGACGGCGCAGCCGGGCCAGGGGCGGCTCAGAGAGCAGAGCTGGCAAGCATATCCCGGCGGGGATTTCGCCTCTCCAGTCCCGCTCTGGCCCGTAGACGAAGGAGACCGGTCCCCACTGGCTGTAGGGCCCGGAGCGGCGCTCTGGCTCGCCGGGGCGGCAGCGGCAGCGCCGGGGGGAGCAAGGTGGCCCGGATGCAAGAAGAGCCGGAGTCTGAATTGCTCCAGCCACGGGGCTGAGGCGCAACGGGCCCGGCTCCCATAGCCCCGCTGCCTCCACGGGTCCCTGCCTGCTACGGCGAGACCATTTCCACCCCCAGGGCCAGAGGGGCTCTGGCTGTGCTAGGCTGGGTGGCTACCATCAACTGATACGCAGTGGATGTAAACCATGAGTCACCATCACCATTTTCATAAACAGGTGTCAGCAAAATCAAGATTGTTCAAGTTCAGGTATCCCGGAGTGGCTGTACCACTATGCAGGGCTCTGTGGACCTTGGTTTGAAAGCAGGTAGCAGAGAAAAACAGCTACTTGTGTGCCAGCGGTCACCTCCATGGTTTTTGCTGGGCCTCTGCCTCCTGCTCTCCAAGCACCTCATCCTGGAGCCCATTCCAGAGCCTGTCCCAGTGATGGCTCACACAGCCACAGCCATGTCCTCTCATGACGTCCACAGTCCCTCCAAAGACCTTCGCAGTCCCCTACCATAAACTCCCCTGTCCCTCCTGTAATTCCCTCAGTCCCTCAGCTCTCTATCTTCCAGCACAGCCATGAATAACCCTGGAAGCCTGGATGGGCTGGCCACTTGCCTGGCCCCAACTTAGGGACTGGTTGCCTTCAATGAAATACTGCTCTTTACAGTTGTGACAAAGAATCAGAAACAGGGTCGTTTTTAAATGAACAGCTGTATTAACATTTAGCCAAGCCTCCTGGTCAAGTTGCCCACTGAGAGGTGGCAGAATTTAAACATGAAAAGGCTTTAATAAGCTTGCTCCAAAAGGCAGTGTCTTCACACAATCCCTCATTCTGTCTGGTTTAAAGACTTACTAACAGAAACCACCTATTCACAACAGCAAGAAGTTTCACCAGAGGGTAAATAACCTAGGTATACAGCTCCAAGCCAGTATGGATACACTGCCAGCAGTTCTGAGTTATGTACTATTAATTTGATTTTTATTTACTTCAGAATATTCACATTTTTACAGTAGGCAACATGACGGGCATAATAAGAGGAGTCACCAGTTCACAGAGTGCAATTTGAACATCAGTAGATAAAAATAAAAGAAAGATTAAAAACTGCTATGGTGTCTCCTGCTTTTTTCTGTGCATAAAGGAAAAACACAAAACCCTAGACAAGATCGGCACATGTAAAGGCATATTTAGGATTTAAAGCCTTGCCTCAACATTTCCCAGTCTAGGTGTGGATTTCACAAAGATTAACAGAGGATTTCCCAAACTTCTGAAACTTGAGCTGCCCTTTAAGAAGAGTAGAACAAATTTTATGCCTCACAAAGTTTTACTGCCTGTAGTCAAAGGTTTAAATATCTTAATGTATTCATCAGCTCCTTCCTTGGCTGGCCCTTTGTGACTCCTCCTCCTCTCTTAAGGAACACTGGTGAACATTTTTGGATATACTTCCTTCCCTTGCTTCCATACTCTAAAAAAGAGTCAGACTCTCAATAATAACAATATTGGAAGTGTTATTCTTGGTTCCACTTGGAATGCCTGGGTTACTTTTTAGTTTAAAATGATAATTTCAAATTCTCTGGAAACGCCTTTGTACCTCTGGCATACATGGCTGTATTTTTGTCACAACTCTAATAGCTAGAAATCGCCTTTTATAAAACAGAAAGCAAGCCAAGACTCTGGTGAGCAGTTGAGAAGGATCTGCTGGGTGCACCCTGCTTGTCCTCTCACTTGTGGACACATTAGGTTAAAAAAGCCTCTGTATTTTTGATGGAATGTATTTGTTTGAGGAAGATTGGATGGGAACCTTTAATTTTATGACTACAGATACGTATAGCCATTCATTCTTTTTGCATTGCAATTATTCAATATGGAATGAAAAGGTAATTACATTGTTATTTGCCTCCTTATAACTGCAGAGAGTATATTACCTAAAAACTGGGTCTCACGGTAATTACTTTTAGTTGCTTAGTATATTTATTGACAAATTAAACAGCTGTCTGTGTCTATACCATGTTAGAACTGGAAACAGCAGAAAGTTTATTCAGAAAGATTATTGTTCAATCTACACATAAATATTGGATGATCATATGGCTGCCACATTGCTATCGATTTGGTTGAATGGATTAATCACACACTGTAAAAATACACCTGTTATTTAATGAACTCGTGCTGTAATTTTAGAACATTTTGGTGCAGAAAAGATTAAGTATTTTCTGATGGCAATATTTTTCAATATTTCAAGAATCACTTTTGAAATAATACATTTTTCAAGGACTACCGAACAAGAATGTATTAAAAAAAAAAATTCCATAATCTTTCTTATAAAATGCAAATGTTCTATACAAACTCTTCAACAACTCCACCTTAGCCAGGGAAAAAAGCCCAGTAGCTGGATTGTAAGGTCAAAACAGGGACACAGATATGGGACTTGACTGGTACTGAGGGTGTGTTAGATAAGAGATACTGTCTTAACACCAAGAAATATAATCTGAAGACCCTCTCTATATAATGCATTTACAGTAGGTTGTCTCAGTAATACATACGTATTAGTGAAAGGCACTCTTCTGTGCCTATCAACTATGACATAGGTGAGTGTCCCCCAACAGGGGGAGAGTTTTTGAAAGGGACCTAGAAAAAAGTAATTTCTAAATTAAGAGAGTTGTGAGTTTTTTTTAAAAGCCTGTCTTTTTGGCTGCTACCACAGGCCCAGGATCCCATGAAAGACTGGGGAAAGCTTCAATTACAATTTTGAAATTACTTATCTCTCCCTAGCTGAACACTGCTCTTTTAGACTGCCAGAAAAGTCTTTTCAGGAAAGCAGTGCACAGTATGTTTCTGTGTCATTTCATAACTTGATGCCTTAAGCGATGCAGAATAATACACAAATAGGTAAATACATAAAGTACGTGAACTACCCAAATAAAAATTCACCTCCCTCCAATTCTGAAAAATAAAAATACCATCAATAAAATTATTTCAAATGTATACAATGTTTGTATTACGCTTTCCATCCTCATAGAACTATAGAAATGTGAAGTCATTCTCACCATACTCTTATGCAGTAGAATCAGCTCCTTTCCCCTTCTTTACAAAGGGAATAACCACTGCCATACACACAACTGCTCCAGGCTTGGAAAGAGAAGCTCCTTGCCTCAGTTCTGTATATAGATTACCAGGCTGCTCCTCACCAAACACTTAAACAACTTACACCAGCTCAGCTGAAACCTCAGGAGCACCGGGTGAGGCATGTACCTCCTGCTGGCTAGCTGGCCATGCCAAATCAAAGCAAACAGCCCTAATCTGGGAATAAATCACATTTCACTTCACTCTTCAGTCAGCCCCTATTGCTCAGGGGCAAACAGCTTGACCAGCTGTTTGAGAACCCAGGACAAGAGAAAGGATATTCTCCTCAAAAACAAGGGTGTCAGCACGTCAATGACTCTCGATCCAGTCTAATGAATAGTATAATTTTTCTCACACTTCTGAAACCTCTGAGATGGAAGAGGGGAAAAAAAGATCTTCAAATGGGTACATTTTTCGGCTTCTCTCCCTCAGTAAATCTCACATTCCTGTTTTCCTACTACACGAAGGAAGCCCCCATATTCTACTACCATTGAGCTGAATCACATATTACACATGAAAGAGAGAACAGTCCATGGCAAAGGACAGATAATGCAATAAAATGGACATTTATTAGTCTAAATTACCTAATCCTTATGCTTGGAAATAAGAGCAAGCCTATGATGTTACATGTAGTGCTGGCACTCCAATGCCCAAATGACACAGAAATCTGCTATTGATAACCACTGACTGCTTCTTAGGAGGTCACACGAAACCACAAAGAACCATTTTCTAATTTTTTTGTCTTAAAATAAGAAAACCTGGAGAAAAAACCCTAAGTCATGCAATTTTTTTAGTGTCATCAGACTAACTTTACAAAATGCTGTCATCCTTATCAATGTAGTAGAGTATGGGGCTGAAAAATAATAATCTTTTTCTGTCAAGATTCTTACAGAAGTCAGTGGAAGAGATGCCCATAAAAACTGAACTGGGCTCACACTTCGCTCCATTTTCCACTTCCATCACTATGCAAGCTATGTGTACTTGGCACATGGAGTGATTCAGAAAGAAGCTGTTCTATGGTGCCAATGATTCTCTCTAATGAGATAAAGTTATCAGTTGATTTATGAATTTCTCCTGCCTGTTCTCATTTACTTAGCTCTAAACTAAGGGTAATTTGGATTCTAGAAGTAAAACTGTTTACAAGAAAACACAGTACTTAAAATCCCTCTTAAAATTTTAGAAATGTACCCAGTGAGGTTAGAGGTAGTCTAGCAATGTGCATAGCCTTAGCCATTAAACTCTACAGCAAAGACTCAAAAGAAAGTGTTATACCTCTGGTTTTACCTAGTTTTCCATATTACTACAGCATCCCTGTATCACTCAAATTTCATGTAGAAAGAGACAAAACAAATTTTCTGCTTCAGCCTTCTGATACCCTGATGACCTCCTCCTGGGAGTTGCTGTTAATTTAGATACCATATGCCTCACTAGTCATCAATTCAGTTGCTGCTCCCTATTTTATAGCCCTCACAGGGATTTTGATCACACTATCCATAAAACTAATCACTTCCTCTCTCTACTGTTGCTCTACCAGTCAGACAAGCTCCAGCTGATCAGTATTTTCTTATAAATACTTAGAAATAGAAGTCTAGTCAGCTTTGTTCTTTCCTTTGGCATACACTGCTCCGCTATAATTTACACACTATTTCCAGTGCTCCAAGTAAAGCATCAACAACTGGAAAGCAGCAGAGGAGGGATGTAGGAAAAAGAAAACAGAGCTACGCAGACTCTAAACTAACACTGGTCAGATGTCTGAATGCAAGCCAGCATTTTAGGAGAGGTCAGAAGCAAAAGGCTAACCATCTAAGTGGAGAGAACAGGTAACCTCTGAGCAGGCACCACATCAGTGCCAAGACTGAATGGAAAAACTAAGAATGAGCATGGAATCACACGTGCCAGTGCTGGGGTCACTGATTATGAGAATACCAAGATGAATAGCAGTTCTCTCTGAGTGACTGACTGAAGCTGTTTTCATCTCTGTCGCGTGTTCTTTTTCCGCTAAAATAACATTTTACTCTACAGAGCCATATAAAGCCACCTCTGACACTCAACCCACATATATATTCAAACTAGATAAGGGGTGGAAACTTTGCCACTACTTCCCTGTTCTCTCCTGCCACTAACTAGTAAAGCAATTATTTTTCACAGTTTCCCTTTCTTCTTTTTGTAAAATTCTGTCAACTTGCCAAGTTTACCAGTAACAGGGTACGTAAGGATATAGCAGCCAGGTGTGTGGGGGATATTCAGGATATTTTTCTAAGTTACAGAGTGCAGCTGTTGAGCTGGGGGGAATTATGGAAATTGGATCAACAAGCAAAATCTTGTGACAGCCCTGAGTAAGAAGGTGGTCAAACTGTGCAGTGAGTGTATTGGGAGGAGCTTTAGTCACTGTGAGCACCTCATCTTCAAAGCACTTATCTTCACAACTCCTCTATAAAGAAATACTATGTTATTATTGCATTTTTATCAAAGGTAACACAGGGGGACCACGGTGTCATGTCATAGTGTCATATATTGTCCTCTGTCATTTATTAACCCTACTGAAGAGCAGGGAGTTGGACTGACGAGCAGAGGCACATGACTTGGGACCACAGAATATGATGTTCCACCTCATTCAACTTGCAAAATTCAAACCATTTTATATATCCCTCCTATGCCCCCAGTTTCATGTCAGTCTCTTCTGACACTTGAACACTCCTTTAGGAACTTTGAATTATGAGCAGATGTTGATCTTTCTGTGGAAAAGACAGGCAGAAAGGCAGCAACGAGAATGTGTGGAGACAATTAGGAGACAAAAATGCAGCCTGTGCAAACAGCGCAATAAGCCAACATGCCCACAATTTTTTCTCAAATATTACAATATTTCTACTCAATACAATACTCTACAATATCACAATATTTCTACTCTTCCTGTTGGACAGTGATTAGGGCATAAGGTAAGTAAAAAAACAGAGTCTAACACCTTTGTTTTATAAAGACAAAATACACATTAGGAGGGCTGTACTGAACAACCAAACGTGCCTCTGTAACACTGAACATACTGAGTAGAAATAACTAGGTACTTGCTTACCTTTACAGCCCAGACTTTCTCTGTTTTAGCAAACTCTTCACTACAGGATTCTGTCCCAGCTCTATCTTCACTTGCCAATCATCAAAACCACCACTCTCAGCGGTGATGACATCCCCTGCAGAAAGATCTGCAAGCTTTGCTACTGACACAACTTTAGGAATTAAGTAACACTACTGTCTGTATTTCCTTGATCTCACAAACAGCAGCAGTTAGTAGAGCTAATTTTCCCCCACCTCAAGCAGACTCTCTCTATGCCACTTTTTTCATCCCCTCAGTCAGTTTTCCACCAACCTTTTCCAATGAATCCTTCTACCACTGTGTAGGATCAAACATAGCAAATCTGATGCTCTGCAAATATATGAAGCACAAACACACAACCATATTGCTGGATGAGCCAAGTTTTGAGATACTGTTTTTCCTTTACCAGCTTCTTGTTGATCCATGTTTGGCTGGTTCCCTCTAACAATCTTACAGGCATTATTTATGAGGTATCTGGCATGTTCACATCACAGTGAGAGTCTGCAGAGTACAAAAGGGGAATGAAAGTTTGGGGTATTTTTCACTCTTTACCATTCAGGACAATTTAGAGGATGTGGAAAATTATTTCTATCTAACCTTTGTTCAGCACCCTTTCTGCATGTCCTAAGTTTCAATCCAGGTTTTGCTGTTGTCATTTACCAATATACATTGATATACAAAGAGCTAAATGAAGACTCCTAGGATATGAAGAACTAACTTGTATTTCTGCCTCTCCAGAGTGTATGTGAGCTATTGTTAAATATGATTTTCCAGCTACTGATGAATTATTTTGTCAAAACCAAAACCAGTGTGATTTTAATGAAAGTACTTGGATTTAGTCTGGCTGAGCAGTTATGTATTTAATTGTAAATGGGCTGTAAACACCTGAGATCTTTACACATGGAGAAAATAATGGTATCTATATTTAGATATTTGAGAGAAGCATGGATTCTTACAGGATTGAACTGGAAAAATCAAAGCGATATATTTTGATCTCTTGGTATTTTTCCAGTATCTCTTGGTCTGCTTCTTTTGAAGGTGAAAACATAAATGTATGTTAGAGATATCCACTTCTGTGCAGTTTGTTTAAAAAAGCAAATAATTTCTTGCAATGTAATGAACCCCAGTAAAAGCACAAAAGAAGGTTTTTTTAGACTACATCATTCATACTGAAGAAAACAACCTCCTCAGATGAAGGATTATGACTGTTTTTGCTTCAATATGCTTATAAATATGAAGGATAAATCACAGCAAAACCATTTACATCGAGTCATCTAGTAGCATATTTATAGAGGGATGTTTGGAGAAGTATTTGCTAATTAAATATATTATTTATCACCTACCTATGATTTTTATTACCAGCTCAGTAGGTTACTTTTCTGGATTTCTAGCATACTGAACAACTACTATTTCTGAAAATTATTAATTCCAGACTTTTTTTTCCCTATTTTTGTGTTGGTCTTTTCTGTAAACTTATGACAGGAAAGATTTTTTCCAAAGCTTATAGTGAGATATAATATAGTGGGTTTAATGGTTTAAAAACCTGATACTAATGAAGTACTGCAGGTTCAGAAAAAAAAAGTAATTTTTTTTCTAAACAAACCGACTTGTAGTCACAGTAACTATACCACTTGCCTTCTCAAGCAGCTTCCAAAGCATCCTAAAGTGGTTTTCTACCATAGGTGTTGCATGCATCTTAAGACACTCGGCAAGATGATTTAATGCTTTATTATAGTACATAATGAGGATAATCTTCAAAATTTATTAAATGTTGCCTCTACCATGTAATTTTTCCCCTCTCTCAAGTAGCTTCCTCTCTTTTCTTCTAAGTGTCTCTCATAGAAGTTTTCTACTCCATTGCTCCTATGTCCCTTACCAAAGACCATTAATACTTCTCTCTTCACGTCCATCTTTTAAAACTCCTCTTCCAAGTGTCACCCAGAAATTGGATACAACAGAGATTAGCCCTGTGGGAAGCCACAGGGTAAAACAGGAAAGCTTTGCTCTCTCTGAAATAACAAATTATGTGCTCCCTGTTTGGTTCTGTGCAGCAGTTGGAAGAAGCAGCGAAGTTGGCACCTTGTCACTGCACTGTGGCAGAGACAATGAAGAATCCACCTCTAATTCTTTTTGACACAAAAGAAGACAGAGAAAAACCATGACCACCTTGATCTTCACTTCCCCCTTCCTGTGAAAGCAGGATGACAGTGATGTTTGCTGCATGTTATGACTGAGCAGAAGAAATGGTAACAAATTTCAGTAGGAAATACTGAACATTCCCTAATAGTCCTCAGCTCAAAAATACCAAAAAAGAAAGAAAAGTAGCCTTTAACTCAGTCAAATCAATACCTGTCATAAATGCTACTTTTCCTTTGAAAGTTTTATCACTGTAATTTTAGCTTGTCAGCAACATTTTCAAGTACCAAGTGTACTTCTCTTACAATCAAAGCAAAGAAATACTTATATTCTCAGAACTTCTACCTGCACATCAAAAAAAAGAAATAATAAGCGTAAACTATAAATAGAACAATGACTGGAATTTCTTTCTGAAAACACTGTACTGAGTTATAACGAGTTTCAATAGAGAAAACTCTTTCAAATACCTTTAACCAAGTGGTTTAGTGACAGGTGTGCTCACCTTCTCGACTTGTACTGCTGCACAGGGAGTCCAGAGTGTTGTCCTTTTTGCACGTTACCTCCTATTTTCTCCATAATTTGCATATATACTCTAAAAATCATTGGGAATTTCCAACTTAAGTGAAAAAACAGCAGATCTAAGCTCAACAAAGGTAGCCATCTCTAGCAATCTCAGCAAAGACAACACAGCTGGCAGCTGAATTTTACCAATGGGGCCTCAGAAAAAGGGCTTAACAATTTTGTTTAAGATCACAAGTTCCCCACCAACACTTGAGCCACAGAAGAATGCCCATTAGCTGCTATAAAAGCAAAATTGGTAGGGCTCTGTGATTCAGTAGAGGGCTTGAAAGGCACACACAAGCAGACACACACCAACACATTGGCAAGTAGTATAAATTCTTCAATTTGAATAATTTCCACCCTTTTTTCTTCCTCTTCCTAATACGAAATCGTGTTTTGTTTCAGTAAAAAACATTTTGCTGCTCTATTTAATCATGTTCATACTTCTTTCTGTTTAGCTCCCACTAGTCTCTTTACATAGCATTCAGTATGACTCTATACTGTGAAGAAAAAAGCATTCTGTAGCTGGAGTTGTTTTGTCCCACTGTTGTTTTGTTTAATCTTTTGTTTGATGCATGGAAAGATGCTAACCTTCCCGTGCTATCTTAACCACGGTGATCTGGGAGCAAAGCAAATTAGATTTACCAGATATGTTTCTGCTGTCATTATTAAACTTCATATGCTTAGCTATGTAGGCAACGTGTTTTATTTCTCTAAACGTGAAAGAGGTTTCTGTCTTATTGTTGCAATTTATTAAGGGCAAACAATCTAGGGCTTATAATAGGCCTGTAGGCAGAACAAAGCCCTTGTCAAATGGAAGGGTTGGCTGCTCAGCTGGGTAGCATGTAAATGTGCAAAAAGAACTGTTCTGTTCAAAGACACTAGACATGCTTTTTAAATAAAACATCTCACATAATTGAGAGTTGCCATTTAAGTGCTGTGTTGGAAATGTTAATTTTAAAAAAAATTATTTTAACTGAAGAAATAGTGTTGCAGTGAGTATTTTCTGCAAATGGTCACAATAAAAAAAATCCCACCTATCACTAAGGCTTTTATTAAAATCTGAACACTGTATGTTTCTCAAATGGCAGTTTATTGTCATTTTATAACATCACGTTATGCAGTTACGATAAGTTCACTGACTGCTGTACTCACCTTGGCAGACTGTGTAAACCTGATCTTATCCAAGAGGTATTTTTGGTTTTTGTTTTAATATAAGAGATCACTCTGCCTGTTTCTTTGGCATAGTATCATGTTTCAAAAAGTAAGACAGTTTCTCATTCTACAGTTCATTTAAAATTTCTCATTCTGTGCCTCCTTGCAAGAGCTGAAATTAAAATGACAGATAAAGATAACAACGTAATAAGCATTTTTTTAATGCACTGGTCCACTTGGGCACAAGCAGTTCCTTTCTTCCTCTTCTGTTGAAACGTATAATAAGGACAGTAGCATCAATTAGATTTTTCACTTTAACTTTTCATAATGTTTCCAGACTTCTCTATTTGGCAAAGACAATTGGGACAGATTTCTTTATTTCTTCCTCTGGCCTAAAACTCAAAACCCCCCACTTCCCAAACTGTTACCACCGAAGAGTTTATTAAATGGCTGAAAAAGACAGCTGGTCCCACCATCTGTTAAAAATTTTCAGGGGCCAAATGAAACAGGTTACACCTTTAGCCATGCCAAGTCTTCCAATACCCCCTCCCTCTCACAGCCTGTGGAGGGCTAATCTGAATTTCACGCTCTGATTTTGCTATTGCTAATGTCTGAGCTTCTTATGTGTGCTTCTTGTAGTTGCTTATATTAGTTCTCTAGCAGAATCAAAAGCTCCCCTCTCCTTTCAAGCTAGCTCATTTGCAATCAACAGAATCCTGGCTCTGTAGTCTCCCTTACAATAAGATACTGTACCTTGAAGGAAACCCACAGAGAACCCAATATCTGACTTTTTGAAGCAACAGAGAAAACCACGAGTACCTTTCTGTTGTTTTGCAGCCACTTTTCTATAAATGCTAATGGAAGTAATTCAGATGTGCCAACAAAGACAGAATCTGCAACACACTGCAGGTGTGAGGGGGCTGAAACAAAAGGGATGCTAACCCTAATGGTATTTCTTGTCATTAACAATTCTTTGATGTTCATACTCGAGGCTCTCTTTTATCTTGTAGTTTTTCAGCCATCTTTGCTAACATGCAGTGCAACTAAATCTTTTTTTCCCTAACCTTTAAAGACATCTGCAAAATGTTTATGCTAAGTTAGTTTCCACAGCATCTATCTGCAACACACATTGAAGTAAAACGAGATAAAGCCTGCAAGGTTATTATTAAAACATCAGTAAGTTCCTATCATTAAGTGAAAGCAGCAGATCAATAAAAAGAAGCTCTTAATGTTACTTTAATAAGGATGAGTTTCTTGTAACAGGACTGAGGATTAACTTCAGTGTAACAGAAACAGTGTTTATAATAAAGCAGCTATGTTGATAAGAACCAGTTTGCTTTACTTGTACTCATTAAAAACTATCTGTAAGTTCCAATAATAAAAAATAACATACTTAAGGACATTCTAATTTTCCAGAAGGGATTTCTCTACCGCTAAGCGGGTGGTGGCATTCAGTCAAGGAGCTGTAGGTGGAGATTCTCTATATCCATCTGTCTTTCCATGACTTACAGATGGAAAAACGCTGTGTCTTTTAAAATGTTCATCTCAGTAGGATGACAGTAAAATGAAATGAACAATCAAAGCACACAAGATGCCAATCTGAGCTACTGCACAGCACTACTAGCAAACCCAGCGTTCTGCTCTCATCCCATCGGTCATGTCCTGTTAGATCACATCCCATTTTATCACAGTCTGTTGCGTTATTGTTGCAGCATGCTGGAATGTTAAATGAGCAACGTAATCAATCGATACCAATTTCCAATAGGAATTCAGCTGTAAATCTGTACTGAGTTGAAAATGGTGCAGATTGTAATATAAGTTAGCAAAAGGTACAGTTTTATGAAGCCTCACACTTTGTTTTTCTTTCAAAACTTCATTTCTATCAGGTTAATTTAATGAAATAAATTGCCTGTGCCTGCATTAAGTACAGCACTTATCTTTGAATGTGGATGTAAGCTTCCATCAAACTAATCCTACAGAACAAGAACATGAACAGTGTTACATTCATACTTTTTCTTCTTTTACAACTTACTTTCATCCTGCATAAGGCATAAAGGCAGACTAGGAACAGTGTAGTTAATATTCTGTCTTGTCCCAGGTCTCAGCTGTAGGGATTGGTGGACCAAGCTGCTGCTTTTATTTCATCTACAGCGTTCAGCAATCTTAGAAATGTCTATGGGAACTGAGGATCTTAGATTATTGACAATTTTATTAAATAAACAGATTTTTTTTTTTTGCAATAGCTCTGAGGAGTGCTCATTCCTGGGGTAATAGAAATGACAAAACTAAAAGTTTCTGTTTCCAAGTTTTTGCCACCTCAGTAAGAGCCAATTTGTCATAGAAGCCTTTACATAATCTCTCCAGTTGCACAATTGTGTTGATTTGTTGCTTATAACAGGGAGCAGCAGCAAGAACAAAACCCACTGAATAAACCATGTCACACAATTTTGTGGAAGTACCTCCTCTCCATTCCTTTCCCTTTGCTACAGTTCCCAGTGTAGCCTCTCCATATCATCATTTCCCAGCCATACAATGCTATACTCCAGCATTCAGCTTTGGGAGGATCACTTCCACCAGAACCTCAAGATCCTACTACCCCTGTCCTGGCCTCTGCCATCCCCACCAGTGCATTAGACAGCATGGGGCCCCAGTTCTGCTATTCCAGTTTTAGATAGGTCTTCAGCAGAGACCTGCCATGATCAGTAGCACAACAATTTCTGGAGACGGCTGTGACAGGCTGACCTGCCTGCCTGCCTGCCAGCTCCAAACTCCAGTCCAGCGGATGACATCCAGTCTTTGTCATGGTGACATTACTTTCACTTAGAGATCAACATGAGACTTTTCACTGGTAATGGGTCAGAAATGGGGACTTGGATTTTTGCAGAAAAAGCACACATGTTGATCTACCTACTTGCCAGCCCCATTTGCCAACTATCTTATAAAATACTAGTTACATTATTGAAAAATAATAATACCTTTCTGCAATTTAATTAAAAAAATAAGCCTGCCAAACAAAAGTAAGGAATTTATCTATTAGTGGCCTGATCAATAATATGCAATATGGTTTCTGGAAACATTACTCCTAGATGTGTTTTTCACTTATCTGCTCTTATGTCCTTTAGCATCACAGAATGAGTACCAAAATAAACAGTTCCCTGATAACACAATGTATATCTTTACTGTTCTGACATTGGATTTATACATGTAATAAAATAATATCCAATAATTCTTGACAAATCCATTAAGATGAGTTAGGCATCATCCTGTGTATTTAAAGACACAGCGCTCTATTATTATGAATTGTCAACGTCCTCTCTTATCAGTTCCAGTGCCCAGCATGAAGGAGACACAAAGCCTCTCACTGAGTTGTGTAATCTTTAGCTCTGGCTCAGAGGACTGCTCCTAGCCTTTGGTTTTCCCAGCATCCTGTGCTACTTTTGTCAGTCTCGGAGTTGCTTTGTTGTCAAGCAGAAACGTTTTCTGTTAAATAAGCATTCTGCTACAACTCCTCCTAGGGTGAGTAGTGTTAAAGACAAGGCACGTTATCGAAACATATTTCCAGTGTTAACAACAAAACTGACATTACTTCTCATATTTTGTTGTCAGAGTCAAAAGAAGGATGGATAAGTTTAGTACATGCAATGTTTTGTGCATATATTGGTACTAAAAGTACTTACCCTTTTCTCACAGGATGATACTTTTGTGCCATATGGCTTAATTTTCAACTGTATGCACTATATATACATATGGTTAACCTGAAGACACTTAAAAATGCCAGAGCTTAGCTGTCTCTCAAAATTCTCTAAACTACTAAGGAAAGAGTATGGTAGACTTCAATTATTTATCTCATTGCTAACTATTTTACAATTACAAAAAGCAATATCCTTATATTATTACAATTCTTAGAACAGGAGGGGATAAACATTCAATTGTAACATTACTTCTTTTTTTAAAAGGTGAAATTTTTAAACTGGGACTTAAATTCCATTTCACATCAATTTTTATTTGTAAAATAGATAGTACCACGCACTTTTTATCTTTACATTATTTACAGCCATATTTTATAAGCTTCTAAGGAACAAGAAGTCCTTGGGTAGCCTGGTAGGGGCCACTTAAAAGACCTTCAGTGCACAAAAGCCCTTTCCACAACTCTTACAGTGTATGGGTGAGGGAGGTCACAGTGGGGGCAAATTTAAGATGACTGCAATTTACTCCTATTCTAAGGTTCCTTTATGTTACTAAAGTGATGTAAATGTTTAAGTCAGAAGCAAGTTTAAAATTACCAAATGAAAGGGGCTAATCTCCAAAAGCTCCCTGCCTGATTTTTTTTGGCACAGAGAGAAGTTTTTAAGCTGCCATAACTGAAAGGCAGAAATTGTCCTCAGCAAGAACCGGTTTCTAGTGCCATTAAGCTCTACAGAAGAAATCTACTAAAATCCCTTGTTGAGTTTCACCCTTTTCTCTCCCATCTGCTGAAAACTGTTTAATATATTACACACTGTCGAAGAAATTTTATTCCTCCTAACAAGATTTAAACTCTTTACTTTTATAAAATATTAACAACAGGATATGTTATGAACTATTAAGCAAAATACATTAATATTTCAGGATAATATACATGAAAGGAAATAAATCAGAACAATGCTTCAGTGGTATCAAAACCAAATGAGAACATCTAAGCAATTCACGTTGATACGCTTCCGCTGCCCAGGATGTCACACTGACATGTCTCCTGTACTCCTTTTCACACACAAATCAACCCAAACACACACATCTCTGAATGTGGTAACAGTTCAACTCTTTGGCCAGAAGTTCAACTCTTATTGTGACTCCATGGCTCTACAGCAAGGCTTTCAATAGTTGAAAGGCATATATGTACTCTAAAATCAGGATGGGAGAAGATGACCTCACAGAGGTTATCTGGTGAGGCTAAAGTGAATTATCAAAAACAAATGAGGAAAGGGGGATAAGCTAGGAAAGAATAAAATAGACAGACTGACTGTGTGCTAGTGTTTAGCCAAGAAATAACAAGAACGAAAACACACTACTCAACAGCAGGTTTTAGATAGTAACTTCGGTATAAAAGTATTACTGACATTAAACTAATTTGAAAAAATTATAGCAGATATAGATAGTGGAATTGCACACAACAAGGAAAATACCGTATTTCACCCTTTCCATGCAATTAAAGACTGCTTAAAATCTCTTTGAAGTCCATTTCTGATGGCTGAGATTGTTACAAGCTTAACAACTGGAAGAAGACAAATGAAGAAACCTAAAGGATGTACTAAGGGAGTGTTTGCATTTTGCCTATGCTTTAATATTTAATGTTGTGAAGCTGCTCTTGTTAACTCGGGCCCTCATTCAGGAAAGCACTTAATCACGTGCCAAAATTTCACTGATTTCAGTGGGACTTTGGCTTTGGCTTAAGTGCTCCCCTGAATTATAGATTATTTTTCACTCTCCCTTACTTCTTTATGAAATTAATACAACTTAGTTGTACTTAGTGTAAGGTTGTTTTTTAGACATGTGACGTAATACCATGGACACTTCACTACCATTAACTAAAACAACTGATAAGTTTTAACTATGCATAATAGTGATGTGAATTGCAGTAACAATAAAACTTTATTTTCCCAAATAGTTTTCACAAAGGACAGATGGAACCAGTAATCATCAACATTGCTAGAACTCTTGTGTGATCTATGCCAATGTAAGAGTAGAGTAAGTAACTCCACTATTTAAAAATAATGTGATTTTCCACCCAGATATGGTACAAATTAATGGAGAACTTATATATTTCATAGGAAAAGAAAAGTTACATAATTTTTGGTGAGGTATCATAATGAATAATCAGTCTTGTTAAATTTCGACAAAATGTAAAGAAACTGATCTGTACACATATTAAACATGCATTCATATCAGTTGCCATTTCTATTTGTGCTGCATTTTTTAATCCCATTAATTCATCTGCAGTAATTCACCAATTCTCTGTTGTTTAAGGAGTCCCTAAATTTCAAAGGCTCTTAAGTGCCTTTAAAGTACATCTACCCAGATGTACATCAGAGGAGAATGAGGAGCGAACTAAAAGACTTCAGTCTCTCGCAGGATTTTAACTTTCAGCTTCAACTTTCTGTCACATTTTGGGTGAAGAATGAGTGAAGAATTTTTCTTCCTAGAATCCTTTGCTCATCCTCATCTGCCCCTGCCTGACTTAATTTCCATATTTACAAAGCTTTTGTGGAATTATCTATTTAATTACCTTTCCTTCTTTTGAACTCTATTTGGGCTTAGGGATGACCTGATTGCACTTGGGTCTCATTTCTCATGCCATCTTTCCTTGTGCTGTGGTCAAAAAGACAGTGCCAGTGAACCCTGATAGTAAGAAATTATGTAGCTTAAGGAACAGGTGTGAACTGCACCTCCAACAGGAAGAAGGTCTGTTAGCACAGATCAGGCTAAACCCATTGGAGGGGAGATAAAAACAAGGATCATAACTAGGTCTGTCTAATACATGGTCAGATTTAATCAGTATGGTTTGTGAAAAAAATGAATCATTTTGAGCAAATGTGTAAAGTGGTAAATATGAATTTTATTTCCAAAAGTTTTTGACAAGAGCTTTTCTGGAAAAAAAGCAAAGAATTGTCATAGGTCAAAACTATCTCTGAAACAGAAATAGTCAGCTTCTGTCATGGAAATGGCAACCAGAGAAGAGTCTCAGCATTCCATACAAAGTTACAATTGTTTCACTAAAGATTTGCAAAGAAAGTGAAAAGCAAGAAAAAAAAATTTCCAGGTGACTTTGTTTCCCTCTGCTAAACATTAGAGATCTGTGGAAATCAGGAGCCCAAAGATACAGTTTAAGAGATAAATATTTGAATGGATAACAAGAATAATTCATACTGACTGTTTCTGTCACAAGGACTATAAGAAGCAGTGTGTGTAGCGTTAGTTTTAAAACTGTTTTACTTCTTATATTTGAAATAATTCTCCAGTTAAACATATATACACTAATACTTTATAAGAAAACTATTTGCAAGGTAAAGTGACACACACTTATATTTTAGATGATTTTACTCTACGTTTTTGCAGTGTTAGAAGCCATATACAGCACAGAAAGTTGTAAAGAATAATGTTTAATACCAGTCTAATGAAATACAAAACATTTTCACTATGACCCCAGATTAAAATTTTTAATACGGAGTTCTTTTAATCCAGTTCAGTTACTTGATCTTACTTTTCACGCAGCTTTACCAGCAGTTGTGCCAGCACAACAGAAGGGATGGCACAGGGAGGGAACAGCAGCCAGCGGAGGGGGAAGCAGGAAAGAAGGGGTCAGAGTTGTATAAACTAACCTTGTGGCTAAAGAAACGTGTCCATTATCAACATCAACACATACAGGTAGTGGTGCTCCCCTTTACTGGAATTGTTTATAGAAATACAGCTACATGAAACAATTTATAGCTGCAAACCCAGGTTTAAATTAGTGAACTAAAGTTACTAGCAGAAATGGTATTTTTAATATATTATATTACATAAACACACATGCACAAATATAATTGGAAGAGATTATCATCAGGAGAATACCCTTACCAGTATTAGTCAATAGAGTAAGTGAGGTTCAGCTTTGAGCAAAAGACACACGTCTCGAAGAAGGAGGAGATGGGGAACTAAGAAAACTGTCATCTTCAGGGGTAGATTCAACAGCTGACAATGATTCGTAATACTCATCCTCTCCATCCAGCACTTTGATTTGGCTTGAAAGGAAATAAACAATATTTATAAAGTTAAAATTTAGGTCTGTCAGTATCTTCAGAAATAGAAACTTCTCTGTGGATGTAAAAATGAAGAGTGCCAGTATAAGAAAGGAAAAAAAAAAAAGATAGGGTGATTTGATGAGAAAGATACAGCTTTTATACATACTTTAACTACCATTACTTTTTTATGGTTATACTCTGAATGGTCCTGAGGATCAGTGAAATGCAATACAGTCATTCAGTTTGTGTGTACAGAATGATAGAACAAATATTTATATCCAATGGGCATTTACTTTGAGCAATGTGGCTTTTTTGTCTGCGTATGTTCCACAAGTAGAATATGATTTTTGTATCTTATTTCAGATGATGGCTTGCTGTGAATATGAGCCAAACACTACATCATCAATTTTTGGGGAAAGCCTTGTTGACAGCAAGGGGCTTTCATTTTCCCGTGATGTATGATGAGCACTGCAGTACCATGTTAGTGTTTTTATTCCCATAATACAAACTTTTTTAAACCAAGGGGAGGGAGATAAAATAAACCAAATCTTGTGCAGTCATGCAAAATTTTGGGTTTTAACCTTGACTCAAAGACCTCCTATTCATAAAGTTATATTCAGAAGATTAATAAAAACCAGAGAACACAATACAGAAATATATGTTTGTAGTAAAGTGTGTTTGCAAGAAGACCAAGCACCCATCCTCTGTGGTCTATGTAATCAGGCAAGGAAATATTCTGGCAATTCTATAGGGGCCAGCCTGGTTTTTTTACCTATACCAGGTGATAACTGCTCATGTAACTATGAGAACTGACTCAGTTCAACAGAGAAGGAGCAACTCCCTTTTGGGCTGAGCAGCCTCTCCCTCAGTTCTTCATATTGCTCCTCCAGAAGGGCAGAGGCCCACCTGACTGCGCTGCTGCAAAGCTGACAGGGCTCCTGGCAAAGTTCTAGGTCACAGAACTTCAGTTTACATCCTTCATCTGGCACCCTTAAAAATATGAAGAAGCTACTTTTTTGGTAGTAATAGTACTTAGAGAGAGCTGGGGAGCATGTTTTGTAAGAATCAGTTCTAGTGTCTGCAGACAGCAGTTACATGCAAGTTTTACATTTACTTCTGCAGAAAATGTCCAATGTCAATGCACAGAAATATGTTAATTGTTTATTTTTAGAAAGCTCTCTAGAAAGTTTTGCATATTCTGTAATATCACAAAGGACTTCTTCTGTTTACAGTTGCTTAGAACTAAGAAGATAGATATTTACCCAAGTTTTCTTGGCTTCCTCTTGCTCCCTTGATATTCTAGAGTTCCCTGTGGAGAGGGCCAAGAACACACAGTCAAAGCAAAGCAGCAAGTCGTTAATTTTTAATTCAAAGTGATTTTGTGTTGAATGCAAGCAGATGCTGATAATATCAGAAGTCACAGCATAATTTTTTTGATCAAAGGGCTCAAGTGAGCCTGATGAAGCATGCATCTTGCTCGTCTTTGATAAACCACATCAATTATTCACCGTGAAGGCAGACATCCTGACATGAAAGCAACAGATAAAGAGCATAAGCACATGTTCAAGACGAGAGCAGAAGAACGTGGGGGTGGGGCTGGAGGGGCTGAAACAGGTATTAATAACAGAATTATTAACTGGAAACAAAGCCAGTAAAACAGCTTTATTGCCACTTTGAACTCACATTTAACTGGTTATAGTACACGTTGTCCTCAGGGCTATTCAGCATTTTGGGCTGCTGACATCGTCGACGAGGTGTTCTCAGCTTCTGTTCAAGACAGTTTTCTGAACCTACAGTAAGATAACACAATTTAGTTTTAAGCCATGCCAGGTGCTGTGAACGTCTTAGCACATTTTAGTCTGTAAACAGTCTTTTCTTCTGTCCTATTTGGTCCTGGATTTATTAGCAAGTTCTATCCAAAGTAAACAGAAACTCGGGGATTTTTGTTTTCTCTTTTGAAACTTAGTTCAAACACAAGTTTTAAAGCAGAACTTCATTTTTACTTTTTAACATTTTTTATTCTTCCATATATCTATATCACATGGTTCCTTATTCCTTTCACACTTTATCTTAGTATCTTCTGTTATCTAAGCAGGAAATGAGGTATATTGTGTCTAGCTAGGGATATATCATTCAGGAGCAACAAAATCATTTTTTTACAGTAGACAGTAATAAGCCTTTGGACTGATGAGACTTAGTCTATTATCATCATTTTTATTATATTAAAAGGCTACCTTCTTGACATGGCTCTCTACTTCATCAGAGTAACCGGACTGGTTTGGAATTACACTTTCTTAATATAATTTGTGATGTGCTGTAAAGTAACGGTTGCTTAAAGTCATCTGGAAAGCAGAGTTCAAAGATGAAGGAAACATTTCAGAAGGGTTTCTGAAAAGAACTAACTGCCTTTTTTTTTTTTTTTTGGTATTAAGGAAGAAGGACATTATGGTGTGCTGTACTCTATTTTACCAGGCATTTTCTGTGGCACATCCTCTAGATTAGCAGGATAACCATTTTCAGGACAACTAAGTTACTAAAAGATACTGTAAGGGGTAAGAAAAGGTCATTTATTTTCAAATAATTCTTCCAATGCCTTTGACTTTTCTGATATTTCCCTGTTAAAAATTATTTTAGTGACAATATGAATAAAAACAGGTTTTGGTGGCACAGAAGGAAAAATACACATCTTTTCACATTTGCATTCCACACTGCACAGGGAACTTGTTCCAGTACAAAAGACCAGCACAAAGATCAAGTAGCACATTGGTTCCTTTAAGCACTTCAAAGCTGAAGTTAATATGGCCTGTGCAGATGTGGGACTCCAATCTTACAAATCCATTTGTAAGATCTGGCCTTAAGGAGTAGGTAACATTACAAAGGAGGTTTATTATGCAGCCAGGTTTGCAGTCAGTATCTGCAAGCTGAATGAGGTAGAGGAGGTGGCTGAACTTTGGCCTTTTCAGCCAAAGGACTGACTGTCCTGGGAGATTTTCTCTCTTTAACTGTCTTTCTCCCTCTAAACAGTAAAATTTGAAAGATTCTAGTTTCCTCTCAGCATGTGACTGCAATGTCTGTGTGGGAGAAGAGCACTTGTTCTGTTCCATCACAACGCCCGGGAGGGATGGGTGGGTTAGATGATCACCAGGACACTGACTGCAGAGCAGGGTCTAAAATTCAGAACTATTTCGTAGAGAAAGGTTCTATTTATCCAGTAATACAAAATAACTTTACAATAATACACTCATGCTGCTTGCCAACTTATTATCCAATGCTTCAATACTTTATACTTTGAAGTTTGGTAAACATTTATGTTTTTGCTAAAGAGATTGTGATGCCTGAGCCTGAATCTTTGCTATTTACCTGTACTGTGAAAAACCAGACAAGGCAGAAGCTGTATCAGAAACTACTTTCTGGGGAAATTGGGTGCCCAAATAAGATCTGTGTCTTTGGAAAGTTTTTGCACTATGATTTAGATAGGATATAGATGCAATTTTGTTCTCTCTGAAGTCTCTGAAAGTTTTGCCAGTCACCTGCCATAACTACATTCTAGTCTCTCTCTGCTCTGAAAGTTACTCAAATTGATCTTGGAGCTTTCTGTCTCAGGACAGCAGGGTCTGCAATTTTTGCAAGCAATGTTTTCAGTCACAAGGCCATTTGAGTTCCTTCTTATAGCAATATAGTTCTTGAATACCTCTCCATGAATAACTTTTCTATTCTAGCAAGAGACTGGTATGAACTCAGGTCCTCATAGCTTTGCATAATATCACACACCTCTCTGCAGCTTTCCAGAAGTAAAACCACAGCACACAAATATTGAGGAATTTCCTAACAGTATAATAATATGATGGGGTGTTCTTTTTTCCTTTCCCCTATATGCTCTTGTAGCCTTCACATTCTTTTTTCAAAATACCCATATGTATAGGTTGTTTTTTGTAAAATGTCTTTTATTCATTAGGATTTTGAGACACTAACATTTTGCTCTACCTTTTAATCCAGACACTTAACTATTTCTGTGTATTCTATGGGTGGTCTGCAGCTTGCGTTCTCCACAGGAAATACCCTTTCAGTGGGCCCATTTGTTTTAGTAGCACACAGTACAACAGGACAAAATCTGGTAACATTTATCATAAACTACCATATCTGGACAAAATGGTATTAACATGTGCTCAACACTCAGCGATTGAATAGGCATTTTAAATGCTGTTCTAAAATACTTTCCTTGGTGACAAACTTAAAGTCACCAATGAGAAAAAAGTCACTTGTCATTTTAATAGCAATAGCAGCAGCACCAGTATAATTAACAAGGTATTGTCTATACTGCAAGCAAATTGTGCCAAGTGCCTCTGGCATGTCCAGGCTCCTTAGTTTGCTACAAATTTAGAGAGCAGATGAGAGAGTGAGCACATGTACTTTCTTCAGGTTATCCTTTAGCACCACTTTTTAAGACAGAGATCTGACCCCCTTTTGTCTAAAAGCAAACCTTGCCTAGTAACTCTAAGCACAGAAACTCCTTAGGTTACAATTTCTTAACCGATAAATCCCTTGTGGCAATGCAGAAATAACATAGAGTAGGCAAAATGCTTTCTGGCAAGTGCACTGTGTCAGTTAATCTAAGTGTAGGGCAGCTGAGGTTCTGGGCATCCTCCTCTTTTCCTCTCTTGAACCCAGAGAGGCTGATACACATGGATAAGCAGGCTCATGTGGATAGTTCCCTAAAGCTACCACAAAATTGATATTGCTTACAGTGAAGGGAATTAGAAATTGGTTAATGGGTTCATCTGTTGGAGTAGAAAGTATTTATAAGGAAACAAACCGACGGTGTTTCTGTTTACTCCTCTATTACCACACTTGGTTATCTTTTTTATTTCTCTGATACATAAGAGCCCAAGCCAACAGACCAGGACCTTGCAGTGCTCAGAGAGAATAAAAATATGTGTATTTTCAACTAAATGCAAAGTCAAACATTCAAGATACATTTTTATGAACTGGGAATTGCATAGTTGGAAAGCAGTGTCTCCAGGAGAGATTTGGGAATTATGGATATTCATTTGAATATGAAATAGACTGGGTGCAAAGAAGAGAGGACTACTCAATAGAAACAAGAAAACAGTTTCATCATTGTGCGTAGAATTATTTTGAAGTGGGTAAAGGCCAAGAAAAATCCGAAATCTGGAAAATCTGCTATACAGTGAGAAATGTAAGAAGACTCTTCTATTTCACTTTTTTTTTTAAAAGAAGGTTAAGAGGTGATTTGAAGCAAGTTTAAACGCCTGTACAGAAGCAAGTTTAAACGCCTGTACAGACTTTTGTACATCTTCATGAACAAAAGTGTAAGCTATCTAACGGTCAGAAATGGAAGAAAATTTTAGACCAGAAATACAGCATATACTAAAAGCAATCAATTAGGTGAAAAAATATTTAGCAGTATGATGGAGGCTCAGGTTGAGATTAGAAACTTTTAGAAGACATGTTTTGACTTAAGCTAAAGTTAAAAACTGTCAAAGATGTGACACTGATTACTTCTAGCTTAAGAGGAATTAATTTTTCCAGTGTGATTTTTATCACAAGTCTCAATGTGCAGATTTTGTATTGATCTTTTGAATTCTGGGATATAGTTTCTGAATTTCCATGTTATTTTTCATCTTTGTTTTCTTATGGCTGAAATGGAAATATTTTTCTTCAATTAGCCATCACATCCATCGTACTGACACTTCTAATGACATCTCTTGGCTTGAAGATGATTAGCACATTTCTTATGCCTTATCTTATTTAGAAGATTTTTCTGTTTAAAAATCCATCCTTTCCATAAGCTGCAAAGGACTCTTTCAAAAATGTACAAGCTGCCAAACAGTAAGATTTAACAAAAGACTTGAAAGCACTCTTTTGCACTGACACAAGGACTTCTGCATCTAGGATTTTGGCCCTGACCAATACTCAAAAGAGTAGCTGCAAAAATGTATTTTTCTAATGACTTCCCACGGGGCAGATGACTTCACTTGATATGCAGTGAAGATCTCAGATGTCCTGACTGTCCTGCTTACCTTGGTATTGAAAACTTGGGGACCAGGCAGTGGACACACTCGTCAGAGGAACAAAGAATCATCACGTTTTTCTCGCTGAAACGCAACTAGGGTCCTCATAAACTGTTCAGGATTAAACCACTGCTTCAAAACCCTCTTGACACTGATAACCTTGCCAATCACTGCTAATTTTTCCTATATGGAGAATTCTGCAGAGAAAATGGTGATGAGGCAGCTACAACTGCATTTGGAACTTGTAAAACCCACTGATGCGAGTCAGATTGTTTGAGGTTGGTGCAGCACACCTGCTCTAAACTCTGGATGACATCTTACTTTTTGCAAGGAATGCACAGAAGGGTTCTTTGCCAGTGTGTCAGTGCCCCAGAGAGGCTGTGTTGCCAATTCCCTCGCTGAAGGGACTTCATCCACCACAACGTATAATAAAGGGTGGAGCTGAGTACTCTCATTTTCCTTCTGAAGCTGTTTACCCAAAGCAGGTTTGGAAGGGGTTAGTCTTGTCTCTTTTTCTCTTGTAGGTGAACACAAATCTAGTACCACAGAAAGGTTAGCCCTTTTCTAATTACTCAAACAAAAAGATTTAGACTACAAGAAGGGGCAGTCTATTAAAGGAAAGGTAATAGGGCCATTTAGGGGACCATATATAATATTTACAGATAAGCAAATAAAATAAGATAAATCAGTATGATCAAGAAAAATAGTAAGCATGTAGCTGATTTCCAATCTATAATATCAGATGAAACATGAAAGTGCAACCCTTAATTATAAGCAAATATTAGCACAGACTCATGGGATCTCATCATAACATCTCAAGGTCTACATTCATGAAAATTTAAGCAATGTTTAAAATCATGTTAATTTGTTCTTTGTTTGTTTCTTTTCCTGCCAGTCTAATTTATTCCAAAAGACTTTGGTTCTCAAGCCTGGATATATTGATCATGCCTATGTAAAGCATTGTTATAGCCTGGGGAGAAGACTTTTGTGGAAAAACTTGTCTTTGTTCTCCTTTGATAATTTTTATGTATTTTGATGTTTTCAAGTTTCCAGTTTTGAACCATTTTTCAAGGCAGCAAGTTAACTTCACTTTTCCTCTTGAAGTCTTAGGCAAATGCAGAAATGACCTCACAGACAATGATAATATACATCCTCCTCCTGGACTGGATATTAGCGGATAATTGTTTGCAGCATATTGATTTCAAGAACACCTACATTTTCTTGTGTGCCATGCAAGTGTGTTCAAGCAGAGGACTCAAGGGGCTAATGATCCTGGTCCCACTCATATCAGTATTAAATGGGAGTGACTGAACATCACTTACGCAGTAAAAATTGCTGCAAATTAACTAGACTTTGTGATTTTCATTATTTCAGCTTTATTTTAAAAAAGAGGGATTTACCAAGGGCATACAGCATGGCTATGAATGTTCACACCAAATGTATTTTCCTTCCTTTTCCATGATTCTCCACCATTTGCACAAATTTGTATCACACCCGAAGTGCAAAATAGGACTAAAATGCAAAATGGGAGTAAAATGAAAAATGTGCCTGAGAAGCAGAGTGAATACTCAGGCATTTAGTCCCCACTGAGCTCCTGCAGTCCCTGCCTGCCAGACCCAATCCAGTTAGCACAGAACTACCTTGCACATCCCTGTACTAGACTGCAGTCAGCGTGGCTTTAGCAAGAGAGCACATTAGGAGGTACCAGGCCCACAACACAGTGTATTTGTGCACTGCCTGTTAAATGCTACCAACTATAAATGCATCAGAAACAAGGACAGGATAATAGGTCCAATAGGTTTCACAGAACACCTACTGTAGAATAATCTGTAGCTTCATTTGGAAATAATGAAGTTATCCTGTCTATGCTATATAATTGTACTATGGTAGTTCTGCAAAAATGCTGGAGGCTGATAGAAAATAAACACACTGTCTCTGTAAGATTTTAATCTCAGCACAGGCAAAACCACACCAAGAGACAACAACACAGGGTAGGAGAGAATAAAGAGCAAGACTACTTGGTGACTTGAGTAATGAGGTATGTCTCCATTATCTTCCTTTCCCTTCTGAGGTTAGTAAGAGGGAAAAGAGAAAACTACAGGAAACAGAAATGCACAGAAAAAAGACAAAAAAAAAGTATTAAGTACAGTACTGAGAAACTCAGGAAAAGAAGAAAAGGGAATAAAAACAGCCATTAACAATGAAACAGTAGAACCTAAGTTCCGGCATCAAAGGATTAAATTAATAAAGTAATATCAGGAGCCTGAAGGCATATTGACATATCTAACACTATTAACAATTGTAATTCTGTCCAGAATATTTCATGCTTACCTACCAGTGGCTTCAGACCTCTGCAAATGTTCAGTAGGGACATCCATTATGTTGATATAATGAGATCTAGTATGACAGGAACCATTCTTGCCACCAAATTCCCTTGGTCCCTTCCTCTACATAAGAGTGTCCAGGAATATTTATAGGGGCTGGCACTCTTCATGCTGCTAGTGACAAGCAAGCATGGAAACAATAAATCAGAAAGGCTTTGAGGAGTTACAAGGCCTCAACCCTTGCTAACTCTCACAAAATGTCTTACTGAAGCTTCATCTAAGTGTTGCTAATGGAAAGGATGCTCACTTCTTTTAAAATACATAATGCTTAGAAAGAATGATTAATCCTTAGCAAATCCTGCAACTCCAGTGTACTTAAAGCTCTCATCTGGATTTGGTAGGTAAGAATAATATCACAGATTTAATTATTTTCAGTGACAAGTGCTCTGTAGTCTAAGTCTGTAGCTCCATATGTAGTTACCAGATTCACCGAAAACACAGAATCTGGAGAGGTCAAAAGTCCTACAGAGAGATTTAAAATAAACCAAGAAAACCAAGCTTCATGATCACCTTGGATCCCCCACACAACTGTGGTGAACTAGAATTCTGTTTATTCAGATGGAGTGTGCTCATAGTGCCAAGAGCCATAGACTGCTGGGGAAATTAGTGTATCCTCTTTGATGTCATGTGCATCCCAGAATCTGTAACACATTGCTAAAACTGTGAGCATAGCCTTTTGTTTATAGGCCTAAACAGAACCATTCGAATACACACACTGAAAGAACTTGTAACAGAAGCAAGGCATTTTCTTCCACCCAGTGATTCATTATGTACAGCTTCATTTTGGATACTGCAGTTATATGCAAAGCCATATGCTTTAGATTACAAAGCACACTAAGCAAATAATAAGTTTTTCAAGATGGTACGTAAAGCCTGTTTTTGCATCTGTTTGTTGCCAACGACCCAGATGATACTGTAATTAGAACAACAAATATTTTATGTAAAATCAATCATTTAGCTGTCTCTGAACCCTGAGACAATGGCTTTTAGATACACTTTGCTGGGAAACAAGATCCATAAATAGTTAGAATCTTGGCTTTTGCTGTTTTTTTCCCTTCCAACACAATTCAGATCCTTCAGTATTTGTCAGTTCTTTCAGTTTCTATTGTGAGTGATTTGACTGTAGAGGGAAAAGGCAGAGATTAAACAAAGCATACCAAAGAACGAACCTGTCAGTGACTAACACGGGTAAGATTCAAACCTGTCAGCAAACAGCACGCTTCTACAAGTACGGTCCTGAAGACGTGTCTTCCTATATGTTGAATGCACACAAGCTCTCATATGCTCTGCACCTAATAACATATTTTAGTGGGTTCCAGAGGTGTGGCAGCTAGTCAACTAACTAGTCAAAGGCCAAGAGTTTTACACAGCTACAACTTTAACATTAGGGGAAAAAAATTCATCCAAGCCAACTGAATAACAGAAGCTACTTCTGGACAATGCAGGAAACTTAAATGATCATTATTTTTCTTTCCCTCCTTGAATTTGACCCAAAGTGGTTGTGGAAGCTGCTTCTTTGTTAATTCACAGAATTAGACAATGGCTTGGGTTGGAAGGAACCTTGAAAATCACATAGTTTCAAACCCCCTAATGCAGACAGGGACACCTTCTACTAGACCAGGTTGCTCAGAGCCCCATCCAGCCTGGCCTTGAACACTTGCAGGGATGGGGCAGCCAGTGTCTCACCACTCTTAAAGAATTTCTTCCTATATCTAATCTAAACCCACTCTCAGTTTGAAGCCATTTGCCCTTGTCCTGACTCTACATGCCCTTGTAAAAAGTTTCTCTCCATCTTTTCTGTAAGCCCCGTTTTTAGGTACTGTAAAGCTGCAATTAGGTCACCCATGAAGCCTTCTCTTCACCAGGCTGAACAAACTGAGTTCTCTTAGCCTTTCCTCATAGGAGACGTGCTCCATCCCTGCAATCAGCTTGGTGGCCCTCCTCTGAACTCTCTCTAAGAGGTCCATGTCCTTCCTGTGCTGGGAAACCCTGAGCTGGATGCAGCACACCAGGTGTGAGTCTCATGGGAGCAGAGCAGAGGGGCAGAATCACCTCCCTCAACCTGCTGGTCACGCTTCTCTTTGTGCAGCCCAGGATACAACCGGCTTGTGATCTTTTCAGAAGAGACAGTTACTGATGAAAACCAGGGCATTCCAAGTATGCTGGAATAACTACATATCACAGCATATTTCCTGTTTCTAGAGGGCCTCCCTAATCCAATAGCCACCAGGTATAAGAAATATCACACATTATTATCACACATTAATATCTCACATTATTACGGGAGATAAGTAACATCTCGCTGTTTGAGCAATGCTGTATGATCAATACAAGTGAATGACGAATTTCACAGGAGAAAAGCCTACTACAAGCAATCAAATATGAGGACATCACTTTCAGACTGAGATATCCCTGAGCCACAAACCATGTTAGGTTGGAGAGTGTTCTGGGCAAGTATCTTTGCTTGCCCTACTTTTGCACTATACCCTAGGCTTTTCCTCTTGGTTACTGTGTGAGAGAGATAATTAGGATGAACAGATTTGAATGGGACTGGAAATGCTCTTTCTTATGGTTTTCTTTTTTTTTTTTTGGTAAGGTTGCTAACATTCAAATGACTGGAAAAGAGATCAATTAAAATAAATTCAA
Source organism: Myiotriccus ornatus (assembly GCA_036023395.1). Classification (NCBI taxonomy): domain Eukaryota; kingdom Metazoa; phylum Chordata; class Aves; order Passeriformes; family Tyrannidae; genus Myiotriccus; species Myiotriccus ornatus. The sequence continues at coordinate 20,237,097 of JAYRBT010000181.1, read as the reverse complement.
GCAAAACAAATCCCCAAGAAGCACCTGAACCTGAGGTTGAGGTAACTTCTCATAAGGTACACGTCAGTCTTCATTGTAAACATCATTTCAAGGTCAACTTTAACTGTTTATGGCAGGAAGGTTGTATTACACTTGCCTTTCTGTTAGCAGTGCACCAGATCATCAGCCCGAGCTTATAGAAGGGAGAAGTTGAAATTCCATGCAAAGATAAATATGAAGGAAAGCCAGACATTCTTCAGTTTTCTGGACATGCCCCATTTTCCCTTCTCCATGAGTATTTGTCTGAGGTGTCCTGAAGCAGAAACACTGAGACACCTACACAGGCATAGGGCACCAAGAGGCTCACCATTATGCAAGTTTGTCTTATCAGCATTATGCCATGTTTGGGACTCAGCCTGTTGATGCAGCTTATTTATTTAGTGAAGTTAAAGAAAATAGGATTAAAAATATCCCAAGTGAAATTCTGTTCTTCTCTGTCTTCCAAAGTAAAACCACATACCATGTTGGAGGTATGAGAAATTTTCAAAATTTCTCAGAAACAAAAGATATCAAAAAATTCTCACAAACATTTCATCAGCAGTAGAGCCACTCGTGATACTTCTCCACAAGAGGATGACAGCTATGCCTTCAAAGAAGAATTAGGATGATTTAGTCAATATGACTGAATAAATAGCTTTGGCAACTTTAAAATACAAATCCGAAATAACATGACAGTATCATCAATTTTAGAGAGTGTCCAAAACACATTTGGAGCTACTAATGCAGAAGTTTTTAAACTGCAGATTGTGGATCTCAAGAGCTGCATATCATGTGCTAATATGCCTTAGAAAACTCACTGGACAACTGGCACTGGTTTATCTTGTGGATTCTAGCTAACAAAAGCAAAGCATATGGGGAAGAAGATGAAACAAACATAAAAAGTAAACACAGAGATTAACTTTTAAAAGTAGTCAAAACATTCAGTGCATTAAAGAAGAGTAACAAATCACAAATACCTTTCTAATACTGCTTCTCTACAGAGCCAACTACTGAAATTGCCAAAAATGCATCACACAATTATGGGGAGTTAGTCTGTGTAATCAAAAGTAGGGCAGGAGGCAATCTGTAAGTTCACGCTCAGTTAAGATGTGGTTCATAATGGTATGTGTTTCAGAGTTGCTGTTGTAGCCTGGATGCATTTAAAGGTAATCCCTCACCTTCTTCCAAACTGTAATAATAGCATTTTTATCCCATACCCTCCGAGATTAAGCCACTTGATTGACTTTGAATTCTGGACACACAGGAAATTTGTATTAATTTAGCATAATGATGAGGCGCAATAAAGGCTCTGTGGAACCACAACAGCATGGTCTCTAAGGTTTTGTTCGTTACAGAAACACAATTTGCATATCTAAAGGCTTGAAACCATGGGTCCATATTGATACAACTAGTATCTCAAATTTGAGTGTAGCAGATTCAGCATATATTTCAAAGAATAAATGGTAGAAGCCCAAGATAAAACTCTCAGTAGAATTCTTCATTAAGAAAGAAGGTCTTTTTCTGAATTCAAGGTAGTTGGCAGCAGTAGCTTTTGAAGGAAGTAATAAAGAAAGCTTGACTGAAGCTTGCAAAAATGCCAATAGTTAGATATCTGCTTCCCAGTGTTTCTATAGTTATTTGGTCTGACATTTGCAAATGTTGGAAGGAAAGGACGTATCTTGGCTAGATAAAGGAAACTAATTCTGCTGACCTATGTTCTACAGCAATCCATTTCTTTAAGGGGTTGTTAAGGGCTACTGGGACCCCTAACATTAGACCCTCAATTTATGATGGTTCACAAGTGATCCACAGATCGAACTCAGGCCAGTAAATTCTGAGGCAGTATTTTGAAAGAGAAACTGAAGAAGCATAATCAAACTATTCAGTCAATGACAGATTTAAAAAAATAAGTAGGACTAGAAAAAACCTTCAGGCTTTAAAGATGCAAAAGAGAATCTAGGTTGTTGGTTTTTTTTTTCTGCTTCAAAATCTAAACCACAACCTTTTATTGGCAGCTTACACTATGAATATAGAAGTAGAATTTTAGACTCGTATAAAAATAAGGGGTCATAATTTCCAAAGGTGCAGTTCATTAACTTTCACATTGAAATAGTAGATGGGAGCTTACGTTAGTACCAAACTATACTCAGAAAGGCAGAAAAAAACCCAAAAACTGAGGGCGGTCTGCAAAGAATTCCAAACCTAAGATCTCACTACTAAGACAGCAATTTTAAGCTATGTATTTCATGACACCTAGCAACACCACCTGCAGTAAGGGTTTGGGGAGTGCAAAGCATATAGACTATGTAGAATTTTCATCCAGTACTTCCTAAATGCTTTTAAAGAAAAATTTGGTGAAGACTTCAGCTCATGAGGGCAGAGGAAGACATACACACATGCACATACATACAAATAAAGAAAGTTGACTTTCTGGTATTATAGTGACTTGCTTATGTGACAATATATTGTTTTGTTCTAAACTCACCTTTTTTGACAGGGCACTGCTTGCATTAGTGTATCAGCTCACTGTCTTATATTCCCCTCTGAACAGTCTTTGTACTTGATTGTCACTTCCTTAAAAATGGTAAATGCTAAAGAATCAGTTAGATTCTTTATTTCTCTCATAAATACATGACTAATTTAAGTGACTTTGATGGCATTTTATTCCTCAGAACTTGATGAACCCTTCTTTACCAAAATGAGCACTGATTTCAGGGTTCAAACAGAGGTACTGGAAGAGCTGATTTTTAAACCATTACAGCTCACCCCTTCTGGAAAATTAGGCTCCTTCATGGTGTGTTAGAGCAGATACAGGAAATTTCTTGTCACTCCAGAAAATAGAGAACAAGTGATTTTAGAAATTTTTTTCGTGGAGTTGATTTGGATGCATTTTCCACCTCCTAACTACTACAGATATTTGATTTTTTTTCAATCTCTTTCTTACAAGTCTGTACTAGATTCTTGGCTGGTAATTGAATACTGTATCCCTATAGAATGGTTTGTGATATAACAACATCAAAATTGGTTTGTGTCCTGATTCTGTACTTAGGTCTGCGGGTATTGCAGAGTATGCAAAGTTTGTGAATTAACACTTTATTAACTACTGTGCACAAATTCCTTGGGTGAATGACCTACAAAGGACCACAAAGAGTTATAACGTGACCCAACTAGCGCATGTGCACCTATTGCCACAGAATGCCACTTCCCATTTGCCTCTTTCAGATAGCCAAGAAGTATGGCCATATTAACATAACTCTCTTCCATAACATATCCTACTTCTCAGTAGGACTAATTAGCTTAGGCACGGCACTGCACTCATCCAGCTATACTGCCCCCGGGGTCTGATTCACATCTAGCTTGAGCAGCTTTGCAAAGCACTGGCATGCGTTGAGTTGCCATATCATAAATTTATATTACAGTTTATTCTATACTAACTTTCCCATGGAGACAAAACCTAAAAATCAGTTTTACTGCTGTGAACAGATTCATCAAAATCTCCTACTGAAGTAATGCCATACTAATGACAATATCCTGCCCCCAGTAGAAACACTCATGTTTGTGAAAACACAAACACGGGTGCACACACCTTCACCACTAGAATTAGTTCATCTGAAGCCAGTCCCAACACTAAGCACATGAATACAAGGGAAAAATGGGAAAGATCAGAAAACAGCATTGATATTAACAAAGTTCAGAGAAATATGACTAAAATGAAAATGTGTAATAGCACATATAATAGAATTTTAACTCCTTGGAGGTCCATCAGTGCTGGTTACTTTTCAAACATCACCTCCTAAGGGCACGGAAGCAGCAATTCCCAAATGTTTGAAATCAAGCAGGTGAGGCAGAAGGCCGACTTGGCTGAGTAGGCACCTCTTGGAATAAGGCAAGGAAAGGAAGGTGTATGCCCAGTGGAAGCAAGGTCCAGTGACACGGGAAGAATACAGAGATGCTGTTTGCCACTGTAGGGAGAAAATTCATGCAGCCAAAGCTCAGTTGGAGTTGCAGTTGCCAGAAATGTGGGGGACAATAATAAGAGGTTTTTACAATATATTAATGGCAATAGGTAGTGTAGAAATATCATTGGCCCATTACAGGATGAGGATGGTCACCTCCCAAACAGGGACAGAGACAAGGCAGAGCTGTTTAATGCATTCTTTGCCTCTGTCTTCAACACGGATGACGAGGCTCAGTGCCCTGAGCTGGAGGACCATGACTACAAGAATGATCAGCTTCCAGTTGACTCTGAAATTGTGCAGGACCTGCTGCTCCAGCTGGATCCGTACAAATCTATGGGCCCTGATGGGATTCATCCCAGAATCCTCAAACTGCTGCTGAGGTCATCACAAAACCTCTCTCGATGATTTCTGAGTGGCCTTGGGAATCTGGATGGGTCCCAGCTGAGTGGAAGCTGGTGAATGTCATCTCAATTTTCAAGGAGGGCAAGAAGGAGGTCCCTGGAAACTACAAGCCTGTCAGTCTCACCTCAGTGCCTGGTAAAGTTACAGAGAAAATTGTTCTGGGAAGTGTTGAAGAACACCTGGAGGACAATGCAGTCATTGATCACAACCAGCACGGCTTGCTGAACTTGATTTCCTTTTATGACAAGGTAATCCACCTAGTTGATCCAGGGAAGCCAGTTCATGTCATCTTTTTGGATTTCAGTAAAGCTTTTGATACTATCTGTCACACTATCCTGCTGGACAAACTGTCCAGCCCACAGCTGGATAAACACATCACACAGTGGGTGAGTCATTGGCTCATGGGTC
>JAYRBT010000181.1:20106603-20223200 GCA_036023395.1 Myiotriccus ornatus | reverse complement strand
AAGAGAGCGAGGTCTCTAATCTCCAACTTATTTATACTCTGGTTTACGTAAAAATCGTATGGAATACTGGGTACTTGGCCACTTCCTTGGTTACAAACTGGTCACCAGGAAGGCCTAGACTAAAACCATCACAGACTGACTGTAAAGAAGGGGCACAGTGTGCAATTACTTCAGCTACCTAATATTTCCTGGAAGAGGACTAGAAGTAGACGGGTCTATATCCCCACTTATCATCTGTCGAATTAGCTAAACTGCCTTTATACACATGCAGCTGGGAATGTTTTGTAGCACACTCCTTCACATTCTTTCTCTAGTGACTGCATTTTTCCTCTTACATCAAATTGCCTCTTGCACTGAGAGGGCAGATCCTGGACAACTTTGTTCCATGTGTGTGTGGAGCAACTGTTTCCTGCTTGATGTGTGGCTGTACCATTTTCTTTAGATGGAGAAGTGCTTTCAAAGTGGATGGAAGGCTTCAGAAGAACTGTGATTTGTTGATCCAGTGACAGCTTTATCCTGACTACTTTGATCTGGCAGAAGGAAACACAGCAGCAACAGTGGAGGTTTATTCAGTCTACAGAGTGTTTTACTGCCTTCTACAGTAGAATCACTACCATTTTAAGCAGGAAACAGTCCCCTCATCAGAGCCCATTTTCTCAACCTGTTAAGGGCAAGATTTGCTGTATAGTGATGACTACTTCCTGTAGTTACTACAGAAACAGTACAGACCTACAGGAAAGAATTGGAGTTTGAGTAGTGCACAAGATTGAGCAAGATTTAATATTTTAGACTTTCGTCCCCAGTCTGGCAGGCTCAGCTGTGTCTCAGATGCCTTCGGTGTACACATACGCTTTAAGGCACAAATGAAGAAAAATCACTCCTTCAGTTATTCACAGGTCTTTTTCAGCCTGCTACAGCAAATGATGAAGTTTATTCTCTCACTCACAAGACTCTGAGTACCAGCAAAACTTGTTATGAGCTCTCCCTGTTTATTTTTCTCATATTTCAAAGGAAACTTCACTGCAAGCTAACTCCTCTGTTAGAAGTGTATCCCCTACTTTTAAATATTCATAACAAAGACTTAATGGAGAGTTGAAGGTCTACAGTTTTAGAGATAATGATTCTCTAAATGTATCTCATACGTCTTGTTAGGGCTGATTTGTCTGCATGGAGTGTTAGGTTCCTGCTGCACTAAAGCTTCTAGTTCTTGTGTGACCAGAGCCAGTTTTCGTGAGTACTTGCTAACCTGCCAGGAGCACACATCCCAAGGTGCTTTCACCCACAAATTCCATTACAGTGAAAGACAGAAATTCAGTCTAGCCCAAAGACATGGCAAATTTATGACTTACCTTGACCACTCCTGTCTAAAGTCTTCTATGAAGGAGACGACAACATTTTCTTCATCCACTGCTACAATCTCCATACAAGACTTAACCAAAATCCAACAGGGTTCTCATGAATTAGCTATTTCAGGGCCTAGACATGTACACTTAGGCAAGTTGGAAAACACCTGTCTTTCAGCTTCTTGGATAAGGGAACTTGCATATTAAAAGCTGGTAGTAGAACTGATGGCAGTTTTAATTTTTAGAATCACGAGAATTACTTTGAGAGAAAGGGATACTGCAGTGATACTGGAAAGTACTGTGCAAACAGAATTTGGCCTAGTGTATGAACTCAGTCTCACAGTTAGAATCTGGGGTTGAAAACTGTTAATTCTTAATTTCTTTAAGAATCAGATCTTAACTTTGCAGTGACTTCTTTTTCATCTGCATGCAAAATTTAAAAAATAGGACTGGTGTTTCCTTTAATTAGTATTTGATACAGTATTAATATTCCTATTTATCTTTTACATGCCATATGGATTAAATTCTCATTACTTTTGATCTTAATACTTTTAAAATATGTAAATCAGCAGACAGACACCCTCTTTAAAGCAGTGTTTGCACACCACATCTATTATTGCCTTGGGCAAAAGAAAAATATCTGCATTGCTAAAATTTCAGAATTGTGAGGAAATCTTGAAAAATCAGATACTAAACTGATCAATCTAGATGAATTATATAACAACCAAGTAAACTGCAGTTCTTTAGATTTAGCTATACCTAAAAATGACATTAAGAGTGGCCAAAGGCTATTACAGGACACGTGCTTAAAAGGGATCAACTACGTTAATTTCTGGAAGTAGAAGACTTTATCACAGGTTGAGCTAATTCCAGATGCAATGCCTTAGAAGAACACTATACTTTTAAAAAAAACCTCACCTTTAATCTCAGACATTAAAAATACAGTGATTTATTTTCACATTTACAGAAGATACTGTTATCTTAATTAATCTATTATTTTTCCTATACTACAACACACTGCTCACGAATAGACTTGAATGTGCATGTATTTCAATTTATCTGAACATCAGCAGAAAGGAGAAAGTTATGGGACTTATCAACACAAACAGTGGGCAAAGAGGATAGGTAGCATCAGACTCTCTGTTCCCACTGTAAGTAATCTCCAGTGACATGGGAAGTGTTTGGATTTAGTGTTGAATGAATATGGTTCATGAATGTGTTAGTCTAAAAACAAAATTGATCTTCCTATAATGTAAAATATTTGTAGCTAGGCCTGTTCAATCTCTCTGCTTACATTATATGCTGAAGTGTATGCCTGAGAGTTTTCAGAATAAATTAAGAACATGCAGTTGTGGAAACCAGGGATTACTCCCACCATGCTCTGACTGAGAGGTGGAGGAAGGACCCTGCGCCTCTGCAACCACACGGCATGCCCCAGAGCATGTGTGCAGTGCCTGCACGGGGTATCCGTTCCCTTCCTTTCAGCTCTGAAAAATCTGTGTATGTTCACAAATACCACATGAAAACCAACGTTCTGGTTAAAAATCAAACAAAATTGGTCTTCAGTACCAGAAAAGGCATTTCTGGAAAAATTGGGAACTGCTGGGTCCATTTAGTCCCTCTTATTTTTATTTTTTCTGATCTCATCCAAAATCCACTGAGTTTGTGGGACCTTCTCCACTGTCTTGACTAAGCCCAGAGTACAGGCCAGCAACCTAACATCCTGATGTATTTTTAGCACTTTGCTTTTATTTTGGTTATTTTAGAAATGTACAGGACTAAATACTGGTGTTTATTAAAATGCCATCTAAGAGAAAAGAGCACTCCTCCCTAAACTGACTCACATGAGGCCATGTTTGGCAGGGTTCATACCAAATGAAAACTCAAGCCTGAGGGTTTGTATACACAATTGTGTATAGTCCATGGACTATAGGAATAGAAATTTGGCCCTTGCTTTGAACAACAGTTTAATTTAAGGCCTAGTCTGCACCAGCAAATGCTACCAATGCGTTTATTTCTTGCCATCATCTGGATTGGTAAAAGTCCTCTGCCAGAAATATTGCTGGGTTTTTGACCAGAATAATTCATTCCGTTTGGCAAACTGCTTCAAGAACTGCTTTCCTACGATGAGATGTCTTTGCAGCAAGGAAGTTTGCTGTCATACATTTGCAGTGCAGTTACAGTTTCAAATTCTTCTAACTGCACATACAGCCGAACTGGCCAGGTCAGTGCAGGACAGTTTCTCCAATGAGGAGACTGCTAACTCTGCTCAATTAAAGCAGGCTTTTCTTCAGATGCTCTCCTACATAAGACTACACTAAAAATACAGCATTTTTTCACATAATTCTGCAGGCTGTAGTCATACACACACAAAAAGAAGGCACATCATTATCCTTAAATTTGCAGGAATCTGATAAGCACCACAGATATTACCTGAAATTCCTATCCAACTAAATTAAAATGTTTTGTCACAGTTACTTCCAAAGGCACAATTAGTAAGGTATTAGTAATCTAAACAGCAATTGTATATCCATAACTGTGTTTAGACTTGTTCGGTGACTGAATGACTTAGAAGTAATTTAAATTTCCCCTTAAAGTGTCTTAATGACACTGAAAGGGACAATGCAGCATGTAGTTATTGCAGTTTAAATGCTTTATGTACTTACATCACAATTACTGCTTATTACTGTTTCACAACCCAGATATATATTATCTTTGTCTTAAATGTGAAGTATATCAAATAGGAAAATCTGTTTGCAGCTATGCAATTGTCTATACTGTTCAACCCATCTACTTTTCAAGTCATATTAAAAACTTCTAATTCTAAGCAGTCACTTAGAATTCACATTTCGATCCTTTTTTTTCACATTGAATGGTTTTACTTTGGCAATGATTGCTATGAACTCTAAACAAGATGTGTGGATAACCACTGCTACACCCTGAAGTACTGGGTCCTTCATCATCAACCTCTGTCTCTGACTGCTGCATTTGTTATACGCAGAACAAGGAGATGTTGCAAACAAGCCTGTGAAATTCTCTGTTAATAAATCAAGGATCTCTTGGCTACTGAACTCACAGCTCTGTTCTCTAGTTAGTTCACAAGCATTTCATATCAAAGGGATGCAAATGTGAAGGTTTAGAAATAAAGGAGTAGCTTTCAAATTTGAAGCTAAATAAAAAGTCTGACAAGCAATACCATTAACAATCTGTATAATTTTTAACCAGTCTCTCTTCCTGAAACTTAAGTACAACACTACACAGTGGGACTCAGCTCCATGTCTGCTCTCGGTAGGAGACTTACTTTGTGCAATGATACAGGACCCACAGAACTTGCATTACAGTATTTCATGAAAGTGACCCAATTAAAATAAATTCAAACAGTTATTACAAGCAAAACTTTCCTCACTTTCCATTTTTTTTCATCACTAGAGTGTGGAAACCTCCTGCCTCCTTCCTGCAATCCCATGACACATGGCACATTCACATAAAAATAATCTCAGACTATTCCATTGGAAATAGCTTTGTGCTAAAGCCAACCACTTCCTCATCCCCTTTGTGAGATGATATACCCACACTGAAGCAGACAGAGGCTACAGTGATAGAATATAGACTTTCATGGGCCATACAAGAGAAAGAACAGTTCTCAAAAGCTCTCACCTTCCTCACCCAGCAACACAGACCACACATTCACATGAGAATAAGCCACAATCAGGATATCATATTAATCACGTCTATTGTTTTAGAACAGCTGAACTGTTTTAGATTAGTGATGACTTCTTTCCTATGCCCCAGTAAAAAGAAGGTCTTGTTTCAGTTCTAGATCATTCCTGGCAAGTCAGCTGGGAACATGCAGAACACAATGTACACCAGATTCCAGCACACTGCTGCCTTCCTGCTCTGAGCTTTGTCATCAGCTTACATGAAAACAGGCACAGGCCCACCCCACCAAAACTTGTTTTGCTCAGTTTGTTTTTGTTTCAAAAGGTCCTTCAGGGAAAACAATCTGGTCAAAAATCCAGCCACAATTCAAAATGTTTATATAAAACACACTTGGGGCTCAAATCTGTGGGAGCAATATTTTAAAATATTTGTGTTTTTTGTTTCTGATTTGCTGTTCTTATTCAATGTTCTGGTCTTGGTATGAACAAAGCCAGACAAAACTCCAAGCATTAGTTTAACAAATATAATCCAGATACAATGGGCTGGATTTACAGACCAGCCATGCTTATCCATGGTGTAGCATGAAGATGCATGACGATGCTGAGCATAAAAGGCCCAATTTACAGTTGCCCTGAGGCCTCTTCAGAGAACACCCCTAGCACAGAAGGCCTGCTCAGTGTATGTTTCTTTGTTCCTACTTGTTCCTGGATGGGAATCATTCTAAGGCAGGGCAGCACAAACCTGAACAAAAGCCACTAGGATGAAGGGCTGCAGTCCTTGAGAAAGATACAAAACTAAACCTCTCCTCTTCAGGATGTTGAACAGGAGAAACCTCTGCAGATATGGGGACAACTTCCCATGCTATACCCTTTCAGAGGTTATGAGAGATATTTGTCCTGGACCAACCCAGCATGTGCAATGTTCCAGTTAGCTTGCAAAGGAAATGGTAAACACAACCTCTTTTACAGTTAAACTCAGCTATCCTACAGATCACATGTACCAGTGATAAATTTCAGAACTCAGCTACCTCTGGAGCATCAAACTTAGTAGGCAGGTTTCCAAGCCAAAATTTGAAACACTCATCAGGAAATGATGGTCACTTATGGAATCACTGAATATTTTGGAAACTGTAGTTCTATTTTTCTGCCAAAAAATTACTTTTGGAAACTCTTGATAAACATATCCAAAGTTCTACTGAAGATGCATCCTGTAATGTTTTCTTATTCTTTTGCTAGTAACAACATTCCTCCCGTCAACCTAAATTTACATTATTTACCTTTCCATAAAAATTCAGTATTTCCATGTTAAATAACCTCATCAAGCTTTTTTTTGCTGCAATTTTATCTTTCTCATCACCCCTCTAAGTATGTTTGCTCTTCTGAGTTTGGCTTTTTCCGACTGCAGTAAATGCAACTGCAAACCTAAAGAGAGACAGTTGTGTTCTTATTGCTGAGAAAACTTATTTTGAGAATTTATTTAAGAATATTGAGGGAATGTGCATGTCATCTGCCACTATAAACAAGAATACAGAGATTTGTTTTTTCCCCAAGTCTTTTTGTGTTATTTCTTCATTAGCTACAGGCTTTAACCAGAGACCAATCTGGGACACATTTTCTCATTCAGCAACAACGGATATGAGATCTTGATAACTGACTGGTAAAGGCTGACCTTAAACACTGATATTAATTTGTCTGTCAACTCAAAGAATAAATCTGGCCCTGGTTCTCAGAAGCAACTATCAATAGAGCTGAAAGCTGTTAGTTTAAAGAATGTGAACTTGACTTAGAACTCTTGCCTTAGAAACCTTTTCAAAAGTACATTTGAAGAGGTAGAAAATATGCAGAAAGCCATGGAATCATAGAAAGGCTTGGGTTGGAAGGGATTATCTAGTTACAATCCTCTGCCATGGGCAGGGATGCCACCCACTAGACCAGGTTACTCAGGTCCCCAGCCAACCTGGTCTTGAACACTTCCAGGGATGGGGCACCCACAACTTCTCTGTTCAGTTCTTCAATACACTCTGAATAAAGAATTTCTTCCTGACTTCTAATTTAAATCTCTCCTCTTTTACTTTTAAAACGGTTCCCACCTATCCTATCACTACCTGCCTGTGTGAAAAATCCCTCTCCCTCTTTTTTATAAGCCCCGTTAAAGTACTGGGAGGTGTCCATGAAACCTTCTCTTTTCCAGCACTAACAACCCCAGCTCTCTCAGACTGTCTTAACAGCACAGGTGTTCCAGCTCTCTCATCATCTCTGTGGCCCTCAGACAGACTCACTCCAACAGGTCCATGTCTTTCTTGTGCTGAGGACCCCAGAGCTGGACACAGCACTCCAGGTGGGGTCTCATGAGACCAGAGCAGAGAGGCAGAATCACCTCCCTTGACCTGCTGGGCACTCCTCTTTTGGTGGAGCCCAGGCCTTCTGGGCTGCAAGCCCACACTGTTTCCTGGTGCCCAGCTTCATCCATGAGAACCCCCAAGTCTTTCTCACAGGTTAATAGTCATAAACTCATAGGTTTAGTCGTAGGTCAAAAAGTCATAGGCTAATGAATTCAGGCCTGACACTAAACACCACTAAATTAAAAAATGTAAAGTTCTTGCTTAGGGCTAACACTGAATAAGGAAATAGACACAAATAGAGGAATTAGAATTAACATCAGGAAATATAGCTGAAAAATTCTTCAATCATTTTCTGCAAAGACAAAAACTGTCTGAAAGCTAAGCTTGACTCACTTAAAACCAAAGTATTTAATTTATGCTATCAATGACCTTCATATAATGCATAAAATAAATCATGGTGGAATTTAACCTCGTGTGCATTAGAAGTTTAGTAGTGATTTATTTAGGCCCCGTTGAGATTATCTGCAGTTTTACAAATGTAACTTCCAAAAGGTAGAGGGCATTATGGTTGTACAGCTGCAATGGATGGGATAGTAACATACAGAATGTAAGACTATAAGTGCTAGAAGTCCAGTGGGGGGTAATCTCAATTCCTCCCATCTCAGTTAACTTCTGGGATGTTGTTCTAAAGCTGAGTGAATTGCTCAACTGACTGTGCTATCTGGTGTTTTACCTTGTCTCTTCTCCTGATGCAACATTATGTATGTACTTTGGTTTTGTTTTCTTTTGGTTTTTTGGTTGGTTTGTTTTGGATAGTCTCCAAAATTCATAAATAGGAAATAAAAAGGGGTCATTAAAGAATGGGTTGTTACTACACAAGGGAAATTTTCCCTTATTTCACTGGGTCTCGTCATCTTCAAATATTTTGGACCAACTAATGCTCCACCCTTTCAGAGACACATGCTTCCTAAGCCTGAAAAAAAACCCAACTATGTTGCAAATAATGATATAAAATGTTGCAAAATAGCGATGCACTGATAAGGGCACCACTGCAAAGGAAATAGTTCGGTAAGTATTGCCCTTCAAAAGGTTTTGCTTTTCAAAACAGAGCATAATCATAACTCTCCTTTCAAATGTTCTAAAGCTAGAATTGCACTTTTTCCTGAAAAACTTGAGCAACTAGAAAGGAGAAAAGTAACATTGCAGAAAACAGCAGGACATTTCACTGCTAAGGCTACCAAGTGTTCTGTCCTCGCTGAAACTGAACGTTATTTTCTTTCATTACTTTTTCATCTCATCCCCTTCTTTCTCCTTTCTCTATCGTGCTTGTCTGCATGAGTTTTCTTCTTTAATGGTATATTCCTTCCCACTCCACTTCTGGCTTGTTTTTTATTCCATGTCGTCTGTCCATGTCTGTCACATGTTTTCCCTCTATGTGAAGTTCTGTGTGGTTTCATCTATTATGGTCTTCTGCCTTACTGATACACTCAGTCTCCAAAAGCTGGTTAAGGTTGGTTCCTCTTTTCCTTCTTTTTCCCTACATGCATTTTCTGTTTATTACTTTTTTTTCCTTGCAAGTCACACCACAAACCACCACAATTCTACAAACAAGCTACAGAATTTACACTGAAAATCAACAGTTCCTGCTTTCTGACTGGGCATGGTTTTTTGTGGGTAGAAAGAGAAGAGAGAGTTTTGTAAATTAACAGTGATTTTCTTCAATGTGTGTTAATGCTCAATTTGTGTGGCATGTTACTACCACGTAGGCAAACTGTGAATTTAAAAGTTTTAGGTTGCAAGTTTCTTATGGTGATGAAATTCAGTAATGAAAATCCTACTTCATTTGCAATGCCCTGAGACATCTCTGCCTGTGGCTGTCTGATGACTGTGTTCTTCCCAGGGAATGTTTTAAAATAGACTAGTTTACAAATAAAAATATCTAAATATAGTCATGCAAAATTCCATTTTTCTAAAGCAGTTCAGCTCCTTTGGTTATGAAGCTGAGGGAACTCATCCTTCTTGGGCCCTAAATCACTGATCAAACGGCACAAAGCCTGAGCCTGGATACAGCAGACAGAAAACTGATACATAGTACAGACCTGAACTAACAGCTGTTCTGAATACCACTGCAAGGGGAGATCCTTATGAGGAGATTAAGAACAGTACTACTCCCAATTTATCAGTTTCCTACGAATGAAAAATTAATTGAAAGCACGTGGACAACTACAGATGAAAGGAACTGGTATCACTTCTTCTCCAAGTCTGATGAGCAAAACATGAGGGGTGATCCCAAACCGGAATCTTATACCTGCACCCTTTTGGGACATTAGGGGAGACAGGATGCGCAACTGAACTTTATATATATTCACCTGTCTCTGAGAACAAATCAATAGGTAAAAGAATTTTGTCATGCAAATGTCCCTTTTGTCCCTTTTAACTATAGCAGCTAGCTGTTCTGAATTTTTAAAACTATACCAACATATGCTGCCACTCAAATTAGCTCACTTTGTTTTTTTGAGCTGCAGCAAACTACTTTTTTTCAAATAAGCCCTTTAAAACCAACAAGCTTGCTGTTATTCATTTGATAGTCATGCTCTTTATCATAACTACGAATATGCAGTAAAGAACAGCATTAAAAGAATGTAGAAAAAACAATTGCACCACATTGCTGCAGGGCATTTTTGGTGTTTGCAAATCCCAGTACTACAAAAAAAGGCTGAAACAATGTAATGCTTTTCCTCCTTTTTTCATATGTGACTTCTGTGTGTGTTCATGAGGCAACATAAGCACACTGGTGAGAGGGAGTCCCGAGAACAGCACTACACTCCCAAAGCTACAGAATAAGAATCAAAAATAGACTTCCTAGCCTACAGAGAAAAAATACTGACTGCAGCTGAAGGTAAAGAGTTGGTACAGCTCTCCAATTTAAATACCTGGCAATCACATACATTCTCTATATTTGATTCCCAACAAAATGTAATGCTGTCGGATGAGGACGGACATGTTAAAGATGACCAAGTCTCCATGGATATTCTTGATGCTACTGAGCTTGTTAGTTATCTCGGCATTCTCCCCACCAGATTTACCTGGTTGCTAAGGGCAGATCAACCTGGCATGCAAGAGGCAATACTTAGTAACTATACAGTTGTGCTTCCTGCCTTTTCACACTGTTCATTGCTTATGCTTTTACATGTACAAGGCAGGACAAACCATAAAGACAAAAAAGAAGTACTAAGGTATTTTTAGGAAAAGAAATATTAGATTTCATAAAACTCTCATATAGGTTGCGCAAGATATGCTCTTTGCCTGCCTCACCATACACAGGAAAGCAGCTTCTCTTTCTCCCACTGGCAGCAATAACAATACTTGCTATATTCAGCTTAATCATTATAATCATCTTGAGGTTATCTGTGAGAGAACTGAAATATAAAATACTTCCAGCGAGTAGAGAGAAGTAATGATGGACAGCCAAGGAATAAAATCATTGTCATAAGCAGAGCTAATGAATAACTGATATAAGGTAATTTCTTTCCACCCAAATACCTCAGAGCGACTTAATTATTTACTGAGTGGAATACCCATTTATCAGACTGTATCTATGAGTAACTTGTAGTATCTACATGTTCACATATGTAGTTGCAAACATTTTTCTTCAGTATCTATCTTTTACTTGTCAGAGATGTTTTGAGTGGTTTATTTTTTTCATTTACATTGATCAACCATGCAAATTATATACCATGGTTTGGGTTTCTATTAAGCTGTATAAGATTTTTAGGAGTTAATCACAATCCACTAGAATAATAACTTGAATTAGCATACAAAAAAATCCATACCCATGCAAAGTATTTAAGATTTTGAAATGTAAATTTTTTTTCAGAAATAAATTTGTTATGGTAGTTCCTGAGCTATTCCACACCATGTACCATCCTGTCACCATCACCTTAATTATGTTACTGCTTTTATCACCATGCTATCTCTTCACAGTGTCTGCGAAGAATTGTAAAAATAATTTTTGAAAACATACAGTGTCTTCTAAAAAGAAAGATCTGAAATCCAGCTATTACTACTCAGCTGTGGGGAATCCAGCAGAGTAAATCCACACTTTTAAATATCAGCAAAAGCCCAGAAATTATTTGGTAATATACACTTGGCAGATTAAACAATAACAAATGATTAACTGTCTTAGCCTTTGTCTTACAAAACAACTAGAAACAAAGAAACTATCTGAAGTTTTCTGATAGTGGGGAAAAGTTAACAAATTCTGAATTGTTTCTTGTCTTTGATAAAAAATAGAAAATATTACTAGTTATTTTCACTTTATGTGCACTCTCAATGCTCTGTACCTACTGTATTTATTCTAACAAAGTTTACTTTGATAAAATTGTGCAATTTTTTAGAAACAGAAGAGTAATGAATTAGGAACCACACTATATGCCTGAGTTTATCAGTCATCTCAGATATGCTGCTGGTTCAGAGCACCAGTAATTTTGGCAAAATAATAAAAATAGGCTGATAGAGAATACTTAGAGAATTTTCAAACAATAACAACAGAGCAGTGAAGTACTGCATGATGAAGAGCTTAACTACCAACAAAGATATGGCAAAAAGAAGAGCTCGAACAAACCTGTATGCTGTGGATAGAAAATGAAGAAAAAGAGCAGGTGAACTGCAGCTTGGATCAGAAAGACAGTGGTAAACATTGTTGTTAAAAGGAGAAACTGAACCCCTATTAAAATTCGTGGGGGGTTAGCACAGTATTATGGTGTATATATTATTCAATATATATATTTTCATTAAATTTCTTCGTTTTTTTACTTTTTTTTTTAATTTTTCAATGAGAGATCTGCAGAGTATTTTTATTGCAATGACAATTGCAATAAAATACAGTCATGACAAGCTGAATTTCAACTTGTTTTATAAAGAACAAGCAGAGTTGTCTCTGGAGACCTCTACTGCAGTTTATCTGTGCAGTTTACTTGCATCTTATCTTTCACCTCTGATACTAATCAGTCATGGCTGCAGGTCAAATCATTTTGCATTGGAAGCAATCACAATAACCAATCCAGAAGTAAACCAGCCTATAATGAAATTCACTGCCTAGGGCTAAACATAGAGCTAACATGTGTTTAACAAATCAAAGCTTGTATTTATCACTTGTCACTGTTTGTGTCTTTGTCTGTTGGAGGGGAAAAACAATTAAGAAGCTAAGCAGTAAAGAAAAACTTGAGAACAATCTAATTTCTTTTCAGATTTGTTGGTCTGACACTTTGGCAAAATGCAGTCTGCATATCATGCCATCACAGAATAGCAAAAGGTTTAACAGAAACAATCTATGGGTGAACCAGTACAGAATACAAACATCATCACCACAAGTCTTAGCTAAAAAATTTTCATAATGCTGAGAGAAGTGACTTCACTTATGTTTGCAGACAGATTTCCTGAATTCACACTGAACTATATGCCAAAGAACTGAAATACTGAAAATGAGGTACTGTTTCTCACCCTAATGGCTGGTGAAGCTAACAGGCTCCTGCCAAGCACAAATCCAGAAAGCAAAAACTCTGGCTTTCCACAGGCTGGGAGGTGAGGGTCCCTCCTGGAGACTCCTGCAGGGTCCTACCACATGCAAGGCAGTGCACAGTAAAACGCTTACCAAAAGAATCCATCTGCCTAAATACGCAGCCTCACAACCCTAGAAAGGTGATATATATAATAGAAATATATAATAATAGAAACAGAAACACAAAATCACAGAACCACTTATACTGGAAAAGATCTATGAGATCATCGATTCCAACCTATGACCGAACACACCAAGTCAACCAGACCACGGCACTCAGTGCCACATCCAGTCTTTCCTTAAACCAGACCACAGCACTGAGTGCCATGTCCAGTCCTTCCTTAAACACCTCCAGGGATAGTGACTCTACCACCTCCCCGAGCAGCCTATTCCAATACCTAGTCACCTTTTCTGTGAAAAAATTCTTACTAATGTCCAATCTAAACTTCCCCTGGCACAGCTCAAGACTATATCCTCTTGTCCTGTCACTAGTTGCCTGGGAGAAGAGGCCGACCCCCACTTGGCTACAGCCTCCTTTGAGGCAGTTGTAGAGAGGGATAAGGTCACCCCTGAGCCTCCTCTTCTTGAGGCTAAACAACCCCAGCTCCCTCAGCTGCTCCTCCTAGGTAGGACATGCTCTTCAGATCCTTCACCTGCTGCCCTTCTCTGCACCTGCTCCAGCAGCTCAGCATTCTTCCTGAATTGAGGGCCCAGAACTGGGCACAGTACTCAAGGTGAGGACCTCACCAGTGCTGAGCGCAGAGAGACAATCACCTGCCTAGTCTTGCCGGTCACATTATTCCTGGTACAGGCCAGGATTCTGCCAGTCTTCTTGGCCACCTGGGCACAGGCTGGCTTGGCTGGCTCATGTTCAGGTGGCAGTTGACCAGCACCCCCAGGTCATTTTCTGTTGAGCCACTTTCCAGCCACTGCCCCCAGCCTGTAGCACTGTTTGGGGTTATTGTGGCCAAAGTCTAGGACCTGGCACATGGTCTTGTTGAACCTCATGCCTTTGGTCTCGGCCCATCTCTCCAGCCTGTCCTGGTCCCTCTGCAGGGCCTTCCTACCCTCCAGCAGATCGACAGTCTCACCTAACTTGGTGTCGTCTGCAAATTTGCTAATGGTAGACTCAATCCCCTCATCTAGATCATCAGTAAAGGTATTAAACAGGACTGGACCCAACACTGATGCCAGTTCTTAACAATAATGACTGCTTTCAGACATAGCTTTACTGCCAGCTTATTTTCTCAAGAGACATCCTAAAAATATCTCCTTATGATGATTTCTACTCATACATTTGCAAGACAAAACGAATGATCTGGAAACATGATTTCTGTTTATTAAACTTGAAGCTCAGCATTTATTCCAGGTGTGAAGACGTCAGCAATCCAGTGATACTCTTTTAAGGAAAAAAAGAAAAAGAAGCCACTTTTTCCCCTGGACATGCCCAGTCAGATTTTGGTTCAAAAGCCACAGAACACTACTGTAGCAGGATCTTTTAATTGGAAATTCATTATACAACATACACATCAGCAACTCCTCTGCCAGATGCTTTGACTGCAACATTGCTTTTAGTAGTTCCTCTGTTATAGTGTGGTATGTAGTAGGACAATACTGTGGAGATCTCACAGGCCTCACACACAGCTACAGCATGCTCAGTACAATCAGATCATATTATGTCACACTCTCTTGGTCTTTTTAGAGTTTCCTGTAACAGTCAGACTGTCCCATAATCATGTTATTTTATTTGCAAGAGAATGATAAACTCAAACCCGACCCACTCAAAAAATCCCCTCAAACCAAACCAAATCTTCTGCCCAAAAATTCTCTAAACCCCCGATACATAGAAAATTTTTCATGTCATTTTTTTTACAACTAAGACCCAATTCTGCTCGCTGTTAGGATTTTACTGACTACAGTAAAGTTTTTAATGATTTACACTCCTTCAATATAAAATTAGTCTCAATGGGGGGCTTAAAAATGATGAAACGAAACTCCTGATTAAACAACTAAAAATAATTCTAAATAGATTACAAATTCTTTCACTTACATTCCTGAATGACAGGATTCTGAAATTCATGGCATTCATGTATCAGTATCATCCCATCTGACAATGACAACTAGCTGAAAGTCCATGCAGTATTTCACACTACATTATCTAGCAGTGGTTTTGTTTTTCATTTAGAAAGGAAGATTTGCTATAATAGAATCAAACAGGAAGCTGAGTTACACAAACAGCTGAATATCTTAGATTGATCTCTCTCTACTTGCAGAAAGTGAAGTGGCATTTTTTTTTACACAGCATCCAGATCTTGATACCACATTTTGTATGAGATAATACCTGTTCTTTACTAAAACACTTATTAAAGACATGTTGGGATATTGGCTTTCCATGAATCCAAGGATAAAAAAATGCCCTCATTTCCAAGTCAGTAATGATTATTGCTTTGCCATTGCTATTACCTTTTGTAAAACAATGTAAAAGTAGGAATTACATGAGATAAGAGTTAGAACTGTACTACAATGTTAAACTACAGTGTAGTGTATGATGGTTCTCTACGTTTAAGCACCTTTCACTTGCAAGTGCAAGACATCAAATCAAGACTGTACTCCAGGGCTGAGATTGAGGCAGTTTAAAGTATTTTCAATAACAAAGTCTGACTCAAAGAAAACTGTACTCTGAAGCAAAGATAAAACATCCAAGCCACCTATTCCCTGTGGCTTGGGTATTTTAATATGGTTATGGTCCTGACAGTATTAAAGCTGGATCACTTCCTTAAAACTGGAGTTAAATCCTAACAATTAATTAAGTCATCATTATTTTATATTTCCTGTTTAGGGTGATGAACTAAAACTTGTCCACAGTACTTTCTCAGCTAAGGCAGCAGCCTTCATCCCCATCAAGCAGTAACTTGACATATTTCATTATCTACTTGTCTTCCATCAGTGCAAAAAACAGCGACTACCTCATATGTTTCTCCAAACTCAACACAGCTACATTCATCTAATCTCATTTTATGATTGGTTTATCAGAAAGGAAGAGAAAAATGAACAACACAAAAATAAAAATACATATTGCAAGGAAAACATTCAAAATGGGTCAGTAGCTAATGGGACTCCAGGCCTTGCCAGGCCCTAATTTCCACTAGTTTTGAGAATATAAAAGATTAAAGAATCTAAAATCAAAGGCTATATTGAAATGAACTATTCACTACTTCAACCTCAGATTGTGGCTATACTTCCAGATCTCACAGAATCCTGATAAATTTCTCTACCTCTCACAAAATTTCAGCATTGCAGACAATATTGTGAGGTGCAAGGCATAAACTGAACATATTCAGAAGAGATACTGTTCTCCCAGAAGAGAATGTCCATAGCCAGAGACTCTTAGTGTACTTTTTCAGTTATTCAAAATGTCTGTGCTAAGCATAAAAAATTATGTCATTCCCTGGTCAATGCAGAGATACTAGTACATCTCCGAAAATCTGTCATATCCACCTTTGAGGGAAAGTTACATTGGTCAATCCCCTATGAAGCACTCACTTTTCATTAATAATTTCAAACAGTCCCACTATCTATCTTGTCTAAGGGAATACCACTACTTGGCCTCTGGAGATTATACTATTTTGATTCCTTCAGTACTACTTTATTGTGACTAGAATAATTAACTTCTAGCTTAATTGTTACTTATGACCGGACTCTCCTCTCTGCCCAGACAGTGTGTCACAGAGGAGACACTGGAGGGAATTCTTAGCATTGTCACTAGTCTTGCCCCACTGCTCTGGCAGAGCCCAGGGGAATGTTCAGGCAGTGTAAAGCCAGCCCCTGTGACTCTATACAACCATAGCACATGCATGCACTTAACTTGCTCTGCATGCAGTTTGGCCATACTGCTCAGCTTTATTATGACTCAGTGTAAAGGCTTTTGAAGTGAAAAAGAGGCTTTTGTTTCTGTATTAATTATGGAGTATAGTCTTTGCATGATCTCTGTGAAAATTTTCTTCTCTATTTTTCCTTTGCCAATCTACTACTAAGAACAGGCAGCTTATGTGCCATTAGACAGCTGGATAACAAGATGTGAGTGAATAATCTGCTTGATTAATAAAAAAAAGCGTAAGTTCATATCAGCTATTTTTTCCCTTTTCTGTTCTGTTCCCCTTGACTACACTAGAGCCTCACCTACCAAGGTCTCAAGACAAATAAGCAGCCTGTCCTTCCCTTTGTGCTTAAGCCTGCATGCAGACTCCCTCCTTCAGCAAACATCAGCGCTGTTTCATAACTGGGTCACGGACCAGTGCAGCAACCTGTCACATTCCCTTCCCCACTGGCCTCTGTGTTCCAGGTCCAAGCACTACCACCAGGCTGAGAGACTAGTCCTGCCTGTAACGCAACTTAAAGAGAGTTCAAAATCAATCTCTAACATTGCAGAATAATGTTTTGCTATGAAATGTAACAGTCTGCACGTTGTTTGGACCAGTTAGTGGGCAGCTTTTTTTGTGTGATACTACTTAGGTAGTATCGCCCTGCATTAGAAAGCACATGTATTTTATACACGTTTTCTTATTCCAAAAAAAGTATTTGCTATTTCACTTGGCTTTCACTATAGGTGTAAGAATATTATGTTCTTAAAAGTATACTTCATACATTAAGACTGAATGCAGACGGATCATCATGTGAAAGCATCTGCATTTGTGAAGGCTTTTTAAAAGCAGTGTTTTTAAAAGCACCCAAGGAAGTTATTCTTCAGCAGGTTTACCTTCTTAATAGTTACTCACTGAAGTGTGGTTTATACAATCATCTATCTGAATATTTTCATGTTCAACTAGGAAATTCCTTACTTCTCTGCATTTGCATGCTTATTCATTTAAAGATAGATGTTTCTTCAATAGTTCAGATCAATGGTGCCCTAATCTCCTCTTCAAATTCTATTCTTCTATCACTTCACATTTTTTGAAGTCTCTCTCTAAATTACTGCATAATGGCTCTGAATCATATGTTTGCTAAGGGTGTAATTCTGCCAATTTTACTCTAATTGTTTTACCTCAGACACGAGGGCTTTGATTTCAAGGAGACCAGTTGCAGAGTAACATACAATATCCAGTGAGAGTACGGATGATAGATTAGGGCCCTGACTGCTTCCCTCAAGAGGATTTGCTGCAATGAAGATATTTCTGTTTGACAGGTTTATTGTTTAACATACAATAATTTAAGATAGTAATACAAACTTCCCCTGCGGTTCCACACTATGGATTCAAAACCCATATGGACAGAAATGCAAGAAGAGAGAATAATGTGCTCAATCTGCTGTGTTTACATACTATTCTGGTTTTAGCATGGAAACCACATAATGCCTGTATAAAAGACTAAAAACATTGAATTTGCATTATTTCCTGTAACAGAAGGATCTCCCTATAAATACCTATCCTCTTACCTTTACATTGTAACTTGTTTAACTGAACTCTGTAAAATTTAGATGCATAAAATGCTGGACAAGGGCTTAATTATTCAGATAAATATTTACAGAGCTACAAGTTCAAAGGTGTCCCATTAAATAAATAAGCAGAAATGTTAATGTATAGCACAATATTACAAACAACTACTTTTTAGTATTAACCTGGAAATTAATGTATTATCATATATATTTTGGCTCTAGTTACAGATATCACATTATCAACCTATTTCATCTTAAATTGGGGAACGTATTCTACAATACAGTAACAAAGTCTGTACTCATGGATTTGCAAAGACACAAGGATTACAGTAACAGAGAAAAGTATTCTGACAGGTAATGATTTCCTGAAATATTCGAAGATAAACCAGGTAAAACTCAAAAAATGTCAAAAAGTTTCACTTCGATTTTTCAAATTCTTACTGAGCATGGCAAAAGTAACGTAACAGCAAATAAAATAAAAATCCACACTGCATAGATCGTAGAATCATTGCAGATTGTCTGTGTTGCTGACTGAATCTTTGTGCATGTGAACAAACGAGTTGTCTTTCATTCTGCCAAACATGAGAGATTTCATTGTCTTCGACTTCTGAGGTTGGAAGGCACAGGAAACCTGAAGCTCTTAAAAGTAGATTTGATTTCATTAAAAGGGTATTTTGAGATTAATAAGGACACTTTTAGTAGAAGCTGTATTTTAAAAATCATTATACTTTTGCATCTGTAATTCAGATCCTTGAGGGCTTTTTTATATTTCCAGGTTGAAAACGTGTAGAAAAAAATTTGTTTCTTTATGTTTCCTGCCTTTCAAGGGGTTAAAAGACCTCATCAATATATAAAGCAAGCTACACGCTGACAACACGTAGCTTATAAACATTAAACAATATCACAGCTACTTTACTATATTTCTTACCTCCTTGTTTATGGGATCTCAAGAGGCTTGACAACTGATGGTCTGCAACTGCCTCGGATTGGCTAATTGGTTGTGAATCGTTTACTTCGAATGGACGTTTTAGAATAACTGGAGAAGCAGGAATCTCATCCAAATCATTCTGGAATAAAGAAAGCTGGTGTAGGCACATAAGAAATGTATTGATTTCACTCTGCCATGATAATTTACAGCTGTGATCTCATAGAGAGCAACTTGTTATTTTCTATGACTCTGTGAAATGTCTAATGCTAGATTTAAGTTACACAAGATTCTTGTGGCTTTCAGTAACACCGACTTAGCACCCATGTCACAAACATTTGTTTACTTTTTCCATTTAACTTATTTATCCCCTTTCCTCATGCAGTTAAATCATAGCATGCACTGTATGCTGATTTCCTCTCATAGTTAATTTGTATCTTTAGAAAAAAGCTATAGGAAGGTATTAATCTGCTTAACATTTCTAAGTACATCATCCAAGGGATTTTGTTTTTTTAATCTTACATATGCTCAGCAGAGTTACTGGCAAAAACTGTACATTTTCTCCATTTCATCCTTTCAACATCAAATGGTAAGCAGCAAAAATTGGATCAGACTTCAAAGACTATGCTGTGCTCCAAGTCACAGAGCGACTCCTCCATTTCACATATTGAATTCGAGCAGGATATCAAAGTGCTACCAAAGAACCTCAGGTCCTTACTAAAAAAGAGTCTCTAACATCTGTAGAAAGTGAAGTGCACAGACAAATCACCTCAGGGAGCAGCTAGCATTTATTCTCAGCAGCAAATTTCCAGCCTTTTGATTCTCTTATTCACTGTACCTCCCTGTCTCTCTACAGAACTAAAGTTCTTAGCAAGCAGGCTTTTGTCTCAAAGACTTCAAAACATCACTAACGGTTTCATGTTCAGATGGCTACGCCAAGCAGCCACGAACACACTGCAGAACTGTGGACTCAGGAATTTGAAGTTATAATATGATGTTGTTTTAGAATAACAACTTAGTAGTACCTTTTTTGTTTGTTTGTCAAGAAAATCAGGCACCATGGGAGAAGACTGGTTACTGGTTTGCTGCCTAAAAGCAAAAAAAAAAAAAAAAAAAAAAAATATTTGAATATTGTAATTTCTTCACTCACAAAAGGTTTACTGGCAAACACTTTTTTGTTGATTTTCTTTTCTCTCTCCCTCCCTCAATTTCTAAATATGCACATACAGTTGATTCACAAAAAACACAGACCAGTCCCATTTCCTCTTATAAGGAAGTGCCTGTTATTGAACACAGTAACAGGCTACGAGCAGTGAATTTGTCATTAAAAATTTGTGGATCCGTGCATACATATAAAGTGATTTTATGAGAATTCTATAAAATTGAAGTCATGTATTAAGATTAATTTGATAAGATTTTACATGAAACTTTTTTTCCCAGGGCTGTGAAAAGCTGTTTTCAGAATATTCAGACTTAGACAGTCAAAATTTGACACATAAGGAAAAAGTGAAACACATGTGTTCTCCTAAAACCATTTGGGTTAAGCACAGAGCAAGAAGTAAGATGTCTTAGATTCTTTGTCTATATCTGTTACTATTTATCATCACATTATGTCACCATAAGAATATTAAAGGCCAACTCCTACTCTCATTAATGTTGATTAAAGTAATATAAAAACCTTCTGCAGGCCCCAATCCCTGTTGGCAGGCCTTTGAAGTCCATGGATCTCTTCAACAGTTCACCCAGACAGAACTTGTTTCAGAATCTTTAGCTACGCAATACCAAAAAAGATGCTACCAATTTAATTTAATGGATAAAAAAGAATGAGGTTCAGAGATATTATTTGCTATGCCCATGGTCCTAAAACTGGGATTAAAAGCAAAACTGTCTGATTGTCAAAAGAGAATGAAGCTTTCATGAATATAGTAAACATTAAACTTTTCTGTAATGTTGCAATTTCATGACTGAACTTTGGATTTGCTAGTCAGGTTAGGGGAATTTAAATTCCCCTTTATTCTTTGACACTAAGGAAGACAAAGAAAACATTCTACCTAAACTGTAATTTGAATTTGTGTTTTCCTTGGAGGAAATTACAGGATCAATTTTAAATATGCATTGTCATTTAGTACTGGCATATTTCTTGAACTGGAAATTATAACATATGGCTAAGACTGTATTTGACATTGCATTTAGGCATATACCATATTATCTTTAAAGTTCTCTATTACTATTTATCTTGTATATATATTACTTAGATAATCATTTATTTAGTGGGATGAGTTAGGTAACTTGCTACTTTCCCCCAAAATTCCCTTAAGCATTTGTTGAGATGATATATTCCTCCATTCCCCAATAGTGCAGAAAATAAACTCAATACAAGCTAAAATTTATTAATAATCCTCAAATATCACTGTGGTGGATGTCAAAATCAAAATCTGCTATTGGATCAGTAATTTGCAAATGGCCTACAAAGCCAAAACCAGACTGAATGATCATATAAATTTAAATATTCAGATTTTGGGGTGGTTTGGATCTGGATCTAAATTTGTAGCTTGAAATAATCTTCATCTTCCATTAAAAAAAACCCCAGAACTTTACCTTCATGCTTTAAACATTTATACAATTTCTAGCCCTGGCAAAGATCATCAACTTGCCTTCTGTACAGCTTAAGCTAGCAAAAACTAGCCTCTGGAATTCTGAAACCCTTAGACCCTGACTGTCTGTCAGGATTGCTGTGATGCTGTGTTTCTGATTTAACGATCCTAAGTTGGGTTGTATTTGCTCAAGATAGCCCACCCTTCCATAGAATGTACTGTTACTAAGTTAAGTACGTACTTGATTACTCATGAGCTTTTCACTGCATTTTTCTTCCCCTGTCCTGTAAAGAAGGAGGAATGACAGAATGGCTTGGTGGGCACCTGGCAGCCAGCCAAGGGCAACCCATCACCATGTCAAACTGGCAGGGAACACATCTGAAAACACGGTATCAACTGCAAACACTGAGCACCTTGAAATCAGTTGCTGAGGGATTCTGAAAATCTGGCTAGTATGCAACATGGAAAATGCAGTAACAGAATCATAGAATCACTGTGGTTGGAAAAGACTCCAAGAGTCCAACCTTTGACCGAACACCACCTTGTTAATTAATCACAGCACTAAGTTCCAGGTCCAATCATTTCTTGCACACTTCCAGAGATAACAACTGCACCGCTTCCCGGGGCAGCCCATTCCAATGCTTGACAACAGAAGGGCAGCTCAGCAATAGTTAATTCATCTAAGTCAATCAGTGATGATAGCTAACATTTTCAAATTTGGTATCTGAGGCAGGGTATTTTCAGGTGTCTTTAAAGAAACTGCTTGCCCTATAGTTTTCAAGGATTTTTATTTTCCACATTTGCAGGAAAGCAGTATTTGGGTCAGACAGACGAGATCCAGTCAGCACACTTACGTAGGCAGGATGCCAGAGATCAAGTGCATGTGCCTGGTTTCAGTAAGGTAATTCAACAATTTGCTGCTGGCTGTTCAGCTACTGAGCTATAATATGCCTCAGTCGTCACACACAGACTGTCTATAAATCACTGAATGAGTGAGAAACACTGGAGAAACATTGATTCCTAAGGTCTGTCTGCACATCTGTATAGTATATAGCCTTACTGTCTTTAGCACTTCAAAAGCAGTTGAACCACTGCAGCATAAAACTAATAGCAGAGATTAATTTATGCTGGAGAAAATACATCTAGTTTTGGAATTATTCTGGCCATTATGAGTGTAAGTAAGGGAATTTGGACTTTCATTATTTAAATGCTTTCAAAAATGTTAGAAAAACTCCTAGATATTCTACTAGAAATAATACAGCTCATTTTGCAGAAGTAATATATTACAGAACAGTACAAATTTAATCCTTCCAGTATGGGTACATTAAAAATTCCAAAGGGATGGTAAGGAGGAAAAAAACCCAGACAACACTGGAAAATTGTGCCCATATTTACATTTACACCTTTAAAAATCTTGAGTAATTATTTGAAATTATGAACTGTAAAGTAATTAGAAGCTCATATGACATCAGAATTAGGCCCACTGTGTTCCATTGCATGCCACAGGGGTTTCAGCCTTCCTATTTCCATCATGAGCAATAACCCTAATGGTTGCTATGATTAAAAATAGGAAAGTGAAGCAATTAAAGGAAACCAGAATGTCTTTATGCCATCTTTTCTTGTGTAATGAAATGAAAATTCATATTAAAAAAACGACTTCTACAAGAAATCACAGTGTGGTCTTGACAGAAACTGAAATTATCCAAGGAGGAAATGGAACAATCTGAGAAGGTGTAAAGAGTAAATCAACAGAACCTGATGGCATTCTTCTGAAGATTCTGAAAAAAAAAAAAAAAAAGGTTTAAAATGCGGAGATGTGACCCTTTCAATCAGCCCTCCATGAAGAACAGAAGCACACCAACATAGTGATTTTTTTCTTTTACTTTTAAACAAAAGAATCCAAGGAAGGTTTTGTTATTGACTGACAGACTGAATCCCACTTCAGTGAGAGGCAAGCTGCAGATCAAGTTAAAGAAAGCATAGCAAAAGATAGAAGAGTTTTTATATGGAACAGGTGAATTCACATTAAACCAGTTTCTGAATGGATCTGTGCTCCTGTGACTGAAAACATGTTTAATGTCTACTGTCTGTGATATACAGGATATTATGTTTATGTGCTAATCCACCAGTGCCCATGTAGGTAAATCCACATTGCATGCTACTTCCATGGGCCAGCTGTAGCAAACCATTCAGAAAGGGACATTGTTCATCTTTCAGGCACAGCAATAACGCTGATGCAAGCAAAGCTGACCCATGGAGAATTCCTCTAGAACAATTTTCATACTTACTCCCCACACTGACGCAGCAACAGCTGGTGACACTATGATGCTATAAAAGTGGCTGGCTTGCAGTGCCAAACCCACTGGCACAGAGATGTTACAGTTCAAGAAGTCACTCTGAATTTACAAATAATAAAGAGAACCTTGGCAAATCATTTAAGCCACCCCCATTCTAAAAGAAAAATCACCCACTCTTTTTTTTTTTTTTTTTGGTCAAAAGCTTGTTTAAGCTTTTTAAAACCTACAGTGATGGAGACGCCAAACTTCCCAAGGTAACCTACGGAGAGTTTCCCTCAGCTTACTATCAGTAAGCTTTTCTTCACATCTAACCTAACATTCTTGTTCTGCAATGCAAGCCCATTATTTCTCACCTGATTCTCAATAGAGAACGGTTTGTTCCTTTTCTCTTCACATCAGCCTTTCATGATTGGAGAAGTGATACCACACAACCCTTAGTTTTCCAGCTCCCTTTCAGATCTTTCTAGAGACATTTTCATTGCAAAGCGACTTTCTCATTTTATTCAAGTGCAGTTTCTGATACACTACCCTAACCAAGGTCTTGCCAGAGATGAGACAATGTTATGATGCACATGTGAGGTGGTGTGTATCCTGACTGCTAGTACCCCATGGAAACTTTGGAGGGCGGTGCCATTACTGCCTGACATTCATTTTGTGGTTCATGACAATTCATGTAGCTGTGTTTCTAATTCAAATCTACCCTCTTAAACCCTTGTACCATCACTCATTTAGTAATGATACAAATTTAGTAATCAGATTCTGCTTCATCACTCAAGTCATTAATGAGTAGAAATAGACCCATTTCTTGAACTTCACTCTGAGATACATTACTTCCCGTAGAACAGAGAAATGCTGATAATTATTCTTTGTCTGTAACTTTTCAAACACCTAAGTTGTTGTGCCTGTGTAGTTTGTTTAGAGTCTATTATACAATCTTGATTACCTAAAGCTCAAGTGAATGTTAAGAGTTTTACTAACAAGAATGGTTTCTGAGAACCTATGCTGAACAGATAGCTAAAAAGAGAAAGATGTAAGGAGGAAAATCAGTGAACTCAGCTCAAGGGTGTGAACCGCTCTTGATGTCAGATATCTTCTAACATGAGCCCTTAAACACACAGAGCTCCAAAGGAAACCAAGGAGCAAAGGATACTCACTGACATGCAGTTATAGTTACAGACATAACTGATGTGTAACAGAGTCACTTTGTGGAAACAACACTTTCTGCTATACCACACACTGTAAGGGCACTGACCACGTTCATATGGCTAACATACTGTGATATTTAGCAGTCAGTGAGCTAGAGGAAAAAATGAACAACACAGGAAGTATTTTCCAGGGTAAGTATCAAATCAGTATTATTTAACAGAATTTTCATTTGGGAGGGAAATGGAAAAGTTGATGGTGGTGGAACAAGCAAGGTTGCAGATACTTTGATAAGATTGTAGAGGGATTTAAAGATATTTGAGAATGACGGATCTGTCTGAACAAGCACATGAACAAGGTAGCATAGATTAAGGTCATTAGGCACTAAACTGTAGATTATCCTGCTAAGAACATTTAGAGAAATATATTCACTAGAGATCTGCCAATCTAACAAGCTCAAAATCACATGATGTTTTAGAAAATTACTTCTCCCTTCTTCATAAATTATTCCTAATAAGCTCAGAAGATCCCTAATACTAACTTGGAATTTCAGCTATGCCATTGCAAAATGCAGCATCTTTGATTTCATGCGATGATCAATTGTTAAATGGAGGCAGACATTAAGCGAGGCTGATGTCTGTGCTCTCCTCGTTAGGCCCCGTCACACTCCTCCCTTCTCTGCTGCCTACCTGACTCTATGCAGAAGGGTAAATCTGCCATTCAGTAGAGTTATAAAAAGGGCTCAGAAAGGTTTCTGCTTCCCTCATTTGAACCATGTTTTTCCCATGTCTTGACCACCGTTTGACTCTTTAAATTAACTATGCCCTTTTTAAGTTTTGAATGAGCCACTTTCGATAAGGGTTTCATTATGATTCAGCTCCTTTATGCCATGCAGTCCTGCAGGTTCCTCTCAATAGCTGATGATGTCAAGAAAAGGCTAAATATTCTTCAGGTCCATGATATGCAAGGCTAAGTAAGGTTGTCTTCTCTAGGTCACATTACCAGCTACTGTGTTAAGCATCTACACTATTATTCTGCAGCCTTTTTGTTTCCTACAAGTTTCCTCTATGACTGAACAGTCACATGCTTAAAACAACAGCCCAGCAACAGCTATAAGAAGAAGTAGGGCTTGAATTATGAGACTTATATTATTTGGTTCAGTCCAAAATTCAGAATATTACCTGAACAAAATGCTGAATGTTTTCAAACCCCCCTGGAATCTGAGGCCACTGCTGAGAAATTTATGGGATTAGGAAAATAATCCACAATATTTGTTTGGGTTTTAGTGAGAACTGCCAGCACTAATGACAGTTTCCCAACTCCAGGCAAAATAAGAATTTATTTGTCTATCTGACTATGCATAGCAACCAGGACTGGGTACAAGACATGAATGGCCAATGTATCTTACATGGGAATCTTCAGACCAGATATCTAAACACATTTAGACATTGATTTCAATGTAAATTTGATGGCTAAATGTCTTAAAAGATCTGAATATTTCTGCTTCATAGAGCCCAAATTCATCTCAACAGTAACCAAACCATAAAATCTTTGTGAGCCTCAAAAGATGTACAATTAAGCAAGTTGTACCTTACCCAGAAAAATATGTTTGGGGAATAACAAGGAATTCCAGAGACAGTTTGATGCAAAAATGGAAGAAAACTGTTCCTGACTAACTAACATGAAATAAATGAAGAAAAAAAGTTTAAAGAGGCTGTGTGCCTCCAAACAAGTCTAGATGAAAATGTCTATTTACATTGTAAATTATTATAATTCTAGGAGCCAAAGAAAACTGATAGCAGAGAGGTTATTAGCTATTGCTTTCAACCATCAGTGCAGACTGGAGAACAAATGACCACACGATCATCAATAGTTCTGAAGAGATCACGAGACACACACCCCTTAAGGACTTTGGAGACAGAAGAAGCTGCATGTGCATGGAGGGAATCATAAATTAGGAAACTCATTCCCCAGTGAGCAGTCAAGCAACTCAACAACAGAACTATGATGGTAAATTGTAGCGGGCTTGTTCTTTACCCTGAAAATCATTACCAAAACCATTTATTTATTTAGTACTTGTCCAATGGCCTGAATCTTTTCCTTACTGAAAACAGAATGCTGTAAGGGAGAGGTTATGGAGCACTATCATCCGACAAGAACGCAGGCGGTCACACCTGAACAAAATCCTCTAACAATGCCTGGAGCATGTAGCAAAGTTAGCATGGAAGTTGACATAACTCAATGTTATGAGCATATGCCAAGAAAGAAGTAACAGTTAACTTCTCCAAAACGGTATCAGCAGGAGAGGTCTCATAACTCTTACCCACTGAAACTTGCAAATGAAAGGCATTAGTCCAGAAAATACAGCCACCTGTCCTAGAACACTGTTGGTCAGTCAGACATAACAGATCTCTTTTGCCTCTCATATTCAAGGAAGTGTCAGGGGGAGGTTTGTCTGGAGTGAATGCATTGCTAAAAATCCATTGCTTTTCTCTACAAAGAGGAGAGCATCTCTGTGGTTTACAGTATTCCTAGACTTTCTGTCAGTGACCTGTCCATCTGCTTTTGACAGCTCTTTTTCCTGTCTTGTTGCTGGTCTGCATGGTGCTTTGCAGGCACAGAAGGGCAATTTTCTACTCTTGGACATTTAGTAAGATGCACTGCAGTCAATTCTGAAATGCTGAGCACTTACAATTTTGTCCCCAGAGTATTCTGGGTACTTACAAGAACTGCAGAGAAACAGGACAGCAACCCAAGGCAAACAGTACCTTTCCACTTACTGGGAGAACACTGAGATGACTAAGCTGCGGGTGGGAACCTGCTAACCTACAGGTGCCCATCTTCAGAATATGTCAGATTCTCTAAGAGCTGGCTGAATCATGATGACACACTTGTTCCTTTCAGATCTCATTGTCTGGAAAATTACTTCTGTTGGAGAATAGACAGCAAAGGATTCAACTCACCAGTCTTCTTCACAGCCAAAATCAGAAGTAGAGCAGCTGCTTGTAAGCTGAGGATCTGCTACACACGCAGTGCTGTTTTTCAATCTTGTGTAGTTTTTACGAGCAATATATCCCCTGAAAGCTAAAAAACATACTTATGAATCAGAAAAATTATGCAGAGTCTGAAATGACTGGCACCTGTCTCTGCAGCGCAGACCTGAATGCCCCCAACTTTTAATAAATTAGTGGACAAGAGTGGCTCCAATGTTTGCAATGTTACCAGCAGCTGGAAAGTCTACAGGGCCTTACACTCTCACTGTTATAGTGACCACTTGGCACAGTCCAGGCAAGGCAAACAGGCCTCAAAATGAGAATTTATCTAATTTAAATAGGAACCCAACTTAGAATATATTAAAATTCATAGTACAAAATCACAAATTCCCTGATTTAAGCTTGTTAGAATTTTACAGAATCAGAAACTTTATTTTTTTTTAAATTGTTGGGTAAAGGGGCGACAAGCCAGGAAGAGATGTGTTCAATTAAAGCTAGAAAAATTATTAATGTCTTCTCCTATTCTTTCAGTTAACTGCAACCATAACAAAACACTTAAAATACATCTCATATAAATAAGCATAATATTTGAAGATATGTACGTCCTTTGTATCCATGGACCAAATCCATTTCTGGATTTGGCTACCTAAATAACATAATTATTTCCATAGTTTTATCTGATAGGAACTTGCTTGAATTTTTGATAGCTGTGAGCAGTTAGTAAAAGCCTCCAGCGCAAACCACACATAGCAATACATATTGAACTTAAGACAAAAGACTAAGAAGTGTTGCAATATACACTTAAACTCACATATTTTTTAAAATTTTTTTTTTAGGCTTTATTTCAAGCATTATTTTAAGTAGAAATACTTAAGGGGAGAAAGGACTGAATAGAAGAAAGTAAACACAGTATCAGTGCCATTGTCTCAGTAGACAACAAGCAGCTGCTGAACAAGAAGGCTGAGCGGTTGTGAGAGAAAGGAGCTGTTTATTAGTCCAGGAGGACTGCAGCTTAAACAGTGAGACAAAATGTAAAAGAACATTGGAATTAAGATCAGGGAATATGATTTTTGGGGAAAAAAAAAAAAAGTTTCCTGTCCAGGAAAAGCTTTTGAGCCCACTAAAGGCATGCAAAACCCGAGTTAGTTTGAAGACTAATTACCCAAAGGAGAAGAGCAGCCCTCCCATTGGGGTCCAGGGTTACATATTACAGTGGAATGTAGGACATGAACAGAAATAAGGTCTAGGGCAACCGAATGTCAGATCAGGGTCATGATAACATTATAGATTACAAAAAGAAATCAGAAGGTAAGATAAATATTGAATAAATTGAGGAACAGAGAAATTGATCAGAAGATGAACAAGTTTTTTTCTGTATCCCACACTTCTGATTTAATGAAATCACTGAGGTTTCTGGAATAAGAAGTAACAAAAATTGCCTTTAATGAGAGGTTATGACAATAAATAACCATTCACTTTACAGAAGGTATGACAAAAGTTGGGCCTGCTGAGGTGTTGAACCAAATACAGAGCTCAGGTATCATGAGGTTAAGGAACTTTTTGCCCTTAATAATCAGACTGGAAAAGTCTGCTTGTCTGGCAGAGATGAGGCAAGCTTTCACTTGTCCCAAGTGATCAGGCTTCCAATCCTTAACTATTCCCTACTGACCAGACAAGGAGCCTTATCAGCTCCCGATATCAGCAGCAGAGACAGCTGGCCAGCAGCCACCTCTCTGTAGCTGAAACGTGCTGAGTGTCACTCAGTTGATGGACTACTATAAAGAAGAACTGAAACAAATGAACTAATGAGATAAACTTCAGTTTTATCCTTAGTAGTTTCTCAACTTTTAGCATTCTTCACATGTGTGTGTCTATAAAATCAACCTTGATACCTGCTGTGATTTTATTTTTAAAAATGATTTTTCTTTTTTTCCCAGAGACTCTTATTAATGTCTGTACAAACATTTTGGTCTTTCCCTCATTCACTACATAAAACCTGCTATATCTGATTTAATAAACATAGTTTTTGCCCTGTCTTCCATTTTCACATATATTTTCAAAATCAGCTACTCTTCAACATAACCTTTCCACAAGCTGTATTCTAACATTCTTCCAAAATACCTTGAATCTGACAGGTAAATGGTTGTATTTTTCCTACTTTTGACTCCTGGGACAACCAAAGTACAGATAAACAAACTTCTTTCATTCCCTCAAAAGCTTCATCAAGCATTAGCAGGATTGCATCTTTTCAGCATTTATTAAATGGATCTATAATGTTTCAAAAGAAATGCATATGCAGAGAATTCTACTGGGGGAGTCTGAGAGGCTGGGAAGCTGCTCCATCACAGCAATTTGCATTACTGACTGATGCTGGTTTTGACACTAAGCACTTGGCTCAAAGAGTGTGAAATTAGCAGACTCATGTTGCTACTGCTCCATGAACAATCACTGCATCATTGAAGAAGAATGATTACCAGCTGTCACCTCATTTTCACCTTATTCAGTCTATATTCCCAACTTTCCAGCAACAGTAGTTGTAACCCTGATCTTTACATAGCCAAAAATGACATGATCTGAAAAGCAAGATAGGAACGAATTGTAATACTTCTATTAGTAACTCAGTGTTAGATGCTTTATGTGCCACAAGTTAGGAAATGAATTTTTACTTCTTCTACTGATCATTTCTCACACACACTCTTCTGTCAGCTCCACCACCTCAGAAACCAAGGATATATTTACCTCAAGGAGTCTGAAATTTGGCATCTTGCAGTTATAAACTTTTATTTTACGGTCTAAGGACCAAGGCATATACATTACACCCAATATGGCACAATTCCACACAGGAGAAGCCAAGGCACTTTCCTCGTAATTCCCACAGGAAATATATAGTTATAGGGCAAATTGTGAAGCACAATGTAAAAAGATCAAAGCTAAACCATCACAGGTCTATGAGAGAAGTATAAAGAAAGGAGATGAAGTAGTACTTTAAAACAGTAGAAGGATTCACTCTGACATTAAAAAAATCATGTTAAGCAGCCTTTTTGTACACAGACACATTTTTATTCTATATTATCACCTAAAATAACAAATAACAACTCAGAAGGAGAACTCATGATTGCTGAAGAGAAGACATCATGGTAGTTCGGAATCAAGTTGATTTGCTAACAACAGCCTATCACTTTCTTAATTTGTCTAGTTAAAAGAGCATTCAGCAGCTTAACTAACAGCATCTGAGAGAATTAGAGCCCATGAATCTGATCATTCCCTCCATGCCAAATTAATTCTAATGAATGGTAAAAGGGATGGAAAGTCACATCCTTTGCTGGGTCCCATGAATACATCCTCCCTTGCACCTCTCACTCTGGATGGACACTGTGTGATGCCTGCTTAATGGCAGAAGAAAAACCGACTCTTGTATTAAGTTCTCCAGCAGAAGCACCATGAGAAAGGAAGTCATGAGTTCTCATGTACAAGCAGTAACTATCAGTAACAAGCAGTGACTAGTACAAAGACTCACCAAGGCTGCCCTCAGGACTGGTGTCACTGATGCACATCAGCACTTGGACATCGAGCTTTTAACTACCATGCATCACAGTCTCTGATCTTGAGACTTGGTCAAATAAAAAAAAGTACTGTGAAGAGTACTGTGAAACTGTCAATACCAGCAAGGAAGAGGACACTTCCTGTTGGACACTGTACATTGTCCCATCCTGATTTTTGCATGAAATCCAGTAAGAATAGTCTCCATTTTTTCTCCTCAAAAATAGCAATGAAGACCTAAAACATCTGCACATTGACAGCGCTTAGCTCAGAGAAGGGGACAGAATACAGAACCTCTTACTTTAAAACTACAAGGCCTTCTCACTTTTCCTAAAATGGTCCCTGCACATGAGCATCAGGCCTAATGGTTACTAGAGACAGATACTAAACCTGAAGAATTACTGGATGACCTAAGTTAGTACAGAACACAGTGAGATAGAAGAGTAAAGTTAACCAAAGCTGTGCAGCCTGTACAAAACTAATCTGGTTTACCCTGCCTGGGAAATCAAGGTAATACAATAAATCAGTTCAGCTGCCATTAGGAAAAACATATATATCTCTTCAATGTTTTTTACACTAAAAATGTAGTTAAAGGGAATTAAACTAATTTTATATATATATATATATATATATATAAATCCCCCTGGATCTGCTACTTAGGCATTGTTATTTTCAGGAATTGTTTTCTAAAATATTCTTAGAAATAAAGTGCCTACAAGTTTTTGGAACATTTTACTTATGTACTTCTTAGGTCTAGACAACAGTATTAGCTGAGAACGTGTACACACATGTGTACACAGTGATACAAATAGATGGATAAATACAGGGATAAATATATTTTCAAGAAATACTTCCTTGTCTTCTATTGAAGCCAGTGTTATATCTTTGCTGCTGAAAATCCCAAAGGTAACACTTTTACTAAAAGCTTACATTTATTATAACTGTTTTCCGTCCCTCTTTTTTTTTCTTATTATAAAGGAGTAAATTTTGTCAGAAGCACATGTTAGATATGTAAACAGTGAGCAACACTGCATGGGCAGAAGTTGCAGAAAGAAAGCAACTTACAAAGTGTTGCTTCCTTCTGAACATCCATCATTTTTCATTTAAGAAAAAGAGCCCAAATCTTGAGTTCTTGATAAAGAATTTTCTAATGCAATATGACATATGGTGAGTGTGTGAGCACGTGTTGGAGGAGGAGATGGTGGCTCAATGGATTAGTCATTTGCCTTTCACCTCTGGAAGCATAGTTAAACTCAGTCCTGACCAGAGCCGCACAGTATATTCCAGATGGCTAAAGTGGGCCTAATTAAAATGAATTCAGTGATGTCACCTCGGATCTAAGTGAATTGCATGCACCACTCATTCGGCAGTTTGGCAATGTCAGTTCACAAACGAAATAACCAGATTAAAACCTCCTGTAAGTCTTTCGGGACAAGTCACACTGCATGGAAATATGTGCTATCATAACTAGAAAATATATTTTCATAATTGTATTATCTGTTGTTTTAAATTCTAATTAATGCATTATTTTAAAACAAAAAAACATTAAATGAGACTTGCATATAAAGTAAATCAGTGAAACAACATTTCACTCAGATGATTCAGTGGGTATACACTGATTTAAACCAGCTGTGAATCTGGCAAAATAATAATAATAAAAAAAACTTTGACAATGTATTTTTCCTTTTACGTAGATGTAAATCAAAACAATATAAATCCCAATCACGAAGAAATACTCGGAAGTAGAGAGTACTGTCAACTCAAACACTTTGCACAAAATCATTCTTTACAATTCTTCTCCGAGTTAAAAATTAGCATTTTTTAGCCTTCACAGTTTGAGAAAGTGTGACTGGAAGTAGAGGAAAGACCTTGTGTACTCTGTGTATTCTAAGAACTGAGATGTAGATATGCTGAAGTAGGGTAGCTTTTTCTTCCCTGCTTCATTTAAATTCACAAATACTTTGTTTCCTAGCGAGGGTGTTTTCCCCCATCTGAAATAATGACTTTTTTCCTTGTAATATAATACACTCAGGAATTGTATCCTCATGTATATTGTGCGGGTTGTTTTTTTTCTAAGTTTGTTTTTTCTTCCAACATTTCTTCAATGGATAGTGAACTGCTGGGCCCACAGAGATCTCCAGACCACCAGCTCATGTATTTGAAAGGCATCTGTTTATTTTTAAAATGCAAATGCAGCCTACCTCAAAGACTGACTTGCAAGAAATGAACAATCTGAACAAGTCAAGAGGTTTCCAATCAGGAGCTGTGTTCCTCCTTTATATCAGGCTATGATCACTTGCTGTCAAAACCACTTAAACAATATCCTGGAACCTGAATGAAGTCCCCCCACAATTAAAATGAGCAGGATAATCCTGCAAGAATTATTCAGGCAAATCATTTTTCACACAGTTTAAGGTAATGATAAGGTCATTTACAAAAGAAATCAGCGCCTTTGAAATGCTGACTTGTAGACAGAGGACTGCCTGGAGGAGGGCCATAGATAACAGTGAAGACTGGCCTCCTAACACTACCCTTGCAGTCTTTGGAACTGATTCTGATGAGGAGAAGGCCCAATAAGGTTAATACCCCTACTTTGATCTCTGTCAAAGCGTACCAGCAAGAATTAATTTACATTTCAGATGAAAAAGGTTGACAGCATGAAAAGGCATCTTGTTTCTGGTATGTGAATGTGCTGTAATAGATCGGGAATTCTGAAAGGAAGTTCTGAGGAAGCTAAAGGGATAAGCTGAGCGGCTGCTTTTATTGGGAAAGAGATGAAAGGAAAACAAATTTCAATATGCGCTGTTCTGTAGAAACATGTAAGCCAAATGCTTCCTAAATTCCAAGGCCTGCTTGAGAGGGGCAGGGGGGAGGGAAAGGAGAGGGAAGTACATATAGTTTAATTATATGGGTTTGCTAATGTCTGGATGACAAATGCAAACAATTTACGTCACTGCCTGAAATGGCTCATTTAAAAAAAATACAAAGGTGATCATACTCCATTTTACTAGAAAGCTGCCTTGAACTACACTCACGTTAGAAGATGTGCAGGGAAGGAAGAGATTCAGAGATGCTTTTGTTGCCTTGTCACTACGCACTTGGACAGTGTAATGTAAAGTAAACAACACAAGGACTGTCCATGTGTTTTAAAACCTGGAAAATGGCCATGATTAGCAAGCATAAGTTTTGATTTGAAACATGGAAAAATTAGCACATTGAGAAGAAAAAATGGGCACAAGAAATATTTTCAAATAAGAAGTCCTAGGTATAGGTTTCCCAAGGCAGATATAAATGTGTTGAGGATTATCATCATTATTATTATTATACCCCTTCTACTAGAGAGCCAAAGATAGGAGGAGCAGCCAGCCTAATTAATACAAAGGTGCACTGTGTCACTCTTAACCCTATAATCCTAATGCTTGTTCACCCAGAACTGATCATTGAAACAGTCAAGCGCCAGGTTACAAAGGAAGATACTGCGTGTGTTGGTGGGAAGAATGCTAAAAACATTACTCCAGCATTAGGTCCAGAGGGCTGAACAATGTCCAGATTCACTCCCACTGTCTCTGCTCTGCCATGTTTAACACAGCATCTGTGTTAAACATGGCAGGAAGCAACACAGCTCAGAATGTCTCCCATGTGTGCTAGAAGCAGAATAGATCAGTTACTTTCCCTAAAGAGCTCACAATCTGTCTGGATAAAACTGTAAGGCAGAATGTCCCCTGCAGTCTCCAAGTGATACTGCTACACACCAGCTTCCTCTTGCACATGAGGTAACTCTCACCTTAAGGAGCTGACCATAGGGGGACAGTGATGAGTTAACAGTTTCACTTTCCTTCTTTCAACATAAAACTGTTGTAAGTTAGGTAATCCAAGTCCAGGTATGTATACACTTGTAAATGTAGCAAATACTCTGGAAAATAGTGGCAGGGGGTACTTCAAGATCTACTTTCTGTGCTATCATGAAAACAACTGAAAATGACAACACAAAGGAGAGGAAGAATGGGAGAGAGTACTTGTGCAGTCCTTCAGTGTTTGTTGTAATGGGAGAAAAAATTTCTCCTTAACAGTTCTCCATTTAATAGAATATTCCACATTTAACCCTAGAGCTTCATGATTCAGCATAACAGTATTCATGCAAAGCTGCAAATTATTATTTGATCCTAATGTTATCCTGTTCCTTTCTGTAACTAGAATGGTATTCTGCTTTCTGCTGAAAGTCACAGCAATGCCTAATTTCAGAGTAGCAAACTTAGACAACAGAAAATCAAATGAATTTACCAGGAATGGTTTGAGAACAAAGAAAAAGAATATTAGAACACATCTTTTTCATACTGCCTTCAAACTATAAGATACACAATAAACAGGTGACAAAGCTTAAGGAATTGTAGCGCAGGAAGCTGGTAGAATACAGGTGGTATCTTGGTTTATCTGTAAACACATTTGCTACAACTCATTTTTTGTCAGTTACAGTCTTTCAACCTGGAGTTGCACAGGGAAAGTGTATTACACTGCATCATACGGAGGCTGCTTCATACTGGCAGTATCTGAAAACACCATTGAGTTCACAGCACTGGTTCTTAGATTTCTGTGCCATATGGTACTCTGCTGTCTACTAGAGACCTACACAACCCTATGGGCCTGTTTCACCAATAATCTCTTTAAAGTTTATTCAAATTCATATTGATATGGCTGCATAGGAGTCTGGCAGAATGTCAAAAGATTGGTCAAAGCTGGCAAACTCAGCAAGCAGTAAAAACAAAAACCTGGCAATCTGCCAAGATCGAGGCTCCACACAAAGACAGAGAAATCCATGTCCAGGTGCCTCTCATCCACACTTTTAGACAAATCAGTACAGTGCTTCATACCAGCTCTACATGCAGTTGGATCACACTGACTGTGCTCAGAAGAGTCTTAGAGAATTAACTCAACAGTTTTTAATTAGTATGTTTTGCTTCCAGAGAAGCCAAAGTGCCCAATACCTGCCAGATGTTATTTGACACTGAAGAACAAATGATCAGAAGTAATATTTTTATAGCTTTTGTTTGAACTGTATTTATTTTTTTTGATTATAAATATGACGCACAAAATCATCCACAGAAAAATAGGTGTTGGCAATTGAAATACTGTTTTAATTACCTGCTTGAATATGTATAGCAGCATCAGTTCTTCTGTTCTTTATTTCCTTGTACTTCCTGCGAGCTTCATATCCTCTCCAGGCTAAAAATACAAAACCATGTGCTGGAAATTACATTTATTTAAGGAAGTGCTACAGAGTCAGAGATGTGCTGTAACTTTCATTCCTCCTGCCATAACTACTCCAGCCCCTACCCCCAGTATCTCCTCCCCACCCACCCACATGTTGAACTCTGGGTTCATGACTGCAACATTCACAACCCCACGACTTCAAACACCATTTCCCTCTTCCACATTTTAACTGTCACCATGTGCTTACTGATGTCCTAACCCAAAAGACAAAGGTGCATGATCATCCCTGCTCACACAGTTCCCCAAATTCACTACAAGGAAGCCTGCTATCAGCCCCTGCAGTCCATCTTACGATGTATGTCTGAAATTCTGGTATACGGGCAGGGGCACATGCTACTGCATTTCAATTATGTGCTGCATGCTAGGACAGACACACTAACAATATTTTCATTCTGGGCACAGGCATCCCATCCAAAATACTGACATATTTAAATAAAGACATTACCAAACACTAAGATGACACCTCAGAAGTAAATCAATAACGTTTGCATCAATTAGCTGGAGATAAAGCACCTCTGGTCATTTTGATTTCATAATAAACTATAATGGATGAATGAACAATATACACGCAATTTAACTGACTGAAATGCAAAGACACTCAGTGAAATAGGGAATGTGAACATTTACCTGACTGTATAGTAAGAGCACTGTTTTCTCTTTTATCTTTGACTTTCTTGTACCTCCTTGCTCCAAGCCATCCCTTGATATAGGCTTGCATGACAACCACCCTCCCTATAACTTCTCGAAGGAACAAATTTAACTGCTCTATATGGTAATACTTTAAAAAAACCTGGAAGGGAACAACAACAAAACAAAAAAATCAGTATTACAAGCAGACAGTAACATAACCTCTTGCATTCTGTCTTTTCATTAGTCCAACAGCAGCTTATTCTAGGGCATCACTGCTGAGAAAACTAGCAAAATACTGACTGTAGATGTCATAGCAATCATGTGAACCAATTATTTGCTCTTGGTGTGCTTATGCAATTTCCTTATTCCACTGATTATAATCACCCATTGAAAAATAAACCCCATATTTACCTCCCTTACAAAGTAAATTGGCCAGGGGGATATTTTCAGATATCAACAATTTTGAAATACAGCCTTTCTTGTCAGTGGGAAGATAAATCCAGGGTTGAATCTGGTTTCAGACATAATATTGCCTAAAAGCTTTCTGCTTCAGGACACAAATCCTGTGGGTGCTTATATATATTTTATTTGGGTCTTGGGCAGGAAAATTCTCCTTGTTTTTCCTTTGTGCACTGTAAAACAACTCAAAATACTATGCAATATCCTTTTAACAGAAGACATTCACTCCATTTTAAACCATGAACAAAGGCTTTTGACGGAGCCAGAAGGAGCTTACCCGAAACTCCACAAAAGGATAACGCACCAACCAGGCTGACAGGATGGGCCAGAGTGTGAAGTTTCAGCCATGTCTTTAATAAGAGCACGAGGAATTTCAGGAAGGCACTACAGCAGGAGGCACTGACAGATGTACTGTCCTTATCAGGGCAGCCACATGCAGAATGTGCTTTGGGGAGCTACACAATGCACCCCTCCTCTTGCAGCACTAACTCAGGGCACCTCTGTAACCTGGGAGGCTAAGGAGCAAATTCCTTGCTCTTTTGTTCACTCAGGCAGTACTTTTCAAAGTAGACATGTTTTGCTAAAAGGATACTATTATTGAGAAAATGTTAGCACCCTCTACCTTGGTCTTCCCAAGAATCCAGTTGTCTAGTTTAGATTTCTCCAAAATGGCAAGACAGTTTTCTCTGCTACCAACAGGAGTCTCGTGTGCCTTGAATGCAAGGTAGTAATACCTGCAAAACCGAGTGACAAAGAAAACATGGAATTGGCAATCAATATGTACTTTCACTGTTTTTCTCTAGCTCAGAGCTGTATCTTCAAAACTAACAGGCCAAATTCTCCCTTATACTCAGTTCTCCTCATAAATTATGACACAACCGTCACAAACAGATATTTGAGCATATACGTGATTATGATAAACAATTAATTGGAATGATTATGATCAGTTTCAGAGGCCTGAAGCAAACCCATACTAAACAATATTGACTGTTATTTGTCCCTTGCAAAGAATAGCACTCAACAATTATGTGAAATAACACATAGTTAGATGGTAGCAAATGACACTTCAGCTCTCATTTATTAACTGCCATGTGTTGTCTTGGTATTAAGTTATACTTCTACAGGTGCTACTCTATCTACATTGTGATTGAGAGGAACTGGCAGGTTGAGCAAACCATTCTACTAACTTTTAGCATGGGGAAGAGCCATCAGATGTTTTCTAAAACATGAAGAGAAGAATCTGATCAGTGAACCTCATAGACAGATTCAAGTAAATATCCCACCTCACACTGAAGAAAATATGGAAAAGCAATTGCAAAGCTTGGAATTGTGCAAGACCTTTTTTTTTAATCAGGAGAATATGATTTTCAAATATTAGCTCCAGTTAATCTCTAGATATTAGCTCCAGTTGTCACAAGAAAGAAAAAAGAACCACTAAAATAGTCAATAAAGATCAAAGGGGAACAAAATGACATCTGAAGTCAGAAGCACTGGAATAAGTCCTGGACCAAAGACATAGATATTCACCAACTGGAGACATTGCTGACTCTGAATAATGATAGGAGATTATGTATTACTGAGTTATTTTTAATGCAGTGACTTTCTCAACAACGTGATGATGTAAATTCTTTAGCCAAGTCTCTCAACATACCAAGAGT
This sequence comes from Myiotriccus ornatus, assembly GCA_036023395.1. Taxonomy (NCBI): domain Eukaryota; kingdom Metazoa; phylum Chordata; class Aves; order Passeriformes; family Tyrannidae; genus Myiotriccus; species Myiotriccus ornatus. The sequence goes on along the minus strand of JAYRBT010000181.1, from coordinate 20,183,358 downwards.
CATGCCATTCAGCAAGAATGGAGAAACACGGTGTATTTAAAAGAAAAAAGCACTTTTCCTCCACTTTATTACTGAACTTAATGATGCCAGTTTTCACAAGACAAATGCCATTATGAGTTGCACTAATGAAAGTCAGATTTAAAATAAATCTATCATAAAAAACTTGTGACAGCATATAATTTCAACAGATAGAAGACAGATACATGGGGGAAGTTACACTAACAATAAATTGCTGTTTGCTTCAAAAGCCAGTTCAGATAGCCATGTTATTTACACATGTATATAACTTAAGTAGCTTGGGAGGGAGGGGGGGAAGGAAGGAAGGATAGATTCAAGTGAGTGACAATATCAATTTTCTGGTGTTCAAGCACCTTTTAAGGTATGCTGTAGTTAGGAATTTTAAAACCATAGAACAGTTTTTAAACAGCAATGATGCAATAAAATATTCAAGGGAGATCTCATAATTTTTTTCATCTATCTTATCAATGACACTCTTATTACTGCAAAGTTGACTTATTCGTGACAAATCTGACTAAAAAGTATTTTTGAGCTGTGTAATTTAACTGCCTGACTATATAATTTTCTTTATGACAAACTTCAGTATCTTTCAAATGTAGTAACTTCTCCATTAGCTCTCTTTCATGATCTAGAATGTATTTGCTTTTGGTGCTCAGAAAAAAAAACCCAACAATGGTACTTTTTCCTATTATTTAATGTTTCAACAAATGGTTTCAGAAAATTTATCTACAGTCTAAAAAAGCAAAAGGACAAGAACTTTCCAAACCATGGGAATAACTACAGTTTCTGTTTTACAGTTCACAGTATGTAAACATCATCTCCCAATATTTATTAAAAACTTCCTCTAAATGGCGATTTTCCAAATGTTTTGATTAATCCAACCACTGCACAGAAGACACCTGTAACTGGTTAATACACTTCCTGTTCCTTTTCAATTACGCCATCAAAAATAAGGCGTAATTACTGCACTCATCACTGTAAGGCAGCACAGCATGTGGCACATAGGGTCACCCAACTGTTTAATCTAATTTAAAATTTTGGTAAAGCAATGGACCCTGTGGAAAATTCTGGAGGAAGGTAAAATGTTTCATCTTAACGTATCTGGCAAAAGCATTCAAATATGGTAAGTGGTGAAATGGTAGAGAAAACATCTAGGAATACACCCAAAGCTTTGGGATATATGCAACTACAACTGTTCATTTTGATTTATTGGCCTAATTTCACCTCTGTCATACTTATGTAAATCTAGTGTGCAGAGATCACAGAGTGACCTCTACTTGCAACACATCATCAAGAAACCAGAAATTTAATTTCAGAAAAGTAGAGCTAAAAATCACATTTGCTTTCAGATGAGATGAAAATTTCACAACTCTACTTTTTTATTTCCATATCTGCATTTGTTATCTCATCACAAAATGCAGTAGTCAGGAATATTTCAGTGTTCTTCTACGTTAAACCAATACTTTAATTTCTATTTTTAAAAATAAAGTTTATGGTCCTTCACATGCTATTTCATAAACATTAACATATTTGTGCAAAAATATATTATTTTCCTGGGTTATACATCCTCCTTGAAAATTTCCTACATGTAACTCATCTTCACGTTTTCTAAAAGTACTTGACTAATCACATTCTCAGTAGCAGTTAAGACTATGTAAGACAAAAGTAATTTCTCCTCCAAAGAACTGATTTCTCAAACCTGAGGAAACCCTGGAATTCCATATTTCTTAACTAGCGATTCTTAATCTGCGCTACATATTATCCTTCATGTACATGAATAGTATTTCAGAACAAACATACATTAAAATGGGATTAACTGTACTTACTAGTCATTAAGAATGCACCAACATTTTTTAAAAGTTGAATTTAACCTCAGACCAACAATCGCAAAGCTAGGACATGCAGAATTAAGGTTAAATGCCCAAAACATCCAAGTATGTTAAGATACGGAAAACTTCAGAATGATACTATGCATTAAGTACCTGTTTAGGGCCAAAGCATTTCAGTCCTGGTGGTTTTAGATAAACTGATTGTAAACAAATGGTTCAATTTCTCACCACTCTTCAAAGGGTGAACTGTGGAACTGTTCAATAAATAGCATTTAAACAGCACCATTAACTACTACACCAGTGTCTTACTAAAGCTCCCTCTGTATTCCAGACTTAAAGGCTGCATCAATTCTACATAATTAACTCAAACTAGTAATGATTAACCCTTTTTCTCTTTAAAACAAATCTTTGTACTAAAATATACTAGCCTGAGGTGGAGAATGAACATGTGAAAGGCATGAAGTGCAAGAGGGCAAAATCCCTTTCTAGCCAGACCACCAGTAATAGTAGGAAGATTCTCAGTATTACAAAAACGTTTGTTCCTTCTCAGCCCTGGAGCTGGAAAGTTTAAAAAATCCAATTTTTTAGAACTAAAAGAGCCATAAAATAATTTTCAAAAATTTCTAACCTGTATTAGTTATATCTCACCTCTTTCAGAAACTTTCAAATCTGAATTCACACAAGTAATTACATTTGACTCTATGTTGTGTATGAATGAAAAAATGTAAATAAAATGATAAAACATCTAAGACACTCTTGAAATTCAGTAACAGATACCAAACACTTATGCTGTCAATCATTAGATAAGCACAGAATCACGGAAATACTCTCAGAAAGACATAAGTTGTTCCATTGTGCATATACTATTCATAAGTGGTTAGCAGACTTTCCACTTCTAAAGTTTTCCTATCTTCTCCATCCTGCAACTGTTTTGCATGGCAACCAGTGTTCTGTCAATGAGAGGAGTCCAGAAAGTGTATATGGAAGGTGCAGTAGCTTACCATATTTAAAGTGTATAGGAACATTATATAGATCTGGGGAATCTTAGGGCCACTGAAACAAATAAACACTTCCATGGATGATAGTAAAATCAAGATATTGGGGGAAATGTTAAAATTTTGTTTCTAGAAATCATTTGTGAACTTTGGTATGGTGCAGGCTCAGTATTAAAAGTAAGCTTTCATTAAAAAGGCATCATTTAAAAAGAAAGCATTTCTTCTCTGCAGCATATCTGTTGACTTCTAATTTAATTCAGTTCTTCCCTGATTTTGCATAATAAGCAAGTCTATCACCACTGAATTTCTGGCGTTAGAAGAAAGCACTTACTGAGGTTATATGTTTTACAGGATTTTGCAATGTTTCACCAGTTTTTATTCCTAGCTACACTCAATGCAAAATGTGACTCATTAAGGTCATTGAGGCTTTATATGGTCAAGAGAAATGTAACACTGGTGGTTTAGAGACTGTGTATATTAGGTGTACTCACAGTGACCTTATGCAAATTTGCACTGTGATATTGAAGAAGCAGAACCAGCCTAGCTGGGATCACTGTAACAGCAGTAACTAAAGATTAGAGTAACAGCACTGGTATTGCATGAGTGTATGATCTGAGTAATATCATCTGACTACTGTGGAGTAGGTAATGCTTATGGGAAAAGTGTATCCTGCATCCTAATGCAGTACAAAAAATTTCAATGCATAATTTAAACAGGTGCGGAAGAAAAAAGACCATCCTTAAATGAAACTTGTGCAATAGTTCTCAACACATTCCTATGTGCTTATGAGGCACTTAATTCTTGAAGTGCATTTAGCACCATTAGCCTACCAAGTCCCTTATCTTCCAAGCCATTGTCCAGTATATGCCACATTATATAAGAGGAGTATACAGCTGGAGGATGTATGGTGAGGACACACCTGTACATCACATCATGTGAAGCTCCAGGGGACTGGGCACTCAGCAAGGTGTGTTCCATCCAGTGGGACCTTCAGCACAGGTCCCACCCCTCCCTTAGCTGTTGTGCAGTGCACAGTCACCATGAGACCCCCCCATGCCAGGCACACCTGGTGGCCTGATCTAGTTAATAATCTGTATCTGAAACCTGGGATTCCAGCCTGAAAAAAGGGGCTATGTTGCTTCACAGCGAACATAAGACAGACCCATGATGTCATGGGGTGCAAGACAGGGCCAACAGAGACAAAGTGTCTAAGACTTGACAGGGATACATTGTTTACAGGGGCTGCAGATTGCATTTTCCTACTTTAAGTAAAAAGAATATCTATATTTATATACACAAAACAGATGGTTATATCCTTGGCTGAAGAAACATTGTGTGAATGAGTTACAATTAAGCCCTCTCTCCACCATCTGTTTTTTAACCCAATAAACCACATCCAGGTTTGCAATACTGAAATAATCTGTTCTACATGAAAACAGAAGACAGTAAAGAGTAACATTAGACAGAGCTTTATCTTTTGTTTACCTCCCACCTGATAAACCCTGAATGGGTCTGGTTCCCTGCCTTTGATTGTTTTGTCCTCATATTTCCTGCTAAGAGTTTACAAAACAGCATTATTGAACAGGCAGATAAGAAGCACACCTATTTGTTTAATAACATCAAGGGAGAAAAAGTGCTGGCTCATCCATTTTGTTGTTCAGTTGCTCAAAAGGATCAAAATACCAATTAACTTGCTGCCTTAGAAAATCTTTGATATCCTCACATTTACTGACATTTTGAAACTCTTCTTCATACTTGCCTAATGTCTTTTTGATTATGAACAAAGAAGTGCCAATCTGTTTAGCATTTGACCTGTTTTCTCAAACATTTTATGTATTCAACTACTTAGTTCCTAAAAACACTTGACTAGTCATGGCTGTAAGTTGAAGAAAAATGTTTCTTGTTCCATTTATAGCTTTTAAAAGTATTGTTTGTTTTTATTTTCAAGAGCAAAACAGAATAGAATTCATTTAAAAATCAAGCATGAGATGAACAAAGGAGCAAGAACATCCCCTCTCTCGCCCCGTTAATATTCTGAACTCAGGAAGTCTTCTATGCTGTTATGCAAATTGCTAAATGTACCCCCCTTCCCTCCCCTTTTCTAGTTGACTTTCCTGAAAGAATCACATCCAGTTGGACTAAAAACTTCGGGAGTAATTGAGAAGATGTTAAATACAACTTGCCCTTCCTTATCTGCAGGAATGGAAAGCTACAGTCAATGCTGCTTTATTACCATTACTTTTTAAGGTTGTACTCAAATTCAGCACACTTCTGAATGAAAAGGATCTGTTGATAAGAGGAGGCTTAATTTTGTCTCAATTTACACTAATCTCTGTGGAGTTAATCTCAGTTCACTTATGTGTAAACTGAATAAAAGTTAAGGTTAATAATTCTGCCTTCATCCTCTTCAGGATGCTGCAAAGATACGTCAATGATCAGAAAAATAAATCTCTTAAACATGCTTCAGAATGGGATGACCACACTAAAATTAGTCATGCAACACAAAAAAAGTTGGGGGAGATCATTTCTGAAAATAAAATTGCCTTGACAGACAAATAAACATATTAGTTATTCTTCCTGCGATATATAATCCATAGTGTTCTCCTGTTACATATTCATTTGGTGGACTAATATATTATAAATAAAAATTAATATTTTTTTAGAAATAATTGGTTAAGCTTTGGTTTATCATTCAAGATCTCTCAATGCACGGACCACAGAATTCCAAGCCCAAGTGACTGATTTACACACATAAATCTACTCTGTCTCTGGATTTTAGAACAGTCTGTTTATGTCTCTTTGTCATAATCAGCTCCTTTCCTCTAGCATCATATGAATGAATTGCTTTCAGTAGATTCATTAATTCTATATTGTCTGGATGAGCAACCTCCAGTTCAGGAAATATCAGAAAATGCTTCACTTAGCCATCCACTTCTTGTTCCTACTGTGATCGCTTCTGATAATTGTTAAATTATCAATCCTACACAATGGAAAACAGCAAATACTACATGAGACCACATTTTAAATCTAGAGGAAACTATAATGATCATATAAACATCCTGCCATCATAAAGACAATAGCATTTCCTGAATTAAATTTATAACTTCTTGAGATTGAGAATATGTATTAAAGCCAGTAATAGCAGCTATGAGAAGGGTTCACATGAACAGAGATCTGATTATAAGTCATGGTATGTCCAAGAAAAATGACTATGATGGTGTAAAAGCTATCTGAAGTTTTTATATCAATTCATTCTTCAGCATGTGCACATTCTTCATTTAATGTGAAGCTCATTGACCTTCCAAAATCCCTGTGTTATCTGAGTAGGTTGCATAATTTCTACTGGTTGCCTCTACTGAGGGAATACTGGGGACAGGTTTGCTACTGAACACTGGTGTTCACCACTGGCTATTCCCCATTAGAGATCACAGATCTCTTGTAGTCTTTATCTCTGCTAGTCCCTGCTCTCGTTAGACATTCAGACCATACACATACAAACCATGTTTGTAGAGCTTTTTGTACTTACATATAGAACATACCTTACAGAATGGAGTTTTAAAACAGCCCTATTATAGAAGTCTTACCTTTTTACAAACTCCTCAAAGAGGATGCGATGAGAATACCCCTTTTGACGAATTTTGACAGTTTCCAGAATTCCAGTGTATCGTAGCTGCAACAGAACTCTCTCGTGAGAAAACATCAGTGCTTCTCGATCATCATTAGGTTTAATGCAGCGGATAAAGTGAGGCTGTCCAACAACCATTTTGGATAAAAGATCCATGAGGGAATACTAGTGAGGAGAATAAAAAAAATGCACACTCTTGACAGAGAACTGCAATGTAACTATTTAAGCAGGAGGTATATATTTGTAAACACTATGTAATGCTTGATTATATTTTAATTTTTAATGTTAATCAGCATTGCCTTTTTATTCATATTCAGGCTTGCAGCTGAAACTTGGAACATACTAAAAATTTTCAGTTGTAAAAAAAAAAATTATTCTAATTCTTATTTCTTAATTATTACACCTTTCTCTTCATAGCTCCTTATACCACATTTCTGTAGTTGAAACTAACTATAATTCTACTGAAGACACATTTGACTGATCAAATATCCCCAACAGAAGAACGAGCTTTACCGGAAAGCAATCACTGAAATCACAGCAAATCATGGGGCAAGGGTTGCAAGAAGTCATCAGTTCAGTGCTCTGCCCACACAAAACACTAGATGTGTTGTAACATTTCAGGCACGTCTCTGTTACACTCATTTTTCAGAATCACTGAGAATATAAACTGCACAGTCTCCCTAGAAATCTGCTGAAGTGCTACATTACCATGACTATTCATAATGTTCTTAGCATGTACCATAAATCTCCCCACTGAAACACAGGTCCATTACTTCTTTTCCTATCCACCCCGGACACAAAAAACAATTTATTCCACTGCAATTTACACTGAAATGAAAAAGTTTGATCAGATCTTATATATCTGTTTTTCCAATGACTCCAACAGTCCTGCTCCATACTCGCCTCATTAACAAGCTGTATGATAAGTATTCATTACAACTCCATGCAATCTCACATATCCATGTGTGTCTTAAAATTATGTACAATTTCAAGCTCATTGTGGTCACCTTGCTGCAGGTTGCATGCATATTATGGTGTACTTTCACACTCACTCCACATTCCACTTTCTTTTTTTGCAGTTCCTACACAGCTGACATTTGTGGGGTTCTGTGCAAGAGCACTCTAAATGCACACCTGTATGACCAGACAAGTCTGCACATGTGCCCTTGTGCATTCCACACTGGGGCAGCATCACAGCACACATCAGCTTCCTCTATGCCCTTCCTTACACCATTTTACAAGACAAACAGAACAGGCACTCCAATACAGCATGAAGCTTTGGCCCACACTGGCTAGCACAGCACTGTGAACTTCCCTATTCTGCAGCCCAAGGGCCAACTGCTCAAAACTTTTCCACTCTGCAGTGACTACAAGAAAAAAAACCATTAACCAACGTCTGGACTGTCCCTTTCTTGACTTCTAAGCTTCCATTTCCAACATTCTCAACATCCTTTTCTTGCTCGTTCCATTTAAACTCACATGCAGAATATACATTACCTCAGACAGGATTACTACTGATAAAATGACAACCTATATGATATATAGCAGGACTTCTGAAAGATGGATTGTTTTTACTTATTAGCACAAATGACAAATCTTAATCTTTAAAGGTATGTATGCCTAAGCTTGTGAAAAAATACGAAGTCTTAAATAGTAACAGCTATTTTATTTGCAAAAAATTGGTGTTCTGTTTATAAGAAGGTAATGAGGCTTGTTCTAGACCTCTAGAATTTTAGACGGAAATAGTCTAGGCTCTAGATTCTGTTATCATCATACTCAGTGAAATTATAAAATTATAAGAATACAAAGAGAAAAGAAGTAAAAGAAAATTTGTGAGTCTACAAAGGCCTCATAACAGAATAAAAAAATTGTCTTATTATTCTCTTTGATCTAACAATCCCACAGATATTTTAGATATATCTATTGTTCCTATCACCCAAATGCTTATTTTCAATTGAACTTTTGTACCCTAAAATAGGAAGCCACAGTTTGCCGCTTCATGTTAGTTGTTTCCTCAGGATGCCGCATAACCTCCATTGTGTCAACCTGGAAGACAAAACCCTGATGTTAGAACTGTTCCAGAAACACTGCAGTCCCACACCACCTTGCCCACGAAAGCTTGGTGCAGTTTTTGTTACAGTCATACCTTCAGGTGCGAGTATTTCAGAGTACTTTATCAGAGATAGGAAGGCCAGCTTCTAACAGGTGCAGGACACACACTGATTTCAGAGCGATCTGTAAGCATTCTGAATTCTTTTTGATAGTGGAAGAGCACTCTAGATTTATGGTAGTACAGCACTCAGGCAATGAAGCATTTGTCAAGGTGGAATACCACAGGAACTGATTCCGAAAAAGCATTCATCTTATTGCCACTACAGTGAACTCCAATAGGTCTTATATACAAGAACAGTTATCACATTTGTAATGACCAGGAAGTAAACTGAGCTGCCCCACTGCACTCATGTATGGAAAACATGTTGTTGGATAACAAGTGGCAAACGAAGTAGGTAATCTCAGAACATATAGATCTATTCTGTTCTACTGCTATGGTTACTATTAATTACTTTAAATTGCCATTTTGATGCCAAGAATCTCAGCAATCTTATTCTGCTGAATGGCCATAGCTTCAAATACCACTTTTTCAGCATTGAAGAAGTTATTTTTAGAGGGTATACATGGACAGTGAACATATTGCTCCTTGTATAATTTAGTTATACTGTTAGTACAGCTGTTCTTATCAAAATGAAACCAGAATTTATGAATGAATATAACTATGGTTACCAATAACAAGCAGATTGTGTTGCTGTATTACAGCTCAACAAAATTAAAGAAAATTAACCAGCATCCTGTTTGCATGGAGCATTAACAACATTTTAGCATTCACTTGCTTTGTGGCAGTTTACCATCTGCTCTGACCAGGTGGCATTTGTATAAACCAGATAATGCTGTTGTCAGCACCTGTGCTACACTTCCTGGACTTTGCTCCATACAGTCATTTCCAACACTCACTGACTTAAGAACACTCTTCTGAACACTAAAAGTAATTGCTGAAAGATTACAGTTCTCAATAAAGTAACTGTGTCTCTTACCTTCAGGAGATATTTAGGAGACTGCATGCAAAATATAAAGGAAATGAAGCACTAAGTAGTAATAGATCAAAAAAAATGGATTTTGTGTTGGGGAAGAAATCAAAAGAAAACTAGTGAGGACAAGATTCAGAATACAGATGGTGCAAATTAAGACAGATTTCAATAATGGTGACCATAAAAATTTCAATATGTTTTTGGAATCTGTGAAGTTCCAGTCCAGAGTGGTGTACAGGAATTGGTACGCATCTCAAACTAACACATGAGAAGAATAAAAAAAAAAAAAAAGAAGAAAAAAGATGCAGTTTGATTTCAGTTTGAAGGATGTTAACAAAACACTCTGTAATATATCCCAGGAAAAATGCTTTATCAGCTCAGATAACATCAAACATCTTAAGAGATCACTTGACAAAGTAAATATCAATAACCTAATCAAAACAGCAGGCATGTCCATGGGGGAGGATATGGGAATGTTTCAAGATTATCTTGGCAAGACAACTGCTTTCTGAGAATTGATATCTAAATCTCTAGGAAAGGTCAGGTAGAAGACAAAAGCCATAACAGTGAACACTGATAGTAAGTTCAGAATAACTGGTAACATTTAATGTTAAAAGACACACAGTCAAAATAATATCAAATCAAGAACTAAAGCAAATAATTTGAGGACCGATCTGAGGCCAAAGGCCAATGAATTTGAGATTCTATATAGGATTCTTCTCTGTCTAGAAAAGCAGAGACTTGGTGATATTGTTGTTGAAGGTTGAGCCCTCACAATCTCTCAGTCATATCTGGAACATCTGCTGTCCAAAAAAGGATGAGCTTATGCTCTACCTTTTGGGCAGTAGCACACTGTAAGCATGTCCTTTTCACAGCTGCTTATTTTCACCAAACCTGTAGAACCTTACCATCTTTGAGACTGCCACTCTACCAAATATGGTTTACTACAGGCTGCTGGCTTCTAAACAGTTTTGTTTTGGTTTGGGGTTTTTTTTGGCAGGGGAAAGGGAGGGAATGCAGAGAAAGAGAGATGATCAGAAACACTCAGAGAGGAAATGTAAAACACTTTTTCTCAGAAACTCAGGGTAAAAGCAGTATTGTTAGATTCCTTTTTCTATGAATGAAATTGTAAATTCAGATCTGTGCAATATGTAAGGACTAGGATCAATTTCCAAAACTTTTTGACGAGAAACATTTGAACCATTCTGATAGACCCTGAAGGTAGGGAGATTTTCTTGTAAGAATTTTTAGAAGTTTTGTCTCTGGTTAATTTACAACATTTCTTGCCTATGAAGCCATGCAATTTTTATGGTAGGGCAATAATCACATGTACCACAGACAATAGGCTTTATCACAACTGGCTTGGCAAAAATGACAGAACATAATAAGAATGTCATGATTTAATCTTGTATTTTAAATCACTAGCTACTCTTTTGAAACTAAAAAGAAGAATATTTCAACTGTTAAGTCACATTTTTACATGACAGCTGTAGTGACTTACAATATAAATTTATAAGCTTACAACTGAAATGGAAAACAGCCTGACCTACGAAAGCCAAACTTCAGTTTTGTCACTAAAAAAATTGCTTCTAATAGTTTTGAAACAATATAAAATGAATGATTTATGACATTATGTCACCTTATGAAGTTACTGGAAATTATTACTTTCACATATTGACCACACCTGCAGTTGGCATGACATGAAATACTGTGAAACCAAAAAATATGTTAAGCACAATACCTCTTAAATTCAATAATGAATGAATGTTTCCGAATTTCCAAACAAAATTATTGTATTTGGACTTTTTAAGATAAAATTTAAAATAATAATTTAAAACATTTCCTGAAGTTGTTTTAATTAGGTACTTTACGAAATTCTAAGAAATTATTTTTACAGTTAAAAAGTATTTAAGTTAACATTTTCTGAATAGTGTTGCCCTTATGCATGTTTTTAGCTCCTTTTAAAAGGTTTGAAGGCTGAGTAAAACCCACTTAAAGACTACTTAGTAACTGATTATTAAAGCTCTAAAGGTGAACTGCTCTATTACATTCCGGGTGTATCAATAAAGTGCATGCTCAGAAAGCTTGTGGTGAATATAGCTGGATGTGGAGTGTATAACACAAGAAGATTCGAAAGGCCATCCTTCAGCATTGGAAGTGTTTATAGCAGACAGGAAATAATAGTCTGAAATCCACATCTGTATCTACAGGTACAGTGAAGGATAGAGATGTCTGGATGACATGAATCACTTTATTGACATTTGAGCATGAGCTCCAAATACCAGGGGAGAATGAGAACAAATAGAAAACCCAGAACATACAATTTTGTAACTTTTGAACAGTTGCTGTTACCACATTTGTTTTTAAAATTTATTACTGTTTGCTTTGAAGGCAAAAAACCCCCAATCCCAAACCTCAACTAAGCTAACTCTAACAGTACTACTTAGGAAATGGGGAGGGGGTGTACATGCTATCAGCTATCAGGCACAAGAGGTTTCCTCACAAATTATGTATACTCAGTTGGTATCCTATTAATTGCCATAAAAATTTGCCATCATTTTGCAGTTATGCCACACAGTTTCATAGTAAAATTCAGCAGAGGTTAAATTTTACAGTTCTTTTTAAAGAATAGTGGTTTTGCTGAGTCATTCTTTTCTGTTATCTATCAGTCACAAATGTCCCCTGGATTTTTACTTGCAAGTTGAATAAAAGAGAAACAGTTTTTTTTTTTTAAATTTTGTTTTGCCTTTCATACTGTTAAATACAGTCTTCAAATTTTACCTAATAAAACCTCATTCTAGCTAAAAATTGCCATAGGAAAACCTCGATCCCATTGAAATAAAGAGGAATATTGCTATCGATGTAACTGAGATTCCACTCCAATCGGTAGTAAATTGATTCTTCACTGGATTCTACAATAGGATCATCGCTAAAATGGAAAATCACGCTCCCAGACAAGCTGCATGTTACTGATAGTAAGGCAGACTGTCCCTATATACCTACATCAGTAAAGCATTGTGTACATTGTCTCACTGTAATATTTTATGAACAATTGCCTGTGTTCAAAGGGAACACTACTAACCTTGATACGCCCAGCACTGAGCTGAGGAGGCAAAGACCTAGATGCTGCTGTCACTCTGGCTCTCGCTTGTGCCAAATTACCTGTTCAAAAACAAAGAAATTCATACTGCAAAAACTATTCAAGAAGCTTAGCAGGGAAAAATTTGTACGGTGTAAAATCAGTTTGTACAGTACTATTAAAAATAGCAGACACCACCACACTTCTTCTACACCCCGCTCATTACCAATTGTGCCTGCAGAGCATTCAGCATGGGCATGACAGAGTGCAGTGTTGATTTAGAAGGGAGAAAAAAGTCAGTGATAAGGTGGTATGTCACTGACCTTAGCTACCGAGCTGATGAAAACAACGACAGCACAAAGGCACACAGCTCAATCACTAGTAATCAATTTCTCTGGGACTCCTTGAGAGATTCCAAAGAGCAAAAAGACTGCAGAAACAATCTCGTTTCTACGAAATCATGTGGATCCTCAAGTGTTTAGACAGTATCTTAAATTCACAAACTAACAAGAGAGATGAGAAAATGATAAGAAATGTATCAATTTTTGACCTTTTGACATATAATTGCCGATGTTATCGTCCCTCGGGGTTTTTAAAGACTGACTCAATTTCTCAGGCAAAAATATATTGTGGTGTCAACTGAAGGACCAGTGCCTTTTAAAAAATGTACAGTATGACGTGTCCTAAACTTTTTCTTCTGTACTTGTAGAAAGCCAAAGTCATCACAAAATAGCTTTTCAAAATAAAGGCTAGGAGAAGAGAGAGGAAGTGATACGGGACTGTGCATATGCAAGACACTCTGTATATTTCAAAGTTTTAGCAAGTCTAGCACAAGATGTCCAAATGTTTTCTCTGGCTATATCTTCAGAGGCTAAACTGTGATTAATAGCATTGAAAGAACCCTTTGAAGCAGGATTGGTGACATCAAAGCCCTAATCCATGGGTGGCAGGATTTTTATAATGAGTGGGAAGCATTTTAACACATTTCAAAGGATTTACAGCATGAATAAACAATAGGCCTCTGCAGATGTACCACACACCTTTCAGAACCAGAACACATAAATAAGTGTCTATTTTAATTTAAATGTAAATAAAGTGTTAACACTTCTTTCAGATGCTAAATGCCTTGTTTGCATCAACTCCAGTGTTTAGCTGTTTGCTTTGCAGAAGGCCAGTAACTCTAAACATTCTTCAGAATTTTGCTAAACTATATATTACACAACTTTTAAGGACGCACCATGGAAAAAACGAGAACCAAGAACACTTAATCACCGGTAATAATTCCGTAAGGGAGCAGAGCAAAGCCAGCGTCCATATAACACTCAAATGAACTTTTGCTGTTACTATTCTTTGAACAAGAAAAATATCAATCCTCTGAAAACAATCTGGGGGCCAGCACTCAAACACAGCAGTGGTACTCTTCATTCATTCAAACATTCCGAATTCATTTGAAAAAAAATTTCTCTTTTAAGCTGCTGGCTATTGGGATTGACACAATGCTGCAAAACTGGCACATCATTTCCACGTCTAACAGCGCACATTACCTGACAGTCTAAATCACAGTGCAGAACACAGCTCTGCCCACCATTTTGGAAACTGCATGTTAATGAGAACTGCAATTGCTTTGGAAATCTTCAGTATCTGCATACATACATGGTAAATGTATCTCTAAGGTTAAAATGAGGACTTTAAAGAACAAGTAGTTGGTGAATTTATTTTTCTCCTAGTTGCAATTTGATACATTTGTGTGTTAGAAATTACTCTTTTGTGCCTTTTTTGGCTAAAATCAACAGTCTGGAAGGGTTGTTTTAGGGTAGGTTTCAGATTAGCAAGTCTAAAGCTTGAAAGCCTTGCTCTGAAGAACTGACAACAAAACATGCAATAAAAGAGGGGAGCTGGGAGAAGAAATTACTTTAAATCAGATTGATAAAACTACTAAAATTTTGTTGCATTTTGTAACAACTTAAAAAACTCTAATAACCAAATAAAAATTAGAATGACCCTATAGCTGCTCAACGTTCACCACACTCACCACTGGTATTAGGTTTCTAGGGTCCATAATTCATAGTCCTGAGCTCTCTCTTAGTTCCTCATTCAAAACTAGAATTGAACTTAACATTTCTGATCTGGCAAACCAAGCAAAGTAATAAACCTTTTATTAATCAAAAATCTTTAATGACTTCACAAAGCAAAAAAACCCCCAAAAGTGTTCAGTTCCCACTTAAAAAAGAGAAGCTTTACATATTGTGCCTTTGTTCAATAGTTACTTCCTTCTGGGAATGGATTCTTATCAGTACTTATTTCATATGTTAAGTGAATTCCTATGGAATTACTACTTGAACATCAGATTGAATCAATGGAAAAAATGTTAGCAGGATTTTCTTTTTTTAGTTCAAACGCAAAATGGTGCTTCAATAAAAGTTGCTGAATTACTTATCTCAAGTTGCTCATGCTCAGCAAAAATAACTACCCATCTTTAACATGTCTAATCCATTAAAACAAATGCACAGAATAAATGTGGTTCGAAAATTAGTCTACATAATAAGAAATGTTTCACCCAGTGTAGCATGGTGTTCATAGTCAGTAAACATTTGATACCTGTCCCTGCATTCGATTTCCATTTACAAGGTCATTTATTACTTTACATACCAAAAATAATTAAATGTTTTACCACTTAGTGAAGAGCACCAATATTTGAAGAACAAATGTTTTTAGATAGTAGCATAGCTAGTTTGAACTGCTGTGGGTTCCTTGAAAGGTTAAACCAGTTAAAGGTTGAAAGATTACACTGTACCTTTCAGAAGTCTAGCTTCACACCTATTAAATGGTCAACACATCAGAGAAAATACGAGTAACATCCCTGTAGACCAAAATACTACTACTACATTAAATCCAAGTCCATTAAATGGACCAATTAAGTGATATAAAACCCTCTCAAAATTGTCTTATGTTTTTGGGGTTTTTTTTGAGGGAGGGGAGAGAAGCTAATGGTTAAAGTTAGCATTAATCTTTTAAACATGTACATGTTTAATTTTATTCACAGGCATTTCATTTTCAGTTCAGCTGGACTGCTCATCTGAAAAATTAAGGCGTCTTCTACCTATGTGTCTGCTGGATCAGAGACCAAGGTCTCCGGGATTCATTCATGTCATGGAGGAATCAGTCAGCTCCAACGTTTCTCTTTTTTCCCTCTGTTCAATAAAGTTAGGAATGTCTTTAACACTTTGAGAAGTTTCAGTCATTAAAGTTTGTGAAATGCTCTGAGGGAAAGAGAAGTAGAAGCACAAAAATCATTGCACTCACTAGCTAAGTTCTCTGTGCCAGCGCTCATCAAACCTCCTTTTGTCTTGAAGCTGTTTAGGAGATCTCACATCTCTGCAAACATATTCTTCACTGATGCCTCATTTCACGTACATGAGAAAGACCATACTGTCAAAGCACTGCATCTCTTCTATTATGCAAAGCCAAGCAGGAGAAGTTTTGAAAATACTTCAAGTATTTACACAGCAAAGAAAGAAATGTGTTTTCTTTTTTTTCTGGTTGGACTTTGGAAGGGCTCTCTAGATCTCAGAAAGGACTAGTCAGCATTCCTGCTTCTCACTTGCATCTCCAAGTGTCACTCGTGTTGTGATCTGGCTGAATTAATGATCTGTCCAGCTTCTGACTTTAAATACTAATTAGGAAAAGCACACCCTCTGGCTGGATGTTCTGATGTTACTTATGGTTTGTCAGTTCTTCATTTATTCTTAGGTGATGTGTTCTATAAGCAGTATCAAGCCGATATTAATATCAGCACTGTATTTATAACTTCATTTTGGTTATGTCTGCAATAGATCACTCCTCCCAAAGAAAGAGCATGCCAGGTGAGAAATACATCAAGCTTTGATACAATGCTCAGTTTGTGAAGTGCAAATGACTTACAGAGAAAGAGCCTAATGACAATGTCACCTTACTGCACACGCTGTAGCAGGGATATTACTATTATGTAGAGGGCAAGTACAAGCTCTTTCCTTATCCTCATATATTTTATTAATTTCTTTCATGCTTCTGGTTCAGATAAAGAGGGGTTACTTGAAACACCATGTAGATACAGTATAAGATGGTCAGAAATGCTACAATGCATTCATATTTCATTGACACTACTTCTAATCACAGCTAAGCACTTGAACTCCAGAAGAGGTACAGAGCCAGACAATGTCTCTGACATACACAGATTCTTTGTCTTTCCTTTCAGTACATTTTATCTAGCTGAAGGAAGTCAACTGCTTATCTCCATAATGCATTTTCATCTTCTGCTACTGTAAGACTAAGCTTTTAGCTCGACTACAAATGAATACATGTACTTTTTTTATTGGGTACTAATTTGAATCTGGTCACTGACTATCAAAACTCTATTCTTTTGAGTCACTGAAGTCATTTAAGCTAATCTTGTGCAATAAAAAGCCAAGAATTCAATTTTCTCATATACTATATATTTTACACAAGAATATATTTATAAAAATACTGTTGCAGAGCACAATTATCAGTACAGACAGACCTCAACTGCTGCTTATTCTGAAATGAAAATCACTTTACTTTCTATTCAGAATAAACAAATTAAAAATGAGAAATAGTATTTCCAAAATCAGATCCATATTACCAAATGGAATCTAATAACCATGAAAGCTTAGTAATAGTGAGGCCCACCTGGGAATAACCTAATTATGAAAATTTGCTTCAGGAGCAAAAAATATGCACTTTTTGGCCCAGATTATTTGAAATGAAAATGCATGTCATAGTGAACTGAGGAATTCTGATACTGATTCTCAATTAGACTAAAGATTTCTTTAGTCTTTTTAGCATTAAGTAGACACAGATCATATTTACAGATACTTAAAAGCTTTACATTGCTAGACTGGGAATGGAGAACTGAGAACTGAGTGTAAATTCAGTGCTGTTACGCTTTACACTGTGCACATTACAGACACTTCAGTGGTCACTCCCAACACTGGGAAGGCACAGACCGGTAAACACACAGCATGATGCCTACAGCAACAAATAAAACTTTGCTTGTAAGCATCACTGCTGCTGTGTTTAAATATTCTTTTAACACATTGGGTTAGTAGACCTCCTGTAGAATGCAAGGAGGAAAGACACTGACAGAAGCTGACATGAAATGAAGGTAAAACTGCTTACTATACTGCAAGATATGTAAATGTATGATGTAAGAAAGATCTTAACTTTTATCCTTATCTAGCAAAGAAGAACAAATTATGGTACTAATTAAACTAGTTAGTGGTAGTGCTCAAGATATTTTTATAACACAACCTTGAGTACTAATTGCTACTTTAAGCAACATGCCCAATTTTCAAGCTAAATTGAATCAAACGCGTGCAGTCATTTACTCCACAAGAAGTGTGTTCACTGAAACGCAGATGTTTCCTGAAGTATCACGGGCACAATATGCCAGCACAGGATACACAAGCAAACTTCATGTGATTCTCATAGTCCCGCGACATGACCAAAGTTACAGACAGCAGGCAAAACACACATGGTATAGCCTGACCACACGACCAGATGATAGGCAGAGGGGGAGTGGTTTGCTGGGCAAACCTTTTATCTCGCCACAGCCAGGTGGCCATAGGCTGAGCACCTCTGTCCAAACACAGGACTACTGACAGGATTGGCACACTAAGTACAGCTGAGTGCTACGTATCTAAAGCTGCATCTAGACAAAAATGAAATACACTAAAAAAAATTGGAAAAAGCAAAGATCTAGTATAAACAATGCCGCTTGATGTCCAGCATTTTCTTTAGTCAGGTCTGTAGCCTGATTAGCTGGAGATCTGACTAACTGGCTGGCTTTCTGACAGGCTGGCCACAGCTACTGCATTACAGAACAAACTGGCTTGGCTTTTTATGATTTATACATTGTCAGAAGACACGGGCCATTTCTTTCAGATTCCTTAGCAATTTCCATCCACATCTTTTGCAGTGTACAATTTGATGCTGTTGTACGTAAGCAGCTCAGGACAACAAACCTTGAGTTTTCTGGGGAACAGCAAGCAGTACAGAAAGCTGCGGTTTGTGCCATCAGCACAGTACCTCACCATCAACACGAGGTTTCCTGCTGCTCCAGCAGATTGCCCTGGTACCTCTACCAGATCTGTAACTGAGATTAGAAGAAAACCACAGAGGTGAATTTTCTGTGAACACTTCATTGTTGAGGAATTCTCTGTTCATTTTCAACATTAGTCAAAATAACCCTTTTATACTTACATCTATTCAGGACAGACAAGTTTATTTCTTCTTCCAGAGGTATGTGGAAGATTATGTCTAAAAATATATACAGGTTGAAAATATGGTTACATTCTGATCCAGCTCTAGTCTCCCTCATTGTGTTGTGAAACTGATACCCTTTCTCTTGCATGTTATATAAGATTTTTTTAACCAAAATCATATATGCTTTATCCAAAGAAGTAAAGGTTTGATTCTGAAGAACATGCTAGTTATTTCATTGTTTTATCTATGCCTCCTCACCAATATGAACCAACAGTGAGCATCGTATCTCTGACAATCTCAGGACCATCCTCAATCATGAATTAATCTTCATAGCATTCAGTTTAACCAAAGCAAGTTTCTACAAGAACAGTGAATAACAGGAAACCCAGGAGAAGTAAAGAACTGTGACTTCCAGCCCAGAGTTTGTATTTCCAGAGTACGTTCCCTCTACATACAATGTTTAAAAATTTTATGGTATATTTTCTATCACTCAGGACCTGCTGCTGATGCCGCTCCATACATACACAGTCTGGTCAAAATCCTTCTAAAGCCATTGAAGATTCCCAATGAATTCCATGGCAAAAATTCAGGTATAAAGATTTCACTGAAAGCATATGGAATAAAATCATGGAACATTTTCTCTGACCTCACTATGACTATCAGTCTTCCCAGTTACCAAGACCCTAAGGCTAAACAGGCAGTGGTGTCAAAAACAGGTTTTGAAACTTCAAGACAAGAACTGTCTTTTAAAAAGTCTTAAATTAAGACAAAAAAAGATTACAGAAATTTATGGAAGTTCAAGGCTTTCCCATTTTTGAAATCTAGGCATTAATGATGTTCACCACTAATTTAATCAAGTCTCAAAGGCTTCTCAGCTGAGTATTTGCTCCCCTGGATCTCAGCACTTCCATATATTATCACAGTTAGCACAAAACCAGTTACTTCTGTGGTAATTCGAAACACTATTTATATTTGTATCTCCACTCTTAATGAGACAAATACCCAGTCATACAAATACCCACAAATGCATATTTTGTCTTTGTCACACCCTGTGACCTGCTATCCAGGCAGCTCAATTAACCACTCCTACATCAAGCCAAGTCAGGTTGGAATAAGTAAGACAAAGTCAAATAATAATAGATAATGCTGGTTTAGTAAAGTACTGACCTTTACAGCTTGTTGTAGGGTGAAGGAATAAAGAAAAAGGATAAAAGTACAAAGTCATAGTAAGAGCACACAAAACACTCTGAAGTGAATACACAAAATCTAGCACAGACTCAGAGGTTTATTTTCCACCCACTACATTCGTCCTTCGGATACATTAATTACAAATTCAATTATTTTGAAATAGTGGGAAATATAAGCACATTCTTTGTAAAGGACACACCAAAAAACATTATGGATATTCAAATGAGCACAAATATCTGAATATTCAACAAATTTATCTGCTGTACAAACTCACTAGCAATTTAAAAATAATTGCTCTTCTAGGATTTGATCTTGAGAGCTACTGAATGCTTCCAATGACATACTGAGCATCTTTGACCACAGTCTGACCTTACAGCACACAGTGCCTGTAGAAACTGTCAAGTAAACTACTCACTAAAACAACTGTATAATGTTCTCTGAATATTTCTCTATTTAAATTCTGTATATGGTGGCACAGTGAGATCCCACAGTCTACTAGCTAATATTAAAAACAGTAACATCTTTTGTGTGATCAGTATCAACAGACTTTGAATTTATTTAGTATACAATGCATTGTTATGATTACTATTCACTACTGTGAACTCATATTCATTACATCATATTCAGTCATTATGGAATTGAGAAGTTAGGCTAGAGACATGAAAATTTGAAAGATATCTCATCTAAGAGAAAGATAAAGAAAAATATTCTCAATATTTGTTCTAGAGAGGATGGTCCATTATCAAATCAGTAAGCTCATTAAGATCTATTCTTAAACTTGCCCACTTCTACTTTTATTAGGGTTCAATTTGCAAGCATTTGAAGACAAAAAAATGTCCTTTGCCCATTTTCAGTACAATATAGTCTGTGAAGTCTCAGATTGAAAAGTGGACTTCTGTTTAGGCAACACCCTTTACCAAACATAAACGTGGTAAATCTAACTCAACCCTTCTCAGTTGTGCAATCCCAGAGATTCACTGGCACTATTTATAGGGAGTTATTCTCAACAGTAAATAACTGTTATGTTTTATATCAAGTTTTAGCAGGACTGAGACCTTAACTTTGATCTAATTGATTGTTCTGTTTCTAGATGAGTTCCATTTTTAGGGCTATTTTAGGGTATGTTTTGGATCCTATTGCTAGTAAGTCTTGTATCTGTACTGCACTTGTGCTATGCCACAAAACATTAGGATTTGAAGAAAAAAACACTGAACTGTAAAATGCTCAAGTGAAAAACCAAAAAAGTAATCCATCACTCTACCTCCCAAACTCAGTTAAGCTACATTTAATTTGGCTTACTGATGTCCCACATCTGCAACCCAGTAAAGTTCACGATTGTTACGCTGCACAGCTGTGGTTTAAAGCTTCTCTTTGCACATAAACACTGGCAGCAAAGCAAAAATTATTTTTATGTTTTTAACACAAAGGGCAGTTAGAAGCATGAAAGCTTCCATGTCCTGAGTTAAATACATAGCTTCCATTAACTTGACCCAACGTCTTACAAAATATAAATTCTGATTCATCTTTAGGTGGAGATATTAAAATTACAATGGCTTTGCTTCCAATTAATTTGTCTTAGAGTGCCTAACCTCTTCTCTAAGAGGTAAAAACACTAAGACAAAAGTACCATTATAAAAAGATTTTTTTGTAGGATAAATTAGTAAAATTAAGAGGTATTTGAGTCTTTTGCTCTGTTGTGATGTGTGGAATTAAGAGAAAAAAATCCACCAAGCCAAATGGAAACATGATTTACCTCAGTGCATAAGAACGATACATACTAAACTAAGAGATCTGCCACTTACCGTTAGAGGAAGGATCTGTGCTCAAAAGGAGTGCACAGTGACAAAACATGACAGCTCAAACCATGGTTCCACTAAAAACAGTGGCAAAGCACCATTTTGGCTGGCCAAGATTTCACTCTATGCCCAGTAATATCTGTTCATGGGACTGAATTGCAAGAAAATTCATTTCCTTCGGTTTCTGACTCATCATGAGGAATCACCTGCTGTCACAGTTACAGACAGGTTAATACTGAGATAGTACCCTTGTCACCAAGAAATGGTGAAAAGCAGTTCTTTAAAGTGATTTTGCAAAAGGCCCAAGTTCTTGTGTTCTTTAGTGTGCATACAGCAAGCCTGAAACATTTTTTTTACATTCTCTCTCAGCACATAGTCTGTTACTTGTTTTGGTTTGGTTTTTAGATGAGACATACACTGTTTATAATTACTTTTCATCTGAGGACTGTAAGCAGGGTTGGAGGCTCAAAGGCACAAACACAGATTAAAAATCAATACTGAGGAGGTGAAATGACCTTTAGATGGGCTAATTATAATTAATTTGTTTCTGGGAAAAAAAAAATCTATTTTGGACAAAAAAATTACCTTGTTAAAACACCACTAACCTAACCCTTCAGTAATGGTTGTGAAAACTTTCATCCCAGTTCTATTTGACAGATTATGCTTGAATATCTAGGCACCACAAACGAGGTTTCATTAGCCATGATATATTGATACATCATGGCTAGACTTCGTGGAGGAAGATTTGAGATGGGTTCTACCCACGCTTGCTACATATTGATACACTATTACTGTGAATGCTTGAGCAAAACTCAGTGCTACCAAAATTATTAGGTGTGATGTTGCTACAGTGGTAGTGGTACTCAGCTCTGTATTTCTTCTATGCAGCCAAAGCCAGCCCTTACTGGTCCTCAGAGCAAGAACAGGGATGTTTTTCAGCATCTCTACTCTTTTGGTGAGAAGGCTGGAGGATTTCCCCTCCCCTCCCTGCAGAAGGCAACTCTCTCCCTTCTCTCCAGCAAGCACCTAAGGCAGAGCAGAGCAACCCTGACAGCATTTCTAAAGGTCTGTGAGTCATAGCAAGGGCAAAAGCCTGCAGAGATTGTGTGTCAAGAGCAGAGAATCTTATTGTGCTGCAGTTTTCTGAGAAGATGAAGACCCTGCAGTCTCAAAATGCCCCAGTAGTGCTTTGCCCAAGGAGTCCTAAGGTACCACCCCTTACAGATGATGCTGCAAAAATCCTTGAATATCAGGATAGTGAGTGAGCTACTCACTGATACCACCGAATGTACCATCACTGTCCTTAATTTTTCCAATTAAAGTTCTCTTTTCTTTCAAGGACACTCTATTTTCTAGATCATGTGATTCCTTTTCTCTCTGACACTTCAGCAGCAATAGCGATAAACTAAAACCAGAAACAATCAGAAATTCTATCGTGATTCTATCAGGATATTCCCATTCTATCTGAATAGGAACATGCATATTCAACTAGAATAGTGGTAGCAAAAGAAGCTGGGTCTGTAGGAAAAAAAGGGATAGATACAGAAGCAACTGGGAGAACTGTTCGGTTAAATCAGAATATGTTCATTCAGTTTTGAGGTTAAAGGTCCCCAGAACGTGCAGATTTCAAAACATGCCAAACGTGACTAACTTTTCACTGAAAGATGATAAAATAAGCTGTACACACTACAGAATTAGTGCCATGATGTTCAGGTTCCAGCATCTCATCAGTAATTGCATACTCTCTGAACCATAAATTATTATTACAAATGTATATTTAATGTCCTGCTGTTAATGTCTGGCCCTTTAAACTGCACAGTCCGCTACTGTGAAATGGAAGCATTTGTTAAGAGGGGATAAGTATATTTGATGAATTACTGGGATTAACACTATCCTAAATTAGTAGAAGAATTTAGCTTTTTTAATATTTATTTTCTTGATGCTGCTCAGTTTTTGACAGTAGAAGACAAGATAGTTATATAAATATACTTCAAACAGAGGATCATCTCAGGGTGGGAAAGGCATCTTTTTGTTCTGTTTGGTATTTAAGAACTACATTTTCAGACACTGTCAGTCCAACGTTACCAGCTTCACATTCCCTCTCGCTTCTGGGATACCACCACCTAGTGGCTGCCGCACGCATCGGAGACCGCTGCTTGGCAAAACCCACCTACGCTGCACATTCCAGAGATAGTTGCAAGCAGATGTGAGAATGTGCTGTCACTCACCTTCAAACAAAACACCAGACATACTGGCAGAAGGCCCATTTCAAGTGAAGGAAAGATGTAATATGGCTTCCATGTAAATTATTAACTTTTGCATCAGTCAGTGATTGTCAAAAAGCTGGAGAAAATTGTACCAAGATTATGAATCTTAATCTGTATTTTTTCTGATTTGCTTTAGGAATGAAGCCCACGTTGAATGCAGGGAAGAGTGCTGAGGCAAGGACAGAGTACGATGGGACATATACACAGTCGCTATTCTTTTGTTTACAAAAGCCTCTTTGTGGAAAGTTAAGAGAATAGCATTATCTTTCTTTCCTGAGCAGAGACGAAGCAGCATTGCCAGCAATACCTTCTGTTCTCAGCCAAACCTTCCATTTATCTTGCAAGCTGCCAAAACTAAACCTGGCAACAATCTGATTTTAGAACACAGAGGCCCCAACACAGGATGTGAGTGCCAATTATATCAGACAGTTGGAAAAAAAGAGCAAAATTACAAAGGCTTTTAAAAAATGAAAATGACATAAGGGCTTTAAGCTATTCTTATAACACCATGCACAGGAGCATATGCACAATAATTTTGTTAATGGGATGTCCTGCACCAACTTGACAAATGCAGACGACACTCAACTTGCTGTGTCCTCTTCATGGGAAGGTAAATGGTCTATAGCAGGAGAGAGTAAGCACACAATTCATGTAGATAAGGAACAAGGAAGGAATGTAAGAGACCTAAAAAAGTAGTGGAAATACACCAACATCATAACTATACACTACTGCAATAAAAAGTATCTTCTTACTGAACATTTTACGCATCTTTGGCAAAATACTTAAGTTGAGTGCTGCTGTTACTGAAAATACTCCTAAAAGGCCAGAGGAAGATGAGTTGCATGAAGACATCAGTGTTTTGATTTAAAATTAGCAATTAAAAAAAGTATAATATTTACAATAATTGGGAATGATAGCTGGGACAAAGCACCTAATCTGTTTTGTTCTGACAATAGCTCCAAGGTCTAAAATGGCTAGTAAAGAGGGGTGTGGAGGTACATTTGACCAGATGTGAGCTTTCTTTTTAGCTTTGCTGATCAGAATCTCTTTTATCAGTTTAACACAGACTCAGACATCAGAAGTAGACACAAAGGTTCTTTGTTCCCCACTTGGGCACAAACCAGTCCTTCTCCATCTTAAACTATACCCCCCTCCATCTAAACTTGTCACAGATGAAAGGAAAAGCAAATTTCTCATTGGATCCTCACCTCTCAAGGAACTCTAAAAGTGTAATTTGAAGAGTGGTAGTCCACAGCCTTCCAATTACAGGAAAAGAACACAGACACTGTAACAGGAATCTATCCTCTCTAGTATATAAACACATATTTTGCTATCAATTGTACATATGCAAAGAAAGCTCCAACGTAAATTTTTCTCCAGATGTTCTTTTTCTCAAAAGAAGTTAAATGCATCACCAGAGCCTACAACTGGGTTACAAACAGTTCAGAAATCCAAGACAGAGAGCTGCTGCACAGGCACAGAATTGCATCTACAGCCCATGTACAATAAGCCTACACAGCACTATCTAATTCATGTACCATGAACTTCTACCTAGAAATACAACCTTACATATATATGTCAGATCACAATAATTTTGCAGTCTAATATAATCCACTGTATCTAGATTATTCTTTAGTATTACCTCTTTTTCTTACCCATTATGAAAAAGATACTTTAAGAGTGTAGAAAGTATTGAGAGAAGTGTTCATTTGTTGGCTTGTTTGCACTGATACTGCAGAACTATAATATGTATATGTTACTGTCATTCTGGCATCTATCTATGGAGTAATCACACTTCATCTACCTGTTTCATTTGGCTATAGATCTGGCACTTTCATGTAAGTCAAAGTCAAGCTTTAAATCAACGGAATTAATTCTAGCATATTAGTATGTGGTTTTTATAATTTGTAAGAAACTATGTGTTGCATCAATGCTTCTAAACAGATGGATATTACCGCCAAAATACCTTGATCTACATCACATGATTTACGAACTGTAAGACACGGTACACAAGAATCTATCAACTGAGTACTGATCTTAGTAAAGGATTAAGAACCAGAAACTCCTGTATTTTCATCCTGCTCTGAGAATGAGCTCTTGCCCTACATGTCAGATAATCTCTCTTCTCTGGAGTCAGGAAACAATCTTGCTGCATAAGTGCTTTAGAAAAATTCATTTCACATATTAAAAAAAACCCATATACCATAATGTTTTACATATCTATGTGACTTTAGGAGCAGAGCTCAAAAAGAATAAATTTAAAAAATTGTCCAGCAACAATTAAGAGTTTTAGAGTAGTAGGTAGCTGAAGAGGTTACAATGTTAGCAAAGCTGTGCAGAAAATACCTGTCTTTGTTAATGGACTAGAGAACAGCTGCTGAAGAAGTTTGTTCTCTGAAGTTCGCAACACCACCACTATGTCGGCAGGAAGAGTGTCTCTGTTCTTCTCAAGGAATGCACTGGCATCATATAATACCTAGTGTGGGAAACAGAATCAGAAGATTTGCCAAAAAGGGTTACCCAAAAGCTACTATGTTCTTTAAAATGTGAATAGTCAGGATGACCAAGTAGACCAGTTATCTTGTATCCAACAGGCCGATGAATTACCTGCAAAGGACTTAAAAGATGTACTACAGCAGTGTCTTCAGAACATAAGCTGGTTGTACACTGTACCTATATTCACAGCATGTCATTGCACATCCAGTTGGATTAAATGGCTTAAATCCTGCTGTACTGTGCTTTGTCATGACAAACTATTTCATGCACATTGCAATGTAACAGAGATACTTAAGTTGATCATTTCTGTGTGAGGTAAGAAATGGTTCTCAGGTGGTTATTATCTATTTGCTGTCTGCATCAAATTTGTAATCTCCAAGTAGACCTGCTGGAGGAACAGGAGTAAGTTGGACATCCAGGTACATTAAAACAGGCTACTTGGTGCAACGAAAATCATATTAGGAAAACAAAACATTATTTCAATTACTTCGACTGTTTTGATTAAAAATTAATGCCTGGCTATTCATATTCATATAATCAATATGAATATATATATTATGTATAATATAATCAATAGAATCAGTTAATTTTGCCTTTTTTTTTTTTTTTTAAATTGCAGTAGTTTCTCAGACCTGTTTTATTATCACTAACAATATTTCTCTCTAGCCCAGTTCCCCTGGAGTCCATTAGTTTACACAGAAACTGAATGCGGTCCTGCAATAGAGAACTGACCAGTAGTGTTTTTATTACTTGGCCATTTGGGTACAAAGAACTAACTAATTTTGACAGTTATTCTTACCAACACAGAAAACTGGACAGAATCTACTAGAATATATCTTAAAATTTTGCAGTCTTATAATGAGCTAAAGATGAGATTTTGTTGACTACTACATAAAACATTGCCATTTCAATTTTGTTTATAAACAAATACTTGGACCTGAAATCACAATCAAAGTTCATGCTATGGTGAAAACTGGACCATTATTCCCCATATAAAATAACACATGCATGTGAACAAAAGAAGTCAGGTGTTACAGAGTACAAGGAAACATCTGTACTAGAAAGCCCCAGTCTTTCCAAAGCTCTCTGTAGGATTTTAAGTTCTTTTACAGGTACTGGTTTACATTGCTTTTCACCCACATACTTAGATACACCTTGTACAGAACTCCTGTGGCATCCACGCGATGTTAACAAGCACGTATCCCTTCTGGCTCCAGAGAGCTGCTCCTTTGAAGTGACTGTAATAACAGTGTTTCTGGTGCCAGATTTCTTGCAGGATAAAGATGGGTACTGTCTACACAATTTGTGCAAGAGCCCTAAGGATAGGTTCTAAAATGGACCACTACACATGAAAATTCTATTAGAGATCCTATGTTTGCATAAACTTTATCATATTTTCCATTAAAATGAGGAAAAAAAACCATAAAGCAGAAACTGGATAAAAAGAAATAACGATCATAACACTGCTATTTGAACTAAATAAAAATCACATGACTTTACCTTTCCAGCATAGTGCTGAATACCAAATGACAGTTCTACTCCTTTTGGTCTCCAAAAGTATTTGCATCGTAAGTTATCTTCAAATTTATCTAGAGATTGAGAAGAGACATTGATTTACTTGACAGAGTGATTAACTATAATCTTCATCCTAATTAGTTTTCTAAGTTGCTTCTCAAGAAGTCAGAGCTGCTATAAACATGTATTATCAGATTGCTCAGAAATACTTGTGTGCCAGCTTCTCTACACTTTTTCCAAGCTGTCATTTCTGAATGGAAAAGTTCATTCTAAACTAGCTTAGTAAGACTGTCATTCAAACACCACTGTGTTTTTGTGTATGGAAAACTATTAAATACGAAAGGCTAATGACAACATGTGACAATTTCTCATATTTTGCTACGAATTTGCTTATGCATATACAGGGTTTCGGGTGAATTTATTTTGATTGTGTACATTCAAAACTGTGCATATATCATGCTTACTTGAATGTATTTTCCCTATCTTCCCTTCTGCATTCAATTAGCTTTGTTCATCATGTTTTAAGGATATGTTAATGTTTTCAGTTTGGAACTGTGTCTAATTTACCTTTGGACTTCTACAGAAAAAGAAGAGGATTCTATACCAAACCTCTTCTAAAGAGACTTTCTGTTTCCTGTGCCTACCTCTAAAGAACTGACAGAAGAGGAAACACCAGCTTCTGAGAAAAATGTCTATTATGCCCTGTCATATTTCACATGCTCTTTAACATTTTGTAATGAAGTTAGTGTTGTCTATCCAACACTGAAGGCCCAGGCAGCAACTTGTGTCACGTTTCTCTTTCTATTAACACTGAATCAAGCTTCTATTTAAAGCAAAAATAACTAAGTTTGGAATTTCAGGGGGCTGGAATAGAGCAGTGGAATTAATGATTGTCTGGCACACCTAGAGAGAGCAAAACATCTCTCTCACTTTGCTGTCTCCTTGAGAGATCCTGCTATTCTCTGTACAGATTAGCAGTAAGGCTGATCAGCACTGGACCAAGGAAGGTTCCTCTGAAAGTAGAAGTTCAGTATTCAGTATTAAGTGATTTATATAACCCACAGGGAAGCAGACAACTTTAGTATACAAAGGAGGAGTGGAATGAAACCATAGTACTTGTTCATTCTGTGACTTGAATTCCAGTAAGCTCAGCCTAGCAGAAGTGAAAAATCTAGTAAATGTATTGTGCAATTTAATAGGCAGCTGTTATTATCCTCTGACTAACAGCTTGAGTCTCTCCTGCACATTCCACTGAAGGAAATATTACAGGGAAAAGTGCAGCTCTAGTAAATAAAAGCAACACAACAGTTTTAAACACGGCATGCGCTGCATGTTTTAAGTTTGGCACCAAAATTTGTTAAAATGAATGTAAAATATGCATGAAGGCAGGGAAATATTCAGCCAGATGGCACACCAGAAATAACACACACTTCCTATTTATGATGAGATAATCTGGAATGAAGCAGTATTTTCTAATTGGATAAACATGGGTCTAGGAGCCTGGGAGCTCTAAATTTTACTTTCAACAGTAATGCTGCTCACAGGGTGGTCCTAAATACAAGATTCTACTCTGTCTCAGCCACCCCTTCAGTAAATGAGGATAAATACTGCCTGATATACCTCACATACAAGAACAAGACACTGGTTATTTCCTTCTAACGCCGGAAAGACAATAAGCTTTTGACACATAATATTTAAGATAACTTTTCCAATATGAAAAGAAGACAGGTAAGTGGAGAAAAATTATGAAGCACAATGAACTTCACAATGTCAACTAAAATGGCACGGCCTCAGCAGGACAATTAGGGTAGTAAAACTTGAACAAAGATGACATTCTGCCTTCTTACAATACATTTATCATTTCCCAGAGTTTTTGTTTGTACATACCAACTAAAGTTAGGTCTGTTGCCTGAGGAAATCGACTTTCTTCATCTAGCAGAGACAGCAGACCCATGGGTTTCTGAAGGAACATATCTAGAAGTGGACGGTTGTCCTCATACTCCACTGTAGTTGCATCAATTCCCTCACTCTGATATTCCATCTACAACAGTCACCAGCACAGTTTTAATATTTAACCAGTAAAAGCAACATCATCATTAGTACATTTACGATGCATAGCAATATTCTATAAGCCTCAGCAATATTATTTATGAAACTTCAACTGAAAGATGTCATTATCTTGCATTTAAATCACATACCCATTTTATAGTTTATAAAGTGCTCCTGAATAAGGCCTATGGTTTAGGAGGGCTGATTCAGCTAGATCTTATCAGAGTTGAATTTACCTGCTCAAGTGCAAAGATGTGTTGATTGAAATAAAACTGGATCTGTTCATTAGCGATATTTATGCACAGCTGTTCAAAAGAATTTCTTGCAAAGTTCTCAAATCCAAATATGTCTAGTATCCCAACATTCATCCCACTTTCAGCATTGCTGCATGTGAAAATACAAACAGAATTAATCATGGGCAACACCAAGGTAAAATAAAAATAAACATGGTAACTAGGATTGCATAATTGATTTACTCTGCTACAAAAATCACAGGAAAAGTGTGTTTGAACCTAAGACAACTTGTGGATTTGTTCAGCATTGTTAAGACTTTTGTTTTCCACTTGCTTCTTGCAAAATTTCCATGAAGGAGACAGGAGAATCATAGGTACAAAGTAAGCCACACTTAGCAGCCATATTAAAATGTGGTTTCAGTAGGCAGATCTCAAATAAAATTTGTCTGCTCCTCCAGATAGTCAAAAGGCGTCAAGTTTTAACGGTATGTTTTTGCTGTACTCATTCAGAAGGGTAATTACCACGTCTGTTGCTGCTACAAGCTGGACTGTCAAGAGCCCACGTGCGAACTGGTATGACAGTCACCACCAGAACTGCAAGTATGGATGAGATTGTGTCTATACGACACAGCGAAGTGCCAAGCGCAGATCTCAGATCAGAGGCATTTTCACATCACCTGAGGGGTTCTCTTGTTTCTAAAATCTCTACAGCTGCTTCAAAAGATCAAACCAGCCAGATCAGCACCTGGCAATTAAATCATAAGGATGCACAGTGTAATGTTTCTGTGACTATGAAAAATAAAAAATCATCACTTACATCTCAAGTAGCAGCACAATAATAATCTGATATTTACATTTATTACTAACAAAAGCAGAAGATCTGTAAGAACTGTGAATACATACTAAAGTTTTTCAGTGTACTTATCAGACTTTTGTATGATTTTCATGTTCACTATACAGGAAGCATCTTTTTAAGGAATTATACAGCACCTCAACCACCCAATTTCCATTGACTTCAGTAGCTAAATTCTACTCAGGTCTTTGAAAGTGATGGGGTTAATGTCCTGGAAACAAAACTCAGTATCACAGCATGAAAGCCATTTTGAAACCTTAGCCAAAATAAACACAGCACCCTTTCTGCAAAATCAAAAATATACAAATGGATGAACCCATCAGACATATGCACAGTAAGTACACATGATTCAGTGATGTGTAACTTGCCATATATTTTTATCTGGCTGAAGCAGCGTATTAATACGATTTACAATCCAGCTGAAGAGCCGGCCATAAAGTGCTTTAGACATGGCATCTCGCACGTCAGCTGCCTTGTCCACGGTGTTGGTCCGGATAATAGTCTCCCCCCGTGTTACAACACAGTGGGAGGTTAGGGCCTCTTGAAGTTCTTCTGACCCAATACTTAGTAGTGCAGCAGCTAAAAGACAGTGGAAAAAAGATACACAACTGTGATTATGCAGTGGAAATCCCCAGCACTGACCAACTGTTACCATGAGTTAGAAATTCTCACAAACACGGTCAAATTTACAGAACTGACAACATTAGAACATATTTACCATTATCTAAGGCTTCTGGGTTGGGAACCTCACTTTTATCTGTTTGGTGTTGTGAAGAAATGGCAGTAAACTCAATATTTCCAGTATTTAAGATTCCAGTCAGAATTCTGTACACTGAGTACACTTCCTGTGAAAGATGATGAGATGCACTTTTAAGGAATCCAATTAGATATATAGACCATATTTAGGCTATGAAAAAAAAATGTGGGCACTGGAATTGCTATTAAAGCTCATAGCTTTCTCTGAAACCTAGTTCTACAAGTTCAAATAAACTCCTATTTGCACAGAAAACAGTTCAATACAGAATTGCTTGCATACCAACTGAGATCTCAGGCTGCTTTTGCCTTCTGAATGTGTGGTTATTCTTTCACAGTTCCCTTCTGTCATAAAAGAGATTCTGTGGTGCAGATGTGCATCCACAAAACCAAAGGGCAGCACTGGAGGTGGTTTTTATAAAGAAGGTCAATAATGATTTGACACATGGATCTCTTACCTCGTCAGTAAATCCTATAATTCTAAAACAATGCTGAATCGCTTCAAATTGTCTTCCATAGGAATCTTTAGTAACAATATCATCCATTACTTTTCCAGTTTCATTATCAATATATCTAAACAGAGCAGGAGAAAGAAAACATCACACTAACAGATACATCAGTATGACCTCCAGTGACTTCAATGCAAGTACCTCAGTAACTGGAAAGAACATTTATCTCAATGTCTTCCAATTATATAGTTTGGTGCTAATTCATATGAAGTTTTTGCTTCTGTTGCATTAACTTTTACTTATTCTATTAGTGTTTCCAACTATTCTATTCCAACTATTCTATTAGTGTTTCCAACATTTCACACATATGCCCTCACCCAGTACAGATCAGAAGCATGCAGAGTATAAACACCAATTAAAAACCAAAACTCCAAGACATATTCTGGGTTACTGTCGAATGTGAAGCATTATGGTAAGAAATCATAAAGTGGACTGTCCTCACTGTAAGTATGTCAGCATATCTACATAATAATGAGTTTGATTCTTCCTCCTCCTATTTTAATAGTTCAACTTCTCAAACAAACACAAATAATGGAATGCCTCAGTGTCCATCCTCTTCTTTCCTTGGGAAGATTAAAAAAGATCCTTAAGGGATGAAGAAGGATTAAGAGAGATTTTAAGGCATCATACTGAAAGCAAATGCTGATTAATAACTAATTACAATGAGCAGTTAAAACAAGTGAGTGGTAGTTACCTAGGAGGCTTTTTATCAGGAAGTCTATATTCAGAAAGTTTCTTCTGATGATAAAGGCCAGCATAAATATAATAAAATATATGGAAATTTTTCTCTCCCCTGGAAAAAAAACCACAATCCTTTTAAAGCACCTGTGTTTATTCTTGTGGCATCTTATACAGTGTAAAAGTAGTTCTTATAATGAGCTCACTGAAGCAGGTAGTAAATCTCCCACTTGTTTTAATGGTTTAGGATCAGCAACCGTGAAACACAGAAAACCCAGTCAACACAACATTTCTCCAAAGAATGAAGTGGCTCTGGCTTCCACTGCAAAAGAACCTGAGTACTCTTGTTGTCATAGCACTGTACAAAGGATTACTGCTTTAGCAGAAAACGGGAAAGCATTTAAAATACAGAATTTTTGAGAATTAAATTAATCCAAACATTACATATATGCGAAAGGACAAGCAATTAATATACCTACACAGCCTGTTTTATGACCCTTGATTTTTCAAGTAGATATTCAGAAATCTTTGCCCCCATTACAGCTCCTGTTGGTGTAAACATCATTTCCAGATATTTTCCAAAGCGACTTGAGTTGTCATTGATGGCAGTGCAGGCATTCCCAAATGCTTCAACCAGAGGATTCACCTGAAGAATCTTCTCACGCAAAGCACGGTTATTGGCCTTGACAGAACAGATACAGATCAGAATGAGAATTAAAAGAATACAATGCTTATTCACAATCCAATTCTTGCTTCAGAAGCATAGAATCCCCTTCTCATGCTTGTATGGACTTAGGTACTGTGTTAACCTTTCTACTTATACCGCAGGTCTAACAAATTGATGAGGAAGTCTCCCACAGGTAGGAAAATACAGATTCTGCTTTCTCTGCAATTGTTCTACCTCTGAGGGGTCATATAATTAGTTAAGAGTACCAAAACCATAAAAAAACTAAGGACATCTACTTAAGGTTAACCTTAACATGCTTGATTTTTCCATCATTTTGTGCTAATAGCATTCTTGTAACATTTAAATGTGTAAGAGTTTCTAAGATTAGAGCTGTCATTGTATAAATAAACAGTGATATATGGGATAAACACTGTACATGATTACTGTTACTAAACACTCAGAATCTGGCACCTTCTCTTCAAAAAAATATTGACTTGCTTGGTGTGAGTCACACTCTTATATCTTAATTCAGTGCTCTCACACATGCATGATTATTATGTCCCTAACTCAAGTGGGACAATTTACATGAAGAGCTTTAAGTATTAAAAATTAAATAAAGCAGAAACTGGGGAGGGGTTGGGAGGATTTGTTCATAGTTTTACATAATTGGCTAAGAAATACCTTTCCCAAGAAGGTCAAATGTTGGACGATCAGATGGGCACTTTCTGTCTTTCCAGCACCACTTTCCCCACTGATGATAATGCACTGAACACACAAAACAAAACATTCAGGTGCAGAGTTCACCACATGGTCAATATCAGCCATTACCACTTCCATCTGGTACTTCATGTTTAGTACCAAAACTGCAAAATATCTACAGGGTCAACCCCCCTTCTGAGAGATCAGCAAAGACTCAGTGCAATAATTTGTTCCCTAGGTTACTAAAATGCATCTCACAATGCCTGATAGCACTGTGCCTGTGTGAAGCAGTGACTGAAATTCTGAGGGCTAAGACACATAAATGAGGGACCATGTCTACAGACATGACTAACATTTATGTGGTTTCTCTCAAAACCTTAAAACTCAGAAAATTGCCCCAGCTCAGTTGATGTGCTTCTGAGCTCACTGCACTGACTTCATATGAATGAACATGATTCACAGGGTACAGCTATTTTTAATACACTGCCCAAAAGTTTGCTCCTAAAAATAATCTTAAATAATTACCTCTGTGTAGAAAGGCTATTCTGTAGGTGACCCTGACATTCAAGCCAGAACAGCAAACTAGCACCCAAACATTTCAGAAAAATATGCATCTCTTCACTGGATGATTTTGGGAGGATGTATCCACCTTCCTTTGTATGGGTCAGCAGTCTTTCACATATGGTATTTTATAGGCTCTCTAAATGGATTCCAGATTCAGAGCCTAGCTAGAACGGTCTAAATCCTCTGCTCTTATGCTTTGGGGACAAGACAGAAGTAGAAGGCCAGTACACCGAAAAGGCCAGTTCACACGTGAACACTTCAGATTACAGAAAGTATGAATTCTAACAGCATTCATTGTTTTCCCCTTTTTTCCACATATTCTACAGATCACCAGTACAAATATTAGTCTATTTAAAGTACAGTATCAACAGACATATAATTAAAATGTTAACATTGAGCAGTTACATACATGCACTTGTTTTTATGCAAACACCTGAAAACTATCTGCATGACACTGGGAATACGCAAGATTCTTGGCTGGGAAAAGATACAAGGTCCTAAAATACTTGATGCATTGACACTTCATACAGAACTGAGCTATATGAAAAGGTTTGAAAGATGTAACAGTTATCTGGTGGTACCTTGTGGCGCCTAACAGCAGGTGCAGGGACTGACTCGACATAATGTGTGCAATATGACATTTGCAGATCATTTATTTGTTTCTTGTCAGGTATTTTTGCTCTTGGAAACAGGTAACACATTGACAGATTTATGGAGTTACACTACCTAATTTAATTGTCTTTCTGTGATTAGGGAAGTTATGTATAACAGTTTACACAGTTAAAACTCATAAGTCCTTGTAGAATTGGTTAGAACTTGACTTTCACTTCAAAAGAAATATTAAAACCTTAAGTCAATTTTTACCTTTCATAGGAAAAAACCAAGAGAAAGCTCAATGTATAAAACAAACAGAATCAAAACATTTTCTATCTGGCTACAGTGTTTATCTAATGCAGCTTTACTTGAAGAATCAACGTAACACTGGCCAGGTAACGAAGATAAACAAGTTCCTGTAACACTTTGCAAGCAGCAAACAGGAAACTGATTTAGATCTAAATGAAAATTGCTTCTTAAACAGCTACAAAACATATACTATTAAAGACATACAAAGCCTGATGAGTTGATGTCATTTTTCAACTCAGACAACAAGTTCTTACTTGTAAGATTACTTACTCTACGTATTTGTTTTCTTT
Source organism: Myiotriccus ornatus (assembly GCA_036023395.1). Taxonomy (NCBI): domain Eukaryota; kingdom Metazoa; phylum Chordata; class Aves; order Passeriformes; family Tyrannidae; genus Myiotriccus; species Myiotriccus ornatus. Next base: position 20,147,008 of record JAYRBT010000181.1, on the reverse strand, counting down.
CATGCCTCCATCAAAGAGCATATATGTCATTAAAGAAGTACCAACCATCTCTCAGGCCAGTGTACTTCCACATACTCAGTAAAGCTCCTGTTTTCATCTTTAATGTTCCTTTTATTTGTCTTCTTTTCTTGGCATTTTCTGACTGCAGACCTTTTGTTATTTTATTCCGCTTTTATGATTTTAAAAAAGCATTTTCTATGAATTATTCTGCAATGTGCAGGGTAAAACCACAAGGATTTTATAAACAAAAATAGTTATCATCCCTCAATAGTCATGCACATACAGCACATCAAATTAGAAAGAGTACAAAGTTATAATCTTAAGAATGTAGTAAAATCTTCTACAGCATGGTATTTTTTTCTCATTAAAATCATTGCTAATAATAATTGGATTTGTGTCCTTGTTAAGTTTATAATAGACCCATCCATAATATATTTTACTAAAAAATGAGATAACAGTTCCTATTTTTTGTGACTTAGGGTCTTCTTGAAACAGAAAAGTGGTTCAAACTCTCTTAATCTTCTATGTCATTGAGAACCTCCTATCTTAAACAAGTGTAAATTATTCAAACAGCCAGGGCAAGACAGGCCTAGGATCAGTGTGCAGCAACATTCTGCAGCTGGTCTTAACTGCCAGGACTTCATGGGTGTCCAGGAAACTATACTGGTCAGGTACTCCTATCATCCTATTTGACCTTTAAGTCTCTTTTATGTCACTGTGTCCTTTTCAGAATTCCCAAACCTGATTGGATTTCTACTCTGGTTTTCCTGGTGTAGGAATAAAAGGATTAGAGAAAAAATTTCCCAAACTACAACATACCAGAACATTAGCCACAGCCATGAAGCACAGTGGCAGTATAATTAATATAGAATCTAACCCAAAATGAACAGATTCTTACCTGATCCTTGCTGAATGTAACCATGCTTTGGTAGGCAGCATCCGCAGAGGCAAAAATGTGGGGGGGATTTGATGAACGCTTCACACCATGGTAAAGTTTGGAGAACTAAATTTAAAGAACACACAGTAGTCTATATATGCAATTAAGCTACATAATTAAGAACTGAAAAGGGAATAGTGACTATCTTCTCCCTGTTCAACAGAGGCAGTTGCCTATTGTAGCACAGAATTTCCACTGATGAACCTGGAAGTGGAGTGGTAATTCTTGGCAATGCCCAACTTCCAGAATAAAAATTACGACACCTAGAATGCCCTCTGATATTTCCCATATAAGAAAACGTAAAGAACTGTAACACAAGGAACAGAACTTCAAACACAAGCCTTCAATAAAGGAAATATCCAACTTATACCAAACAAACTTCAAAGATAATAGTCAATCTGAAATCTGGCTCCTCTACCTGCAGCCCTAATTGAAGCACCCATGGAGACTAAGTAATTTCTAGCTCCACCTCTCTTCATATTTGTAGGGAATTAAACTGCCTCTATCTTTACAGCATTTGTTTCACTTGTTTCTTTTAAGCCAGAGCTGTTGGCACAGGATATTTAAGAGTCAGAGCAATTCTCCAGGAAGCAAAAGCCTTAGCACGAGGAGGTTCACATAACCACTTCCCAGAAGAAAGCCCTGAATGCAAGACAAGAGGCATAGCTGTGGTTGGGGTGATCTTCATCTGTACCATGGAATTTGTGCCATCAAGCAGAAAGGAATGAAATCAAATAAGACCAAATTTGAAAAATAAACCAGAACAACACAGATTCATAGCCACACTGTTCTGCAAGAAGAAAAGGCTGAGGTTTAGTCTGTGCTACTGTCCACAGCTTGGAATCTCTCTTACCTGGGGAGAATAAATGCTGAGATTCTGGAAGGGGTTCAAGGCTATCAAAATGTCTCCAACATAAGTATAAATCTGTAAGTCAGCATAGCGTTTTTGCAGCTGATGGATTATTGTATCCTGAGAAGATTACAAGAAGTCTGATAGTTAGACAATATTTTTCCCTTTAAGAAGATTTGTAAATATACTGAGAACTCTGATTAAAAAATGCTTATTGTAAGTATTACTAATTATTTTTCAAGTGCCAAAATTGTATAACCAAATATTTTCAAAATTCTTGCTAACGCCATAAAACGAAGTTAAATGGCAACTCCTTTTTGCAGATTAGTCCATATTTGGTTATACCAGCCTGCAAAGCAAACCTGCTGAAGAGAAAATGGATGTGCACATTATTGCTGCACTTCATAGTACATTTCCATTTCATTTTTTTATTTGGCTATGAAACAAGGATAATAATTTTTCAAGGATTAAATATTAAGTAGTAGTAAAAGACTGTTTTAAACAGGACACTAGCACAATTTAGTATTACATCTTTTTCTTGCTGGCATGTAATTTAAGAATCAGCAACAAAAAAATTTACAGATCCACTGCATATAGGTGATATAGCAAAATATGAAATTTATATTATTTTATCACTTTTTATCCAAGAGCTGTAGATAATATATTATTCTATATAAATAATCAATTTTAGGAAAAAAATCACTTAAATCTAGATCTTTATGACTAAATTTCACAATTTAGGAAACTCACAAAAATAATTTAAACTAGCATCACTCATAATGAAGTTCTTCCACAAAATAGTATTCATTGCAACTATTTTTATGTCACTATATAGAATATTAATGAAGTGATGGTAGCAGATCAGTCATGTGAGAATCCCTTTTCCATGGTGAGACAGAAGCTTGCAAGAAGAAACTATTTTCATTCTGCTAAGAGAGGCCTAAAAAGCAGAAATAGGCAAAATGTGAAATACAGTTGTGAGAAATTGCTACTCAAGACAGTACAGTACCTCATCTAGAACTTCCAGATTTACCAGATCATCATCTAGAGAGTACTTGTCAGCTCCATCCACATGGTAAGGTCTTCTAGTATGTATTCGCTCATGCCTGGAAGTTTGTCAGTAGAGCACCAGTGTTATAAAAGTGTATCAAAGACAGCAAACATTAAGAGGCAATGGGAAGTCATATGTGACTTTCTGTCATGCAGAAAACAGACACATTTTCTGAAATGAATATTTTTGCTTGCAATATCCTTTTATAAAAGCAATAAGTCAGCTTGCTGGCCACTGTAATATGTATTTTCTCTATCACAATATATAATCCTATCTATCAATGCTCAGCAAAGAGTTATCTGTAGACTTACTACTCTTCACTCACACAGTAAAGCATAAAAATATTCTCCCCCTTGTACCTTTCCTCCTTGGTCTAAGTTAATAAACTACCACTCTGTTTAATTAACTGTTCTCCCCGTGTATTGTCATCTAAAGAAGTCACAAGAAGCAATAAATAGTATAAAATCCTACTGTTACCTTGGTGTATGCCAAAGTGCCTCCTCAGATGACCCTAGATCTGGTCCAAACCAACATTTTTGAACCACAGCTGCCATCAGACTCTAAATTGTATGGATGTTCAGTCAGCTTGTCCCCAGAGCTTTAAGCCACACAATAAGCAGCAGAGACAAACTGTCACATAACCCCTTTATAATCAGATTATACTGAAGGAATCTTTGAAAATGCTGTGTATATATTTTTAAACAACCCATCATGTTGAAACAGGAACAAATCAAGAGGCTGTAACGTGTCCTCCACAGAGGGAGTGAAATATGAATGCTGTAAGCACAACTAGGCTTTTCTTTACAACAAACATAATCAAAGCGTAGTAGAAGGACACCCACCGAGATACAGTCTGCATCCTGCTGGGTAACATTTAGCATTGATCCTCAATGACAGTCCTTGACAGATTGTTTCTGCATTGGTTGCCATGTAGAAAGTAGGAATCACATGATCCCACATCCCAAAACAACACTAAATATTTTATCAAGTACTAAGAGAACAGTACTGTAACTTGGCAGGAAACACAATTTGTCTATAATGTTCAAGGTTAATATGGAGATGCAGCAGGTCTTTTCTATATTGTATCTTCATATGCTCTTGGAATCCTCTTTCAAAAATTAACATTGAGGCTTTTGAATTTTTCCCCTTTATGTACACTTCTACATTTGAAGCTAGTCAGCTTGTATTCAGTAAATAGAATGTTTTCATATCTAAGAGCTATTATATCATCAGAAGAATTATTTCATGGAAAGCCTTTAACAAAGGGGAAGGAGAAGAGTGTTAGCCATGAGTACAGCTTCACAGATAATTGTGAATCACATTTAAAGATAATATTTTTTTTATTTCTATTTTTATTCATTTTCCTTATTTCCTTTTGGCTACTCAATAAGTTCTGGAAAACTGTTCTGTAATGGTTTATTTGAATTGTAAATAAATAAAACTGTGCAATCTCTTTTGTCAGCTAGAAAATAAAATGGAAAACAGCAGGTTTTGCTGACAGTCCCACTACATTCCCTGAGATGGTAGTTTGCTTGATATTGTACATATGAAGAAATGAAAGAAGGACACAGTAACACAAATAAGAAGCTATGAAAGAAAAATTGTTACAGTGGGTATTTCCCGTGGGCAGCATGGCAATAATTTTAATTTGTTCAAAGTTCCATTCAATTAAATTTTCCATTTTCTGGTCTTTGATTAGGTTGTGTTTTCTTTTTGGCTTTTTTTTTAAGAGTCACTATAAGCAAGAACATTACACTTTACTAACAAGCCAGATCCTTGAAAGAGTAGGCATGCACGGAAGTAGCCTAATGTACTACTGGTTTTTTTTAACTGTTGTGTCCCTTTCAAACCGGAATTCAACTTCTTACTTCAGAGAAAAATGCTGTTGTAAATAATGTAAATCATTTAGAGATGGGAGCACCCCTTGGTTTACAATGAAGCAAACAGTTGAACAGTTGCTTTCCTTCATGGAGATGTAACCAAAAAAGCAATAGCTAATAAAGAGCTAATATAAATCATCTGTGAAGTTTTTTCTTCCTGAAGCAAAACATCACAGACACAATACTGAATTTCAACAAGCTGCAAGTACAATGTATCTACCAGAGGTGCAAGGAGAAGGGAGAAGAGGGCACATTCAAACCTAAGCATGTCTAATTGCAGAATGGCTTTGTAAACTAATCTGTTATCTGATTGTGTATTAAACTCCTGCTGTTTGTTCTCCTTAAGTGATAAACGAATCAATCTTTTTTATTGGAAAACGGTTCCTTTTAACACTATGTAAATAAATAAGGAAAGTAGTCTTAGTCAAACATAAGGAAAACACATATACCTTTGTGCACATATTTTCTTGTGCTTAACTCATTTTCCTAAGTACATGATTAGGAAGAGGATATTAGGAGCATAACATCACATTAGCTTCAAATCTCCTGCTGGCCTCATCAGTTTTCTACTGCCCCTATGTCCTGCAGATGCACTGACAGAGTGGAAAAGGAAAAACACAAACAGTAACCTTTAATTATTTCCACAACTTTACATCAAAAATATAATCTGCTTTTTAAAATATATTTAAAAAATTCTAAAAAAAAAGCAGAAGGAAACACTCTTAGGAAAATAACCGTCAGTACAGTTTTTTCCATAAAAAGTAAAATTATCAGCCATTTTTTCATTTTTTTCAGTACAATCTCCAAGCAAAAGGAAAATCAAAGGTGTTACATTATTTGCCTTAAGTTTCCAGCAATGTTCTGAACCAATTTCTGGAAGATGTAGTCTCTTTACTGTTAAAAGAACTGGCATTAAGGGCCAGTCACTCAAGGTACCTAACTTTGTCATAGAATCACATAATGGTTTGGGTGGGAAGGGACCTGAAGCACAGCATAAGGTTTGTTCCAAAAATCTAGTGATGAGCATTGGCTGTTGAAAAAGACTATCCTCCCAAGCACCTTCCCTTTGCCTTTTTCTTCAGGCAGGAATAGCTGGAAGGAACAGTTTTCTTGGATTTTGGAGGAGGAGCAAAAGGCAAGAAGCATTTCTCCCTGGGGAGAACAATTTCATGAAGATGGCAGGAAGCATTCATTTGTTCTACTTGTGGAAAAGAGTTTGAAAGAAAGTAGCCTTTTTTTGTATTAGACACCAGTCACAGCAATAGAAGTGCACTGTAAATAGCTATACACTCATATATCCCCGCTATTACGCTCCTGATGGGAAAGAAAAAGCTAGATGGACCACACAGACTTCCAGATTGAAACATCATCTTGCTGGCAGGTCCAACTTGAGCAACAAAACAACACAGGCCAAGAATTTTTGCATTCATGGGGAAGCTGCCTCTCTGATCTCTCTCCTCTCTACCCCTAACATTCTCAGGGTCTTTACTTTGCTCTCTTGGTGCAGTTAAGCATTCATGTTTACTGTTTGGGTTTTTTTCTAGGACTCACACAGGAACAATTGTTTCTGTACTTGTCTTTTTTTATATTACTGCCAATTTTAAAATTAATTCCTGGGATTTACAAGAAAAATACTCAACACAGTGAGAAAGAAAAAAAGGTAGAATGCGCTACTGCCACACAGAGATACACAACCTGTTTCCCATGCATTGCAACGACTGAATTTTGCCCCTGTACATCAAGTTTCACCCTGGAGTAATTTGTTGAAGCAAGGTCATAATAGAGACATTGCCACAGCCTTAATTACAATATAAATGCAGCAGCTATAGCAAAAATCTTTGTAAACTCCAGTAAAAATACATACGCTATAATCAGAACAAGGGTCACTTTGGGGCAGCCACAGTAGCTTTGTCATTTAGAAAAAAAATAATAAAAAAGGGAAACAAGGAATTTTAAACTCATTTGCCTAATATTCATATAGATGAAGGCTGGAAAAATTGCATTAAATTACATTGTGTACAGCATCAGAGGACTATTTCTGGTTCTGTTTCTGTTATTAACTCTGAGTCCAAAGGAAATTACTGGCTGGATGCAATCAAGTTCCTTGCAGTTAATTGCTTTCAAAACTAAATATGAGCTGGTAGAGAAGCTAGATATCTGGTTGTAAGAATTACTTCCTTGGATGGACTGCTGCTGTAATCCAGCTGCCTGGTAAGATGGGGGACGCTGCCAAGACACTGTAGCCTCATCCTAATATCTGACAAGGTAGCCTGAACATACCTGGCCTTCTCAAACTATTAAATGCTTAGATTTCTTTTTTCTTCCCCCCCACCCCCCCCCCCAGGCTTCTTCAAGTTTGATTCTTCCTAATGTACAGATTTGCATTTTATCCTTCAAAATGCAGGTTTCATAACTGTTCCCTATTATGAAAACAAACTGTTAACTTGAGACCAGCAGCAACACACTGACCCAGCATCACCCAGAACTGTATACTTTGAACCTTTTACTGTCTACCTCAACTTCTTTGACACCATATCCACGCAAATGATGGAATTTTTCATTCTTTTTAAAACTAAAACCAGAGGTCAGTAGAAGACCTTTTCTGATTCCTATGAAGAAGTCTATTTACAGACAAAAACACAAGACACCTAGTTTGTAGGAAAACATTCAACAGAAGAATAAGCCACATCTGGAGTTGGCCTTTTCAAAGCTGCTGATAATTGAGAAGCTGCCACTTTGAACCATGTAACCAAAACCATTCAATAATTGATAAATGTTAACTTTCAAACATCAAATCATTATAGAATTTTTACAACAGGAGTATTAGTCACTTGAGGAAATACAGAAGACCATGGTTTTGCTCAGCTTCTATGCCAGTGACATTTGATTGACAAGGCTTACATAATAAATGTAAGTGCCAACTGGTAATTACTAAATATTTTTGTTACTTTGAAATGAACATAACTTGTCTACTGCATTTCATGTAGCTGTCCCACATTAACACCTTCGAAAGAGCAGCCAAATGCCACATGGGAACGCACAGTATCTAAAATTTTGAAAGATGGCTTCAAAGAAAATTACCAAGAGCAAAATTTTCAGAATGCGTTCTCTGAAGACTCTTCTTCCCTATCTCCAGTTTTAAGGTTTTAATCATGTATTTTCCTCCTTGATGTTCTGCTTCTCCACCACAGTCCAAAGGTAGCTAATAGATCTGTTACTACTTTTGAGTTTTTCCATCTCACATGCTGTTGTGACTTTTCTTTGTCAGATTTTCTCCTGCATGTTATCCTGGATAGAACAATTTGTTATTCTAAGACTGCACATAAATAAGTAATTTCTTAATTGATGTACATTCAAATGGGAAAAGAAAAACCTAGAACATTTTAATTTCATTTCCTTTTGCTGATGGTCAGTACTTTTCAAGGCCTTCAGTTAGATTAAAAATCCTACAGTTTCCCATTACTTCTACTCACAAGCCACAAAAACATTTTAGGTTTGGGGATTTCTTATGGAATAAAATGGAAAGTCTACTTTTTTGAGAAAGTCACCCTAAAGGACGCAAGATGTCTCTATGACAAGTTCCATTGTATTTTTAAGCATTATTTATAGAACTTGATAAACTTCTTAACTTAAAAGACTTCAAAAGTTTATAAATAAACACCAAAGAATATGCCTGCTTTTTGCAGTGCCTTTTTCCAGCGTAGACAGCACAAGGAGTCATTTAACATTTAGAATATTAGGAAACAGACTGAATCTCTTCTGACTTCTTCCTTCAGTAGGCTGGCAATCAGCCTGGATGTTGGAATTTCTTGCACTACAAATCAAAAAGGCAACAGACCACACGACTGAGTTCAAGAGATCAAAAGGCGTATTTGGAAAGTGAGCAGCTCTCTCATAATCTCCCTTAATGGATTATCAAACACAAACACTGTTTAACATAAATGTAGCCTACACAAACAGAGTGAATGTTTACTGTTAAGTGAAAATTAACAATATCCATAATTTTTAACATGTCTTTGCCTAGAGCCTTTCCAGAGTCTTCCTCAGAATCTATGGGCAGAAAGAATGAAAATAAAAATGGCTAGAGTTCCAGGCACCATGCACGTTTCTCTTCAATAACAGGTTACAGTGACCAAAGGTATAGTACAGCTTTATAGAACAAGTAAAAGAACAAAGTTCTTGCCCCAGACAAACTGCTCTCTATTTTCTGTAGGTATAATATATTGAGTAAAGCTATTAGCAGCCATTTCATAAGTGAAGTAACAGAGAAATATTAAGGGCAAGTGAAAGAACAGAGGTTACAGAGAGAGAATGAGGAACAGAACACAACCCTCTACCATGTTTTTGTTCTGTAATTCAGCAGGTGCCTAAACATTCTTGGTATTTTACTGACATGCAATCACATGAATTTCTATCTTGAAGGACTTATCCCTGAAATATAGCAAGTTTATGGTTGACTTGACTTGTGTACCCTCTATACTTAGAGAATACAGCATTAGTCACACTCAGACACAGTCTATCAATACTCAGTTATTATTACCGTAACAAAAATATTTTTATAGTTTTGCTTATCATTCCTGACTAGTGTTTCCATGTTCTGTTGTCCACACCTTATTGTAACTTAGATTCCTTACTTTTTCCCCGTTCTCCAGTTTAATGCTACACGAGGTACAAGTCTTTAGGAATGAAAGACACTTCTTGTTCTCACAATGTTATCGTGCATTAGAACACTATTGGAACAATGATCTCACAGTCTTTCTGTGAATACAGAATTGGTAAATTAAAGAAAAAAATAACCAGAAAAAATAGGAAAAATTGAGTGACATCCTCTCTGATTTTAAGGAATGCTTCCTGCCTAGCAGCAGCTATGTATGGATGGGAATAATTAAGAGATGCTGGGAATCCCAAGATGAACTAGAAATCAGTATCCATGTGTTAAAAAAGTAACGATGTATTTAACTTCAGAATAGATGGCGAAGAAAAATTCAGCATAGCTGGAATATGTGAAGCACTGTTCTGATGTACTAACCTCTATTTTTCAAGGATCGAAGAACTTTTACAAAAATAGAACTACGGGACTACTTAGCAGTGAATAAGTTTCTTAGAATTAACTTCATATAATTGTTTCTACGTCAAAGCTGTTAATGAAACTTGTATTGTTGCTAATTAGCAATTATGCCCTGGTACTATTAGGAAACACACACATAGTTAACTGACAGTGTATAAAAGGGATATGGACAAGAAAGATAACACCTGGAGCTCGTCCTTACACAGCTGAGACACTGGACTTTCTCACCAAGTTTTTCCCCATAAGAGTATAAGAAACAGGCATTGCAGGAGTGAAGTATTAATGCTGAAATGGCAAAACTCAAGGATTTCAGTCTAAAAAGACGCCAACAGATGAAAAAAAGAATCTTCTTTCTCATTACAAGTGTGGAAAAAGAGGTATTCTGTCTGATTTTTTTGAAACTGAGAACAGTTTTCTGCATAAGGATAGAAGATATCTGCAGCTCACTAATGTAAATAATTTAGGGAAAAATAGAGCTGGTGGAAAAGTTTTTTTTGCTTTTCCAGCAAAAAAAGCAGGAAGAATTGTTAATGACATTTTTAATTTTAAAAATAGTCTTTTACTGGCATAAACATTTTATTTTTAATTTTTAACCTAAAGGAAATTACAGAATATAAAACTCCCTAGTAAGCTGCCTCATGGAAAAGAGACATGTGTTTGTCAGCAATAAACAGATGATAGCAACAAATGTTTGTGTTTGTAGACTCCCCTGAGCTCAAGGTCAATAAAGTGCCCCTTCAGTTCAGAGGCCTGAAGAAACGTGCTGAAGTTAAGCCTAGCTATACTGCATACAAAGAAGTCTACAAAAAGAAGAAAGAAAGAAACTAAAATAAGGAGATGTTTCAGTCTGTGACTCTAGAGATCAACCCAGATGATCCTGCCAAAAGGGGACAGCTTGCTTCTTTCTACCACTCTCCCCCTTATTCCTGGTCACGTGAAGCATTCCCTTCTTCACTTCAGCTATATCACCTGAGGCACCTCTCTGCAATCACTAAGAGAGTAGAAAATTAGTGTGTTTCTGCTGGCTTAGTTATTTTCTCTTACTGTAGAAGTTCTACCTCAGGAGGTTTTTGACAATCACTGGAGCTGCAATAAAAACAGCATCATGAGCTTGTTCCTGGGAGCTGTGGGAAAATGAAAGAAGCCCGTTCTCTCCTTCTCATTAGCAGTGCACTGCTTGATCAGCTCTCATATCTCCCCATCATATGCTCTAAATGATCAGTACTGACTTTCTAGTCTGCAGGCTTGCTCTTAGGCACAATGACCTTAAGTGATGCACCAAAGTGAGGCAAGGCTGGCATGACTGCATTGGAAAGGGAACCCTACTACAAACCCCACAGGTGCTGAGCCAGTACAGAATCAAAAGATGCAACTCCGAAACACTGATTCTGTAAGACTTTCATATAAGACAAAACACAGACACCTCCTGATCAGTTGTCATCACCAGTAACTCCCTGGCTTCCCTCAAAGAAGTGCTGTTAACACAAGTATCCTGATGATTTTCCCATTTCTGGAATGTTTCAGCCTGTGCTCTGAGAACATTTTCTTTTATATATCCTTTAAATGATTGATCTGTAGTGTTGCTGTACTCCTAAAAACGGGTGTCTCTTCTTCTTTATGTCTGAACACCAGGAAACTAATGTACATTTCATTGTACCTGTCATGGGTACATCAGTAAACAGAAAAAACATGCACATATATTCAATGGTACAACAGAAAGGTTTTACTTAACATGGGTTTGAATTGGCCTATTTACTTTGAAGTGATGACTATACATTCAGATAACTTCTACAGATCACTACAAATGAATGCCAGTCAATTTTTTGCAGTACCATCTGGTCATATGTTCTTCTGCATGTCATATTCTGTATTGAAAATTATGTTATAAATGCATTACAGAGGTTTTAAAGGCTTTTAATTGGTAACAATTTTCCTAGGGGGTACAATATCCCTATTACAGAGCCAAGCTTTTTCACTATTATGAGGCTACATCTATCCTCTAGGGAAAATTATAATTAGATGCTCTTGGTGGTTGGTTCTTTTGTAATAATCTTATGTTTGTAGTCCAGTATTAACTGCCTGGCCCACAGACTTGATACTTTGCAGGAATATGCTTTTGCTATCCCACTAAAGTTTGTACAAATTTGATCAAGTTTCAAATCTTCAGAAGATCATTCTGAACAACATGTTGATTTCAATGGTAAATGATCACTGAATTTTTGTCCTCACAGAGCATGCTCTCAGCCATGATCACAGAGGGCTGGTGCTTCACAGAACAAGTAAGGATACCACAGTAGTGTAATGCTAAAATAACCAGAAAGATTTTTGTCTGCAAACAAAATATTTAAGTAGGGTTAGGTGCTGACAGGACGGACAAGGAGTTAAATTTCCTTAGGTGATTCATACTGAGGGTGCTGGGAAGCAAAATCCTTCCTACATTCCAGTCATGCATAAGGTGCAGAAGCTTGTCTGTCAGCACTCTCAGTTAATACATGGAAAGGCTTCAGAAAAGAAATTTCTTGGTCTTGACTCTTTGTCACTCCACATTATGGAGCTTGATCCTAGAAGAATGTACTGGAATACCACGAGAAATCCATGTCAGAGCTCCTCTTAGCACAAGAATCATTTCGCTCTGCCTGTACCTGCAATTTGATCAACAGCTGGAAAAATTCCCATACCTTTTGGGCCAGGCACAGCATAGCTGCAGGCAGCGTGATCTGTGAGGTGCTACATAGGGGAGCTGTGCTTAGGAGGCTAGATAAAGCAGAGACTTCTCCTGTAACACTGGCACAGCTCCCTCACCCACAGCAAGCAATTCCTGATATGTTTTTCCAGAAAACAAACAAACAAAGAAAGAAAAACCCCCAAAAACAAACACCCACACAAAACCAAACAAACCAACGACCAAAAACCCATCCGCAGAAGTCAAATTCACCTTAAAACTGTACTTACAGCTATTCCTTTATTTTAACTTCTACATTTAGCATTTAAGCGACAGTCTTACTGCATGTAAGTATATACATGTTTATGACATTTAATTTTCTTCATCAACATTAGTAGGTGTTCATTTATAAAAATGGTCCAGAGCACATCTAACTCTAGACAAATGTCATATTACAGAATGATTGCTGAGCTTGGGACAGTGCGTTCATTTGCATTTAATTCTTCTGAAATAGTGAAATTCTGCCACCCTCTGGACAACAACTAAACTAAGACATATTTACAATCAGCCTCGAAAGTAAAAGATCCCACTGCTGCTGATAAACATGCATTGCTTTCTAAGCACATTTAAAAATAAATAACTAGGCTGAATGAAAAATAGCAGTTATTATTAAACAACAGACAAAGCAATTACTTTAAGTACTGAACAGCCTTCTTACTAATAGCATCTAATCAAACAGCAATCTTTAAAGTGTTCTGTTCTTAACCTTTTCTAATAGTCACTTGAATACAGTTGTATTTTTAAAGATCTGTTACCAAAGTACAATATAATTTTTCGTGCCAATACATACTTCCACCAAACCAGAACGTTATGGAATTATTAGCATCTCTCTGACTGAGCCAGAAGAGAACACTTATAGAACAGAGTTCAGTGGGAGTAAGAAAGCAAAGGAGTAGGTTGCATTATGGCTGATCAAGCTAGCTTTAAGAAGTATCAAAGGGAAAACACATCTTTTACATTTACATGGCAAACAGCACTTGCTGCTAATAATGCTGCTAGTCAATGCATTAATATGATCATTTGAAACAGTAAACATCTGTGCACTGGAACTTTCAATTTGTGCTTCCAGGATGAGTGTGGGGAAGGAGGGCTGTTGTCCATACAGTACATGTTGGTACATCCAGTACCTTGTACAGCACAGTACCTTGTTTTGGCTTTGGAGCCCAGCTGCTGTTGTTCGTGGATGAGCTCAGCCAGCTGTTTTCGCAGAGACATGTCTTTACCATGTACTTGCTTAATAAAAGGGTGCTCCAAAAGATGGGTAACTGAAGGACGCTTTTCAAAATCTTTGATCAGACACCTGTGACAGAGAAACAGGGGTCTCAGGCAATGATGTTATTTCATCACAGCATGATTTGGGTCAGCTTACTGTGTGGCTGTTACTGTACAGTATTTTCTTTATCCACAAACCTGAGTTCCTCAATATGGAAAAAGTCTCTTCCTCTACATTGCAATAAATCTGGCATAAAATACTTAGCTAAGTGAATTCATCCTACAAGTATACTAGCATAAAGGTTATGAATTTGAGCCTTTTTAATATCTTTTTAACTGTAACCAGGTTCCTATGAAAAAAATGGCATCTTATCTTGTAAGTGCTGTACAGTTAATATACATAAAACTTAATCTAAGATGAATAGACAATACTTTATTCACTTTAATTTTCTCTCTGTTCTCCAATGCTAGTTTGATTATGAACTGTAGGATACAGCCTATTAAAAACCATGACTGAAACCTGTGATACAACAGTAATCAGAACAATTTAATGTAGAGCCTTGGTTTTTAAATGAATGTTACAGGTAGATATTTTATATTGCAATGACAAGTGCTAGCATAACTATACAACATTCAGCAAGCCTGTATGATTCTGTATGGAAAAGAAAGGAATCAGTCGGAATTAAATGCTAACCAAAGTGTTGTCTCTGATGGAAACAGGTGAACCAGTAATGAGTAAAGAAATACATCCTGCTAAATTAGCATAAAGTATCATGCTAATTTATATAACCAAGAGTTAAAATTGAAGAAGCCATGACTCAGGGTGAATGATTTGCTAAATAATAAAGCTGAAGTACTATCATTCAAATAGAAAAATGGTCTAACAGGATTAGACTGCTTTAAAGTATCCTTTAATTATTAATATTAAAGTATCCTGTTCATCTTGCTCAAATAATAATACCAACATTATTTGAGAATGTGAAAAAGAAATGCTGCAATTCAGAATATATCTCCCTTCTAGTACCTATCAGCAAATTATAGCTCAAAATTAATTTATTTGATGAGATGCATTTGTATTACATACTTCACAATTACTTCTCATATTTACTGATATTAAGTGATATACCTAAAGTATTTCCATTGCAGACTCAAATATCACAAATAAAGACTATCATTTTAGCAAACAATTCAATGAAACTAATACCTTTTAGAATTTATATTCTAGTAATATCAATAACAATTTGCAAAATTTAAACTACATTAAAAATACAAATTAATTGATTTAAAATACTACCAAACACATTAGCAAATTATTAAAGTTTAGCCTCACCTCAAAGACTTTACTGAAGCCTAAATTCTGGTCTTAAAATAATCCTGAAATATCTTTGAACAAAACTTTAAAAATTTAGCTTCCTGAAAACCACTTTGTCAATCTCTTCTTGGTACACCTAGTCCAGAAAAGAAAGCCTGTAAAATGTGTTACCAATTTTGGAACTATTTTGGTGAATTTTGCTATAGGCTAGAACTGTAGCCTGCTGATAGAAACACTAAAGTAACACAACCTGGTTTATCTCCATCCCTCTGAGCGCAAGGCTATAAATACCAGTCCTTCCCCTCCATGAAAAGATCCATCATTAGCCTTGAACAGGTTCTGACAATCCCCCCTACTTCTTTTAAAAGCCTCAGATTACAACAAAGAAAAGTCAATACAAGCACACAGACAATATGGTCCATGCCAATCCTGTTTAAATTCATGTTTCCTGAGAAAAAGGAAAAAAGCATTTGAAAAGAAAGACAACATTAATCAGGAAGGCAGGGGAAAAGAGAACAAAACAACAAAAGGTATGCATTATACAAAATCACAGACTGATGGCAAGCATCCGAAGTTGAGATTTCAGTCTGAAAAGCTTGTGCACTCATGATTTTTACCATTCTGTCAATAATTACAAATTTACTGTATTTATGTTATATTGTTAATATATAAACTGTCTTTTGAATTTGATTACATAAGGAATTTTTCAGTACTGTAACTGAATCCAAGTGAACCTATGTCACAGAATCATAGAATAGTTTGCGTTGGAAGGGACTTTTCAAGGGCACCTTGTCCAACTCCCTGCAATGTCCAAGGACATCTTCAACTACATCAGGTTGCTGACCTTGAATGTTTCCAGAGATGGGACATCTACCACCTCTCTGGGCAATCTGTTCAAGTGTTGCACCATCTTCAATGGAAAAACCATCTTCCAGGTATCTAGTCTGAATTGACTCTCTTTAGTCTAAAATCATTACCCTTTGTCTTATCGCAAAAGGCAATTGCTTTACAGATAATAACATTAGAGTTTAAATGGATTCTCTTCAATAAATCACACAGTCCCAGACAGGATATCTTGTTTTTATCAAAAGTGTGAAGAACATACAGACCTTTGACCTGGTGGCATGCAGTTATTAATATGAATTATACTCTGAGCTCTGGAACAATGCACCTCTAGACACACTCTATTTTTCTATATAGATGGCCCCTAGGGGAAACATCCAAATGTCCAGGATACTGCATTCATTAAGGAAGCCCAACAAGAAGAGACAGAAGAAAAACATTTTGGAGTAAAAATTCTTAGCTTCTCTATTACATACCTGAACTGTGAGCTGTTTAGGTCTGGCAGATGTTTTAATAAGCACAGGTAAGTCTTGTGAGGGAGGTGATCCTGAAGACTACTTTAGGATTACCTTTGCTTTTGTTGCATAGTCCTGCATTGCCCAATGACTATTCACTTTGTGTGCATACTACTCTTCACCTTTGATGTTTGTCTATTCACCTACTGACGTTTATCTATTGTTTCATCTATATGCAGCCTTCGTTCTCTGGTAGTAGGATATTTCTGCAATCTGTGGTCAGTCGAGATTTCACTTGACATGCAACTAAAAGTTTGTTAAATGACAGGATGACCAAAGTAATGACACAAGACATATCAACATGATTCTGTGATCAAACTCTGTTCCAAGCTCAGACAGAGCAAGCCTACAATTGTGCCAAGTTTGTGCCTGCATTGGAAGAACAGAGCCCTTTCAGATGGGTAGTGAGATGACAAAACAATGCAGAGAGCTCACAACTTACAGCCGTGCAAGAGTGAGGGAAAGCCACTTACATTCATGTCTGTAAC
The DNA here is from genome assembly GCA_036023395.1 of Myiotriccus ornatus. Classification (NCBI taxonomy): domain Eukaryota; kingdom Metazoa; phylum Chordata; class Aves; order Passeriformes; family Tyrannidae; genus Myiotriccus; species Myiotriccus ornatus. The sequence continues at coordinate 20,130,130 of JAYRBT010000181.1, read as the reverse complement.
TTTGTGTGCAAGTACTTCTACTTCATTTCAGAGGAGAGACTGACACGAGAATATACAGTTCCACTGAGGTTGGTTTAATTCATCAAGTTAAACAGCAAGTTCCTAGCACTTTAGGAACACAGCAGAAGAAAGACCAAGCAGGCCATAGGGAATTCAGGTGTGTACGGCACATACACTCTCTTTTAGCTCTAAAACAGCAGAGGTGTTGACACAGTGACTTCTAGAAATTACTCCTTACTATATTTCAAATTGTGGTAACCAGCTTGCAGCTTAGTCACAGAAGGTACTGTGGGCTCAGTGTGTACTCAAATACTGAGTGCGCATTTGATGTATCACCAGCCCTGCTGAAATGGAATGCAGGATGGAGAGCTGTCACGTGACACTGTTTGTCGTTATGTTTATTCTCCTCGTGTATATTCCTTTGTCCTAATTCATGTCTATGTAGACAAGACCCATTAATATTCTGAGGTTACATGCTCTGCTTCTACACATTGTTATTTCAACTGTGTTGCTTTTAGGCTACATGGATACCTCCTGCTGCTGCAGTTCTCATTCAACATCTCCTGTAAAATAAGGGTCCTTGGGCCACTACCTATGTGCTAATGAAGAATGACGCATCAGACTGCCAGTGTCACTGCAAGTGTTCATGTTCAGAAAGGGATCTTCTCCTTCACTGGAAGCAGAATTGACACTGTAACGCTCTTTAGGAGAAAAAAATAGAATATCAGCTCTTACAGTGCTAAAGCCTGCACAAACGTGAGCATTATCACAGTTTTTACTGACTTGCACCCTGACTTAGAACTATAATGTGTGGAAAAGTTAATCGTATGATACCTAACAAACAGGCCAGAAAAGAGAAATCAAGAAGTAATACATAAAAATTCTGTGATATGAACATTTGAAAGAGTACAGTAACAAAACAGCTTTTACAATTTCACTTATCAGAAAATATTCTGCAATCAGTGCTTGTGTTGTGCATGTAAAAAACAACATTAAGAAGCTCTATCACCGAAGGATTTGCTTCTGAGGACAGGAGAAAACTAAAACATCTTCAGCTCTTCAGCTGCTCATCTGAGCATTCATTTAAGACCAATTTGGACAGTTAGCTTAGGCACTGTCAAACACCAACCATGCTGCAATTACTCATAAAGCCAGTAAATGTGCTGCACCTGCAAATTCAGCCAATTTGTTTGGCCCACAGAAATTTAAAAAAAAAAAAAAAAAAAAAAAGAAGTAGTGCATTAGTTTGAACTGAGCAAACTGACGAGCAAATCTACTACAAGATGGGTTTCAAATGAAGTATGATGAAAATATATCTGGTCTGCTATTTTTTGAATCAAAAATAACAGGAAGGCTAAGTACAGACTGAAAAGGAAACAAATATTGTACATGTTTGCCTTGATGAAAGTCAATCCATTACCTAATTTGAAATTCTAGTATCTTTCATCATGCTTTCTTAGCTGAAAATTAATTCTCAGAATTCATTAGTGTCACTACATTAAACATAGGTTGCAGCCATTTGCTGCAATCTCACAGCCAGGCTCCTAAGCACCATTTCCATTCTGCCACAATTACAAGCAAAGATGAAACATTTATTAGCAGAGGATAAGAGCAGACTCCCATACACAGGCCTATCTGAGACAGCCTCTAAAAATTCACTGGCTGCTTGCACTTGGATGATAACATTGATGGAACTGCTGGGTCCAAACAACGTAAACTGCCATTTCACAAGCAGCGAATCAGATGACTGAAAAGGAGAGATATTTAACAGCCTTCATGAGCTAATATTTACTAATGAATAAGCAGAAAGAAACAGATTTCATAAGAACTGCAATGGTGGTCTAAGTCTCCTGTGTGTTCAGAAATAGAAAACAATTACTAATGTCATTCAGTATTGCAGCCAAATCTAAGTAGAGCAGCAGCAGTTATTTCTTTCAGAAATTCATCAGATCTATTATGGTTTATTTGACCAAAAGTACTTTCTTTAAAAAGAAAGAAATCAAGCAGCTCCAACTCTCATAGCTTAGTCACATTATGATTTATCTCCAGTATGTTTTTTCTTCAATTATTATATTTTGTAAATGCTGTATTTTCTGATGATTTCTTATCTGCTAGCAGGGGATTGCTGGAACTCATTTTCTCTCGTAAACTAAATTTCCAAGCAGACATCTAGTAACTGTTTAACATCTGTGTTAACAGAAGATGCACAGGTTAATATTTGGAAGAAATGATGACTCTCTATTATAGATGGGGAATCCACACAACAACCTCTGGGTGACAGAGATATAAAGTCTCTGATCCGTTCAACAAATGGTTAGATAAAGTCCTCATTGTCACTCCTCTGGTCCCCATCTCTCTGCCAGTACCTGGGTCTTCAGGGTGCTTTCCCCATCACCTTCTCCATGCACAGCTCTAGGCCACTCTCCCCTGCCCTCCAAATACTTCACTGCTTGCTCAAGTACCTGCTGTCTAGCAGTGAGGAATCTTTCCAGGACTCTCCTATTAGAGGAGCTTTCCAGAGTCATGAACAGGACTTTAGGTCATCCTGAAGTGCTAAGATCCTCTTCTCCTAATCCCAGAAAATGCAGTTACAAGAATGCCCCCAAAGATAGAGGTGGCTCATCTGGGGATCTAGAATGGAGATTTCCCAGAGGAAGAGAAGAAAGAGTAAGGTCATATACTCTTGAACCTCTCCCTAAGCAGGGAGAAGGAGGTCTCTGGGTTCTGAGACACACCCCCTCACCTCCCCACATGCCTGGCTACTTCCATCCCAAGGTTGTTTTGTGATGAAAGATTAATCAAGAGAAATCAAGAGCATGACCCCAACTGGGTTGAGCACCCTGTTTTGAGAAATGGAAGGACAGACACTGACAAGCAAGATCATCTAGGCCAAGTACATTAGGTTAGAAACTTTCCTGTCAAGGAAGGAAAAATAATAATCTCTGAGGGGGATTTTTAGCTGGTTAAAATGCTCTGTTCCAATCTGTTACTCTGAGTGTTCCTCCTACCTGTGTACCACGTGTAGCTGTGACAGACAATGGTCAGTTACATGCAGCAGAGAGGCGGAGAAGAAAAGATATTTCATGAATTACATTGTAATAATGATGCAGGGATGTGCCTGCTTCTCTGACACTTCCTTGCTTTCCAGTTCCAGGCCTGCCCAACCCCCACTGCTGCAGGTCAGTCATTTGCAAAAATGAACTAAAAAACTGTGACAGCTTTGCCAACAGCATTTCTGTTTTCAGTCTAATTCAACAGGACACACAGAATACAAATAATCTTATCTTCAGGACCACTTATAGCTGCCGCTTTGCGAAAAGCAAACCCTGGGCACTAAGGGTATGTATGTAGGTTAAATAGGTCTCCTGTCTTGAACAGCATCCCATGATAAATAATAAGGATTTTACTGTTCATTCTGCTACAATCAGATATCAGGATGAAAGACTGAATTTATGACAAAGAACTCAATAATCGCATGCGCAGTATAAACTCTGATGGTCAGAACACACAACATTATTGATCTGCCTTTTGGTAGCAAATGTTGTAAATTACTAATCCTCCCTAACAATGAAACAAATACTCAAACACTGAAATGTCACCAGCACCTTTTTTCTTAATAAATCTTTCAGTTTAATATTCAACATCAAGCATCATACAGTATAATTTACAGCACACATCTGAAATTGTAAAATTAGGTGTATTAAATAGCTTTACCTCTTCTAAATCTTCAAAAATTACAACAGGTTTCCCACTTTGACACTAGAGCATGCAGCTGATTTGAGGCAGATTTTTAGTACAACCGCTCATAGAAAGTAGAAGATAATTGTATTCATTATACACATCCATTCCTCTGTATAAAGATGTATGTTTCATTCAGTAATCAAAAGTGGTGGAGATCTTTTGTGAGGTACTAGAATTTAGCATTTCAAGTCCATCTGTAGACAGATTCTGGGAATCTACATCAGTGAATGAAATGTAAAAACTTAAAGCTTACACATCACAGTCTGTATCTTTCTGACATTTGCAAACCTTTTTGTCCTCTTAGACACTGCGAAATTAATAAGTTATGTCAAATGCGTATCATGTTCTCAGTGATAGAAACAGTAAAATGTTCTTTATGTAATACAAACAAAATGTCACTAAGCAATTGCTTAGATTGGGAAAAAATGCTGTCTGTTTTCAGAGAAGTTAAACCTAAATGTACCATTTAAAACCTATATAATCTAGCTGACCTATTAATTGAATAAATCTGAATGCAGACTCATCAATATGGAATTCAGTTTGTGAAGCCATGCTTAAATTGAATACAAAAAAGTGAGTTTATCAAGATGAAAATATTATATTTGTATTGTATTTGCAATGTCATTGCTAAAAGTTACATTTTGATGATAAATGTGACCATAAATCCTTAACTTCACATTTTGACTTTATTACTTCTTGAATTTCTTAATTCTTTAATTCCCTCCAGTTCAAGAATGACTAATTAATTCAAAGAGCCATAATAGCTAATCATTGATTAAATAAATTTAAAAGGAAAATGTCTGTCTCTGAAGATACCACTGCTCATTTTAATTAAAATTACCATTTCGTGATGTAATGTAAATAAAAGTTATTGTATTCTTCTGCTCCAAGAACACATTAACTCTTCTATTTACCCCTAGGGATCAGTCAAGTTTTAAAGTGCCAAGAAAATTACTTGCAGCACATAATATAATTTTGTGAATAGTAATTTTTATTCATTTTAATGCATTATTTTATGAAGCAATTCTGAAGCACTGTATGTCTAAAATGGTGTTGGCTCTAAACTGTTAACCTATGAGAGCAATGTCATCTATGCTGCAGCCATTAAAACAAAATCTTCATAAACATTCATGGGAAATGCCTAGAGTCTCTCTTCAAAATAGATATTTTACATCAGCACAAAAATAAACATATGTTAAAGTATATAATTTTTAGATACCAATCCTCCAACAACTGTGGTTGTTTACGTGGTCTTATAGAAATAGTAAATTCTATTACTATGTAGATAAAATAAACAGATAATTACTCATCTCTCATATTATGAGTGGAGTGCCAAGTTTTTCATGCACAATCACAGTAATACAGATAAATACACATACCCAGAACTTTACTGATCTTTTAGAAGTATGTATGGGCTGCATGTTATCTTAGTAGACACCAAACACAAAATAAGGCCGCTGCCAGAAACGACAGTTGAAACTGTGTCTTGTCTGCATTTTTTAAAAACAAAATATCTAACTCAGATTCACTATCTTCACTATTGTAAAAATCCTTATGAGAACAACACATTGCAGTCATTTGAAGTCAAGGTCAACAATGCTGGGAATAGAAACATTGATTCATCAAGCTAAGAACTATCTTGACACTGTCTCCATTCACAGTTTGTAACTACTGCATCTGACTAAAATGCTGCTGTAAAATCACTATCTCTTGGGGCAGTAGTATCATAGTTAAAAATATAGACTTCATTTCTGAAAAATATATGATCACTATTTTAACAGCTTAAAGAGTTACCAACAACAGTATGTTGAACTTCCAGCTCAGGCATATTGTAAATCGCTGTAATATGTGAGAGAACACTTATAACAAAAATGCCTCTTGAGATAGAGGCATTTAAAGGGATGAGAATGTGGGGTGAAAAAAGCTACAGTGACCAGGTTTGGCAATCTTGGCATAAATAAAATTACTGTGTAAACAGAAATCAAAAGTATGCTTAGCCAAAGCTGTATGCTCGGTTTTTGTCAGGACACAGGTCTGGCCCACAACTTGAACTAGATAAGCTTGTTATGCAAATGATGTTAGAGTCAGGAAGGAGGTAGATAATGAAATTATTCAAAGCTAACCACTCATCACAAGGGTGACAAAAACATCAGGCAAGGTCCTAACATATGGATAAAAGGCAGTATGGAATTTATACAATCACCGCTTTTAATTTATCATAGCTAGGCTGTCACAAGGTGGGCATCAACAAATGCATAACTAATGCATATAAATGAGCCAATTATCAGTAATGGCTAAAAGGTTTGCAGTTGTATGATCCAATGTTTCATTATTTAAATTTTTCTAGAAAATCCACTAATGTAAATCCAACCCTCCATAAAAACATCTTGTAACCTCTATCAACAACTTTACTAACACGTGCCCAAGAATCAAACAATGTCACAGAGAATTCTACTTCAGGATTCTCTTTATGGGACCTATATTTATTACAATGGTTGTATTTCTCCATATTAAGAGACTGTATTTGAGCATATGTCCTTACTTCATTGTGCATATTACTGTAAAAAGGAAAAGCAAGATCTGAGAACCTGCTAAAGTTGTTGGTGAGGAAGTAATTAAGCAAAAGTAAATAATAATCCATGTGATTAAAAATATACAATTTGAAGGTATCAAAACCCCACTAGATTAAAAACAAGTTTAGCCATAAAGTATTAACATCTGACTTGTTTTATGAACACTGCATGCTGAAATGAACAAATGTTATGTTAAACTGAGTTTTTGGATTGTTTACAAGCTCAGTGGTGACTTCTAAAAGGGAAGATACCAAGAAAGAAAAATTTACATAACAATGCTGAAGGTTAATACACAACATTTCTGAAACAGGAACACGATCTTATTTACCAGGTGCAGTGACTTCACAAGTGGAATATAACCCACCAGTTATAGAGTTCCCCAGAAAAGAGACTATGGCCTTTAAGTACAATAAACTCAATGTTTTCCTATAATAGAATGAAATTCAACCAACACCTGGTGACCTTGCAATTAAACACTGAATCTGCCGCAGATCACAATGTACACTGCTGAGTAAACAAGGACATGCATTATGAAGAACCACAACTTGGGTCAATTTGCTCCAGAGGAATGTACTTCTACTACCTACACTGGAAGAGATGCTGAGTTACATTGCAGCAATGACACTAAAGGCCTTCCTTTGTAGGCCAAACATTACACTGTACCTCACCTTCCTGCCTGGTTACAGATCAGCATAGTAAACAATATTTTTCACAAATTAGTAATAAAATTTGCAATAGTCTATTTTTAACTTCTCCTAAAATGGAAAGACACTGCTACACAACTAGCTGAAAAAATATCAGGTAGGGATACTGTACTCTACAAGCAACTACATGCATCAAGGAACAGAAAAGATTCAAAATGCAGATATGCATATTTTGAAACCTATCTTGAAGAGTCAGTATTGAGGAGTTCAAGTATCTGGTTATTTGATCAGTGTAAACAAGAGTTTTATAATACTATTCCCCACATTACACAGTTTGGGCTGTAATAGGTCCCAATGAAATACTGAAGAATACTAAAAGTCACTCATAAAAGTTGCTGTAAGATTTTTGAATATAATGTTACCAACTACTAAACTGTGATTTCCTAGTTTCACTATAAAAAGAAAAGTAAAAAAAGCATATTTTAGTTTGGTGACAGCTGCATCCATTATGCTCTTGATACAATTGGTGCTCAATTACATGTATTGGGTATAAAATGTACTGAACATTAGTAAAGTGGAAAAAAGGCAATTATGTTCTTTCTTATCTTTCAAATTCTTATTTTAAATTGACCAGCAGTCTTATCACTAATCCTTTTCTCTCCCTGATGCAAAATTTCACTGCAAAACCATCAAGGAAATCAGGTATATTTATAAACCTGTTCCAGTTCCATCAAAATCAAGAAGCAAATCAACTAAGGAGTTCAAGAAGCTGTGAAGAAAGTACATAAGAAAATCAAATTGTGCTGTACAGCTTGCAAAAAGTGAAGTATGGTCTAGAGTATATGAAAACTGAAACAAAAAACCTGCAAAAGAAGCAACTCTATAAACAAATTCTGTTTTCAGATTGGCACACACAGGTCTTGCCGAATAAGCTGTTTTTATAAGAAAATAAAACTCACTGTGAAATGAAATGGTTGAATCCTCTGCACCATTTTTCGGGATGTAGCAAAGTAGGCGGAGGATTTCTGAAAAACAAAGTTTTGGGGTGTAAAATGTTAATGTTTACTGGAATTATCTCATGGATAGTCATCAAAGATGACACTAGTTCCACTAGGGAGAAAATGATGATTAAGAAAGTAATAGTCAAGTTGTCTTCGTGTCCCCTTCAGATGCCTGATGGGTTTTTCTTGCTGCTGCTTATTCACTGGCAGCTCTCTTTTCATGTCCTTCTCCTTTTATGTCAGTACCTTTGAAGTTGGCAGTTCGTACAGCTCAGTGTACTTCCCACCATTTCCCTTTCAATTCAGCCCAACTGCAAATGCAACATGAACCTCGCCATCACACCACTTTAGCCCTTTACCCCAGGTCACTGATTCTGTTCAAAACTTTTCAAGTACGGATATCATAAGAACTACCGAACTGTCAACCATGTGTAGGATTTTCAGCCTGGGTTTCAATCTATATTGAGTTTGGATTACACTGTAAACTCTAAAACTGTTAAAAATAGATTTTGTTTTTAAACTGACATTTAGCAGACAGTATTTTCACACCACATAGCAAGATGGCCTTCCTAAGAATAATTTTTTGCAACTCTGATGAGTTCCACGTTAGTTGGCGTATAATTCCCTTCCTTCCTAATTGTTACTGTTACAGTTTGATTACACAAACACACAAAGCAAGACCTGTAGGTCATATTAAGTGAACCAAATTTTAAGAGGCTCAAATTTAAGTGGACCAACTTAGAGTAGGAACTGTTCATAAAATCACTATATTATACTATGCTATCCTTCAGAGGTTTCCTCTGCATCTTAAAATTTGCTAAGTACTGAAGCCTCATTTAACTTTTTGAGATTACACTTATGTTTTATGAAACTTAAAGGTTTATCTTTTGCTGCATTTGAGGGTCATGTATTACTGAACTGGCAGAGAAAAAAAAATCACAATAAGACTTATTCAACAACAAAAAAACACAGTATTATTCTGCATTGTATCATGAATCACCTCATTCATAGAATGGCCACATTCCACAGCATTACACTGCTTGGAAACATCTCACAAAACAAAAAGGCAAACAGCATAAACAACATAAATTAGTGCTGATTTGCTCAATAGTCTGGAATTTTTCATGCATATTCACTCAAAGAGCAGTTCCATTTAACAATTATTCTAAAAAACTACAAGCAAAACGATTTGAAAAAAATTTGCAATTTAGCTTTCTAGTAGATGGACCGCTTTTGTTCATCTGTATCTTTTCAAAACAAAAGTAGCCTTCAAATTACACTGCAGGCTGACAAGTTCGCTGAGATGATATGTTATGACTTTTCTCTAAGGGACTAAGAGAATACAAGGGACTAAGGGAATACAATTTTCTTCATGAAGTGAAGAAATCCAGAATGTTTCAGATTGGCATCAGTTATCAAATTCATCATTAAGGAAAAAATATGATTAGCTATTTTCAATGACAGTAACATTTCAGGGTTGCCTCCCTTTACCAGGCTTGTGCACACCACAAAATCTGATTTTTTCACAAGCATTAAAAACAAACAAAAAAACACCCAAAACCCAACAAAATTATTTTGAGATACACTTCCAGAAAAAAAATCCTTCATCAAAGAAAGGTAAACTTTAAGAACATCTTTCTCTATGATGAAAATGGTTAAATGGTTATCAGTCCACACATCCCACATATGTGACCTCTGCAAATGGCTTTAAGGAACAGCCAGATGAGATTAGTATATGTTATTAGTCTTTATGTTGCAGGAATGGTACTCTGTCTGACATTTTGAATTCTGATAACATCAACTTCCACTGCACTGAGAAGTGCAGTGTATTTCTTTCTGGAATGTCTACTGAATATTTAATGTGAAGTTTTGAATTTCACTGCAAAATAATTTGCTTTTTCAAAAGCTGCTACTATTCAAGAAATATGCAGTTTTGTCTTTTCTGTTCACACTGTTCTCAAAGTCCTCCCATGGTGGTAACAATGATGCTTACAAAAAACACATGGTTTGGAGGCTTTGTTAACAATCTCATAAGGAACATTCTGAAAAAAGACACAGAGATACCTTACATTAGTTGCAGCTCTTACGATGGAAACAGGTGGGATTTCATCATGGAAGAACAGATCAGCAGAGCAGATGTGATTCAGGAAACACATTTAGTCATTTCCAGGTTAATGATTAAAGGAGAAAGTCATGTTTTTAACCATACAAAACACGTTTTGTCTAAAAAATTACTAAGCTACTAAGCTCTCACTGATAACTATCCTCTAGGAGGCTGAGCCAAATCAACACAACCAAGGAATTTGTAACTCTACAGATGTTTTCCTCAGCTTGATACTTTTGTATTTGTTGACAGAAGATACTATGTTATTCTTAGTGCTATTGTAGTAAAAACATACAACTAGTGGGCCTCTGTATTTAGGCTATTAAATTGATGCTTTTCAGGTATCCCATCTATAAAATTGAGCTGATAAACAAAACCAGAACCTTACTTCATTAGTGTCTGTAAATTACATTGGTCAACCTTGAAGAAAAACATTAACTACAAAGTAAAAAATCAGCTCATCCTTTTCTTGTGTCATGTCCTTAAATGATTCCAGAAAGGGGCATAAGAGTGTCAGTTTCCCATCTTCACTTTGCTAAAACACCAGAAACTGTTTCGTGGTGATAGCAGAAAACACCCCTGCTTCCATGGCACCTCCAGGGGGGATGTCTGCAGTAAAGACTCAAAGTCAAGTTCTAGGGTAACAGGAAAAGGCAAGATACACAAAGGTAACTCTAAGCTTTTTTTTTTGTGAGCACACCAAGTCTCTTGCAGTTTAAAATTAATAATCCATTAATAATCTATCAGATACCTGTAATTCATATCCTGCTTTGTATCACAAAGAGAAAAGGTTAAACAACTCACATACATCATTAGACACTAAACCACAGAGAAACAACACTTGCCTGACCACTTCAGCTCAAGGATCAAACTAGGGCCATTTGTGATTCCAGACTATGTTAACTCCCACACATGGAGTTCTACGGCTTTGGCATACTTGCATCGGTCAACATCACTGCATTTTGCCAACACCTGCCTGATTCTGCAGCACTCAAACACATTCGTAGACAAACTAAAAAGCTACCTCTTGCTGACATAACTTAACCTACTATTTTCATATAAAATTAGAACACACTGCATGTAACCTTTCTATCAACCTTGTCATATGTATAAGAAGCTGAAGGACAATATAGTCTTATTTTCTATTATAAGTGATGGAAATTGTGAGAAGTAGATAGGAATATTACTAGGAAAAGCAGTTATAATTGGGCTTGTCTTTTGAAAATGTGCTTTTTAGATGCAAGAAAAGAAATCAACCATTTATTTCCCAACTTTGTGTCTTTTTCCTTTAGTTCTTTCTATAATTCATAATTAGTCACAGAACTACATGCTCTATTTCCTTAGGCAGATGCATTGCCCTTGTGAGAAGTTTTTCTATAATTGTGTTCAACGGTCATGTTGTTTTTCACGGGGAGTTTTGCTTCAGTAAGAAATGCAGGGTTGAGACTGTACAAGACACCCCACACAGGAGAACAATGTTCCTTAGAACATGAAGACATGAGCAAGCTTATCAAGGAAGAACTGCTGCTGAATTCTGACTGATACACACACAGTTGTATGCTGGAAATATTTTAATCTGTAGAGCTTTATGTGCTCCCTGTCATTCAACCTGCCTCCAAAGTCACAGCTGGTGAAACAAAATTGGTCATTTTGCCACAGTAAGGCCAATGATGCAGTTCAGTAAGCATCACTCATCCTTTACATTAAGCTGTGAGCCTAATTACAGATCATGGATAATAGATATTTGTTGGCAATGAGAAAACAAATCTTGTCTTTTATGACAAACTTTAAAAAACTGAAAACACATCTACTATTTTTTAAACTATTCCAGTAAACACCATCATACGTTGTATCAACAGAAATCAACACAGTGCCTCCAATGACCAAACTGCAACTGATTGACCTACCATTGTTTCTACTGGGAAATTAGGAGATGAACAGCCAGCAACTGTCACCATGAGCAGGCTCTGGCAATCACTGCCCCATACAAGCATGTTGTGAACTATTTTTCTAGCAGACTAAAGAGATGATAGTTCCATTGACAGTTTCTTAGGTTTATCCATGGTTTTTTTCATGAAATTAAACTATTCATGCATATTTCAAAACACCAAGTGAAACAGCCATAGAAAAAGCACAAATCCAACCATGCATAATAATGAGATTTCCTTAAAAAAGGTTACAGAAAAAAAAATATTTCTACTAAAATACATGAATAATTGACACTAACTAATACCTGATAAATTCTCATTGACGTCTCTCTGCAAGGCCTCTCTGCCCTCAAAGGAGTAAACAGCTCCTCCCCCAGTCTGGTGTTGTCACCAAACTTATTTCATATTCCTTCGAGCCATACATCAAGGTTTTTAACGAAGATGTTGAAGAGAACTGGAGCAAGACAGGAGCCCAGTCTCAGAGGAGGTTTAGGTTGGATATTAGAAAGAGGTTCTTCAGCCAGAGGGTGGTTGGGCATTGGAAGAGGCTTCCCAGAAAAGTGGTCACAAAACAAATCTTGACAGATTTCAAGAAGAGTTTGGATGATACTCTCAGGTACATGGTATTATTCTTGAGGATGGTTCTGTGCAAGGCCAGAAGTTGGACTCGATGATCCTTGAGGGTCCCTTCCATTCTGTGACTCTGTGAAATCTCCAGGACTGGGTCAAAGCTTTGAGCTCTTTGTTCCTCATGCTGCATGCATTATGGTAGAAATATTTCAGGTGTGGTATACTGTAGCCAACACCTCATGAAGCAGATTGAGGGATCCCTTTAAGGCTCCTTTCCTAAAGTTTTGGCACACCATCTCATTGGTCATCACTGGCAAGCCCGGTATTTTCCCTTTCCACCTTCCAAGCTAGTTTAAAGCTCTATTAACAAGCCCCACTAGCCCCTGTGTGCTAGAACTCTTTCTTTCCCTCTGAGATAGGGGCATCCCATCAGGTTTCAGTAGAGCAGATGTTATAGATCATCCCATGGTCAAAAACCTCAAAATTTTTCCAATTACATCAACCTCAGAGCCACAAATTGGCCTGATGGATCTGCCAATTCCTATCACTATTAAGAATCGATGAAATCATTACCTGTGCTCTTGACTCTTCAATTGTCTCAAGGCCCTGAAGCTTCTTTTGCTTGCCCTCGGACTTCTTTTTGTTATTTCATTGCTGCCAGCTTGAACAGCCAATAGTGGATTGTAATCAGTGTCTTACTACACTAGATAGTTTTTCAGTAATGTCCCTTACCCAAACTCCTAAGGAACACTGGTAAAATGACCTTTATTCTGTGAGAATGAAAGGTACAGTACATCCTAGGAAAAGATCTGAGGGAAAGGGAAAGAAGGAGTATGCTTCTGCCAAATTTGTTCTCTAGACACCTTTTCACTAGCAATTGATTAACTTCTAAATAGTTTCTCCTTTTCCACTCTCCCCATCCCTTTCCTTTGATGCCTGTTTTTCTTGTGTAAGTATCTAGTTCAAAACTGTTAACGTACAACTTCAACTTATTCTCTTCTAGAATACCAGCAGCATATATCTATTCAAACAATGTGTACGTGCCTTAATTCTAACAAGGTTATGCTGTTTTAAACCAAGATGAAAACCTACTGAGGGAAAAGAATTAGTTAAGAGCAAGCAGAACAGAAGACATTACTGCCTCATTGCTGAAACAAAAATACTCTTGCTCAAGTATTTTACTATCTTTTAATTACAGAAACAGACTTATCTGATCCTTCCCTCTTTACTAGAATGGATGCTCTTTATTTTCCATAGGCTATACACAGTTACAGAAGTCTGGACTGAATCCAACAGCATATGATAAATTTGTATTGAGTTGAAAGTTAAACAGACTGCAGAATTCTAATTACTTAAAAAGGTCAAGGGTAGTAATCTACTCTTTAAGTTTGGGGCTTTTTTGTAATACAGGCTCTTAATCTAGTAAAAACCAAACTGGATATTTGTTTTCACTCATTCTCAGAAGAGAATGATGGCTATATATTTCCTAACACGTAAGTACACATTTGCCTCCTTTTGCTTGTGTCTTTACATGAGTATTTTGCTGTCACTAAGTGACTTGGCAAATTAACAATGAATTACGGGCTCAACTGCAAAACAAATGCAAGCCCACAAATGAACAAAACATCAACTAGCTCTTCAAAATACACCTAAATCAGGATTTATTCACAAATCTCCTGCTTATAATACTTCATCAGGCAGCAAAATAATGAGCAAAACTAAATGGTAAAAGGTAGTCAGTTCCAGAATTACGCACAAATCTCCTTTTCAAGATTGACTTTATGCACTGCCAAAAGAAAAGTGCTTCAAGAAGACTATAAAGAGGCTGTCAGAAGAAACCTTCTAAGAATCCTCCATCACATAAGCAATCTGTGATTCAAAATGGTATATATCTGATAAATTAAAAGCCACCTTTCAAGTAATGAGTACAGACAGAAATAACGTGCTAAGAACATTAAATTATCTTGAAGGTCAAATAATAACCTTCAGAAAATGTATTAAAACAAATCTCAGTTATGTGATTTTTTTAGTCCATACAAATAGAAAGAAAATGGATGAAAAAATATTGCAAAGTGTTCTGCTTGGGAACATCTGGATTATCTTTGACTTTTTCCCTTGAACACTGCAATTCACAGGCCACTGGTTTCAGTCTGATTTGGCAGCTGCAAGGTTTCATTAGCCTTTTTCAGAACCTGAGAAGGCATCATTCATTTCTGTCATTTACTCTTCAGTTTCCAGTTTCAGTTTCTGGCTTCACTGAGACAGAAACAAGTGTTTTATTTCAGAAATATTTTGGGATGGAGGTGAAAACATACAGCTTTGCATTTCAGTGGTCAAACTTCAAAACAAAAATTTAGTATAATTGAGTTATAATTATGCTTTGTTATCTCATTTATTCACAGAAGTCTCAGAGAGCTAAAGAGCCACTTTAGCAAATTAACAGCAATTGAAACAGTGCAAGTAATACTAAAGATTTTTATTTATAACCAGTTCACATCTTTAGTGCAATGTAGTATTTTGCTTTTCTATTAAAATCACTGCTCTGTGAATTTGCAAAGCAGGAGAATGTCAGGTGCCAAAGATATAAAAATGGGACAGCAATACTTTCGTGCCTGACTGAAATACATATGGTGGTGTCTAGACACTACACTTCTGTAGCTGGAATATTAAAATATTGCAATTACACAGCATATTTGTAAAAATGTATGGGAAACTAAAATATCTCTTTATATCTGACAGTGAAAATCTCATGGATAAATTTCTAAGGGCAAGTCCTGAATTGTATGTGTTTCAAACTCCCACTGTACATCAGCCAGTTTAAGAGGCCTGAGTAGGTCACCTGCCTGAAGGCACTGCCCACTGAGGCACATCCACTCTTGGAAAGGTAAAAGTTGGCTCGGGGAAGTCTTAGAGGGATGCTACAAACTGATTCTTTCAAGAAGCATAGGAAGATTGCCAAGGGAAGAACAGACAATTTGGAGTCTGACATGGAAAACAGTACCACAGTTCTGTGCTCCTGCTGAGACCTCCCTCTGCCCACGATGGCAAAGCAGAGCCCTGGTCACTCTGCCCTTAGGCTTCAGGCTGCTCTGAACACAAGGTAACACAGGGTACCTGTGGCTTTTCAGCTTGCTGAGACATGCTTTTTGGGGACCACTTTCCACCAAGAATAAAATGCTTTTACTACATTGTTCCCATGGAAAGGGGGACTTGCTTCACAGAATCACTGAAGTGGTTTTGCCACTTTTGCTTCTTTAATTTCTTTGTCTGATTTAGCTCTTATTCTCAAAGAGGAAGACATCTTCTTATCCCTCCATTTCACAGAGGGGAGCATTTTCTTAGTTGATGCTCTACAGAAATACAAATAAATGTAGCAGTTGCCCCATAAAGGAAGTTTACGACCATATGATTGATATGGCTGGTACTGAACATGCAATACAATCATCACACTTTGCAAAAGCAAGCACTTAAACCCTGCATTGTAAGAGGAAACAAGGATTACACCTTCTTTGTACATTATGACTCAGACCTTACTTACTCTTTTCAGTTTAGCTTTGTATGAACTGATATTATTCTAATAGCCCTGCCAGTCTAGTTCAGAAATGAACACTTATAGAGGGAATACAGTAGTTCATGGTGGCATATTTCCAATGGACCATTAGGAGGACCATTATAAATATTCTGAAGTGATAGACTGAATAAATACTGAAGTATAAAGAAATGTACAAGGTGTGCAGGAGTACCATTTTTTAAAAAAAGGAATTATCATTCAAGGTAATATAGCTTCTGAGAAAGAGGACTGTATGTAGAATGGAAGTTATTTGTTCCTTCTCCTATTCCATCCAATAAACTTTATTGTAAAACACTTTAATTTTTGTCTGCTTTTCAAAAAAACCTGTATGGCTTATGATTTCCTGTAGATTATAGCTGGAGTGAAGACTAATAAAGACAGTACAATAAACATGAAAAAAATATTCATTACAAAAAAAGTCCCATGACAGCAATTCAAAAAAACCCTCTCTTATGCAGAACTAAATCACAATAATATCAGTAAGACTGTATCCAAATAAACCTGTAAAGATGCTAATTTAAAACTCATATGTCTCTTGAAAAAACTGGACGGGTTGTGGAAAATAATCTGGAAAAAATATTGACTCACATAACCTAGAGAATCTAGGAAAGGATGAAGGCAGTTAAAATAAATTTGAGGTAAGAACCACTAATGGTGCACATAATGTGTAGCAAAGCAATTAGTGATGCAATGAGAGACAAAAGAAAACCCTTACAAAGCTGATAGATTAAAACATCATGGAACACGAGAAAATCAAGAGGGATGATTTTTTTGAATGCAAGATTTAACACCCCATGCTGAATATTTTAGGGCAAGCTTTGAAAGGAAGCTTACAACTTATTAACTTATATGCATATATAAAAAAAACTTATTAACTATCTCCTGGATAAGTTAACAGATCCAGAGAAAATGAAGAGTTGAAAGAAGCAATGGCAAATAGCAGACACAGGACATGAGAGTGTTTTAAAGTTAGGAAGCAACATTTTGCCAAAAGGGAAGACAAGGCAATGCCAAGATTCAGAAAAATATCCAAGAAGATATAAAGCGAGAAGAGTAAAAAGTAAAAATGAGAGACAAAAAAGAATGATGAAGACAAGCAAACCAAAATCCCCAAAGACAAAACCAGGATAGAGAAGTAAAAATATATTTACAATAAAAATAGAGGGTATAATATGGAACACAATTCTTCCTTCCTTCCTGAATTTCCTCTCAGTAATTAATTATGAGGAACTAAGGTGATTATATACTTGTTGACATGACATGAGCACTCAATTTTAGATAACACGTAGAATGGCTAAACATAGAAGAAAATTACACTTTCATCAAGTCACATCTCTCTTTTTGTTACACTATCAGATGTTTTCTTTTTGTGTCCCCAGACATCTCAGGCAGATGCTGCCTCTAAAAGTCTGACATGCATGCTGGCAACAGATCATGGATCATCAACTCGCCCAACCGGTCTGCCTTGCTGTAATTCCGAACATCTTTACCCACCACTTGTACTAGTATGTGAGCACTCTGGTAAGACAGAATCTGATGTAACTATACTGTGAAGGAAGAAACCTACAAGTTATATTCTGGCTAATTTAACCAAACTAAACTGCATAAAGCCAAATCACTTTAGTCAGCCAGGTAGAAAGATGAAAGCTGTAACTGCTATTTTTTTTCTTATGCCCTCAGAGACTGTGGTGCTGGATGCCAAAGCACAGATATCAACTCTTCTAAAAGGTGAAATGGTCCTTTCCCCTGCCATTCCCCAAGCTACTGAAGAAAGGTTTGCACAGAAAAAAAAAAGTGAGAGCTCCCTTTCCGAGAGTACAAGAGTTGCTTCACCTGCTCTCACAGATGTATCTTTTAATTTTTTTTTTTGTAAATACAGCTTTCATTCATTGGATCTCAACCCTCATTTGCGAAGCAGGTTAAAATGCCAGTCTTAAATATCTTATACTCTTAGAGATAACCAGAGCTATGATCAAGTTGCCTCTAACTTTCTTTTGGGTATACTATAAAAATATTAACACTTTTTCAATAAAACAAATATAGTCTCTGTAAAAATAATTACACTTGTCCTAGAAAATTCACTTAATTTTGATCAGTTTTACCAGTTTCTTTTTCAGTCTCCAAACCCACTTTTATATCTTTTGTATGCTTTCAATGCAAGTTTTCAGGGGTTACTAACAACAGTGGAGAAATTAGTCCAGTAATTTTTTATTCAGACTGGGAAAGTAAGTAAATTATCCTGTTTACTATTTGAATTCCTCCTTAAACACCTGCATGGATGAAGTGAACCTTTTTCCCATAGCACAGACTAATACAGGCTGGAAAGGACCTCAGAAGGTCTCTATTCCAAACCTCCTGCTCAAAGCCAGGTCGGCTATGAGTTTAGCTCAGGTTTCTCAAGGCTTTATTTACGCAGGTCTTCAAATTCATTTTCGGTGAATTTTCAATAATGACTCTTAAGTCATCATGATAGTCAGCACTTTGAAATGCACCCCTTGAACAAGGCCTTTGCTTTGTATCCCTACATGTCCAAGATCACATTCAGCCCCATATAATTACTGAACCTTATCACAGAATCAACCTGCAGACCATTTCACCATGTCTTCATCCTTATTTACCACTGTCCTCCTTCTTTTTTACCTTCTTCTCTACTCCCTACATGCTATTTCTGCAAACAACATACTGTAACCTTTGGGAACCCAGTATGGCACAGTCATTTAATGTGACTACATTTCAGTTTGTTCATATGTAAAATGTAGTCTCTCTGCACAGAATGTGCTGCTTGGTGTCTTGCCTGGGACTTTTTCTTGGCCTCACAGCAGTCATGAAAACTTGCACCTCCTGTAGGAACTCCTGAGAGAAGTGGCGATACAACAGGAATCTAAATGGCCCTTCATTATCATAAAATAAACCCACTGAAATCATTATCAACTCCCTGAATACCATAGTTATAAAGATTTATAACCAACGTCTACTCCAATAAATACTTCTTCAAAAATTTTATGAGTTCTAACTTATGACTACATCTGTGAAAGGAAAGAAATATAAGACGTTAATTGTTAATAGTAAATGTGCAGATATGTGTAATGCATTATTACTGCACTAATCATGAGTAATGATTAAATACACTGCATAAAATTTTAATATTAATCAAACTGATAACTGCAACAAGCAAATCAATACCTTTCAAAGCAAAGCTCCTTTTCACCAAATATGTTTGCAAATAGTGTGATTACTTATTATTACATATTTCTGGAAATTACTTCAGAGACCAAAGCCCTCAGGTATATGGTGACTTTTTATTACAACAATAAAATTAATGCATTTGTTATGATGCTAAGAATAATTACAATCTTGCTAAAATGTGGGTAGTATCTAAAAAGTTCACTTCCTTTTTCTTCTGCTTCTATCAGTCAGTGAATTAATTCCTTTACAAATACGAACATCAATATTCCATTTCTCAGAAAGGCATCTATTTCTCACCAACATCCCAGGAAAGTCTCTGGTACCATGAAATGTACCAAGTGCCTTATTCACTCTACAATACCGAGCTATGTGAAGGGATTATCTTTTTTTCATGCAAAAATCTAACTTAATTTACTTGACTCAATTCCTTATAAGTGATTTGGGCCACTGAACTTCAACATTAACCATAGCCCATAAAATTTGTTTTGGAACCCCACAAGGCTAATGGCTTGAAATGCCGTTTCACTTCTTCAGGACTGCACTCCAAACAAGAACAGAACTTTACTGCTTTCCTTCAAACATCAAGTTCTGACTTGTACCTCTAAGGCACAAGCACGGCAATTTGCCTGCACACCAACTGCCCTGCAATATCATAAGCTGAATGCACAATAACTCAACAGAAGTGTTCATTTTGCGTGTGCAGCAATGTAGGATAAAGACATATGCAAAAAAGGAAATGTTTGACAAAGTAAGACATTACAGGTAAAATATAAAAGTTTGCTGAACACAAATTTAAAGCACTGATATGGTTTTCACCTGAGACAGTTTCAGACTTCACAAAAAAGCAACTTTTTTGCAGTCTCCCCTTTTTCTTCCATGACAGATGGATAAGCTTTATCCCTATTTCATATAAAATACCTCTCTCTAAAATTTAGTCTCACACAGATGAGAGACTGTATGGTCTGCATATTCTGCCTGTCAGCATTATGGCTCTGACACCACATAACTTTCCCATCACAAAGCAATTACAAAGGCGACTACAGGTTTTTATACTATGAAACAAAGCTTTAATTGAAACATCGCCTTCCCTAGAAGAGGAAAAGGTTTCTCCTTCAGAAAAATCCCACCCCTCTGGATTAAGTATGAAGATAAATATCATGCTATGCCATTCCTGACTGGCACAACCACAGGGTGAGGTAGGCAATCATGATTAAGGAAGTCCAAGGGAATCATTCACTCGGTATAGTCCTCTGGCAGCACTGAATGCAAGTCTCTTGTGAACTTAGACTTTAATTCAGAGCTTCCCTCGAGGAAGTTAGATGTGAGAACAACATGTGTCCTCAACTGTGGGTGAGTTCCACTCTCAAAAATAACATAGTGAAATTTGCAGCTTCTGTATGCAGTTGCAATACTTGGTATTAGGGCCAGCAAAAAGAAATCAAAAAGAAAATAGATTTTTCCTTCTTTACAGTATTTAGAGAATTTACCACAGTAACTAAGGCTTTATTTGCCTGCAGATGTTTCAGGTAGAAATAGGGGGGGAAAAAAGGAAAAAAAACCCAAACAAACCCATGAGTTTACACAATTTAAGTCCTGAAGGATCATTTTAAAAGAGAAGCGTAATGCAATTTTAACAGACACTAAAGAATCTGCTTCATGCATGCTCACTTATTACCAGACCATGACATTCTTAAAATTTCAAGCAGGGAAACCTGCTCTGGTTACCTTGGTGATAAACTAAAGACAAAATTGCACATAATTGTTGCTGATGTCACTGCTCCAAATTGTTTCCAAGGTTACAGAGTATCTCAAATAATTGTGATGTTTCATTGCTAGACTGTATTGGAAGCCCATTTTCTGTTCTCAGTAAATTGTTCAGTGCTGCAGGTAATCTATCTAAACCTTATCTATTAAGGCATCAGCAGCCTCTGAGCAACCTCTGGTAATGATGTAGATTTATATGTTGAAAATGTAGCTCCCGAGTTCTTTACTGAGCAATTTGACTCCAAGATTATCTCAATTATTTTTGTCCTAAGAATCTATCTCCATAACAAAGTATATTAATCAATCATAGAAAAATATCTGAACACTAAATGTCTTACTGCAAAGTAATATTACATGTGAGCTATCTACCTGGAAGGAGGCTGTTTCCTGGGCTGAATGGTGGAAAATTGGCTGCTAACTATTTACAACTGACTGATTTTCTCACCATCTTCAAACTCACTGTAAATGCAGAGCACAAGTATTTTGCTGCACTAAAAGAAAAATCAGCCATACTACACCTTCTCCATTGCAACCTCCAGTTTACTACGCACCATAGCATGAATCTCCTTAAAAATCAGTACATACCATATGTAAGGATTACTGTGTTACCCTGATAGTACTATTACCTAAGGACAACTACAGACAATGTTCTTAACTACTGTAGTTCGTTCAAGAAACAGGAAGCAGTTTTGAAAACACACCAAAATCAATGCATTTTTAGTCTACAGTAATAAAAGCAAGACTTTGTAGGTCAGCTCTATCCCCTAAATCTAACTAAGCCATATTTCAAATCCTCACTTCTGAAGGAGACGACAGTAGGTGTCCATCCACCAACTCTCCTCCCGCTGGATGTGCCTTTCATCACATGACTGCTCTCAGACTGCAGGGCTTGACCTTGTCAGCATGAAATTTTCCACTAGAGCAAAACAAAATGGCACTCACAGTATCTTAGCAGTCTGCTATTACTTATGCAATGGATTTTGAAAAGTAATAATTTACTTTAGAAACTGGATGACTAAAACCATTTATGCACGTTTAATGCATGAAATGAACTGCATATGCAGTCACTAAAAACATCTGTCAGGCATCTCAGCTCCTACCTAGGGTTCAGATGCAGTTAGAGTGCAGCATGGAGAATAACACAGAGTATCAGAAGTGATTCTTTTTTGTTTGCTCAGAAAATGGTTGAGAGCTGAGCATGTTTGTTTTCATGATTATTCATTGGAGTTTCCTGATGAATTCTGTTCAGCTGCATACATTTTAGCTCTTCTGTGTGTAATTTCCACGAACGTTCTAGCAACAACTATACTGGCAGGAATGTTTGCTGAAAGTCTGTTTTAAATAAGCACCAAAGAATACCCTTCTATTAATGAAAAAGCCAGTTGCAGGAGAGACTCAGTGAATCAAAACCCAGAAGCATACTATGCAGGC
Organism: Myiotriccus ornatus; assembly: GCA_036023395.1. Lineage (NCBI taxonomy): Eukaryota > Metazoa > Chordata > Aves > Passeriformes > Tyrannidae > Myiotriccus > Myiotriccus ornatus. The sequence goes on along the minus strand of JAYRBT010000181.1, from coordinate 20,107,617 downwards.
AAAGTCCTCCCTAACAGCTGAAACAGAAAATGCTTACAACAGACTATTCAACAGCAAGTCACAGTGCACAAATTACAATTACTTGCTGAAATTAGGCTATGAATACACATGACCAAGGACTGCACCTGCAAAATCAAATTCTATCTGTACACAGCTTATAAAAAAGAAGAGAAAGAAATAATCAATGAGAAACAGTTACGTAGTTGTAGGTAAGTTATGTGACAACTGAATAGTGAAGGAAGGGGAGGAGGGAAACTGCACCAAGATGATTTAATTTTAGGGCTGATTCCCTAATGTCCTATGTAGTACATAAAAATACTATTAATATTTTACCCTTTCTCAAATATATTAAAATGGCGCAAGGTAAATGGAGAATAGACCCCATTTTGCTATGATATGGCTGCTATCTGCATATACTTCAATTTCTAGATCTACTGCCAGACTTAAAAAGACTAGTTATACATGCACAGTTGGTAGAGTTAGACACAAACAGCTGCTTTTTAAACACAGGTAATATAATGAAGGTAACAGTTCTAAAAGCTACTCATTACTCAGTTCAACCCTGGCACTAATCTATTTAAGTCTGATATTCAAACCTTAGGATGCCTTTGACTTTTATCGATCCATAAACTTGTTAGGAATGAATTAGTAATGAATAAGTCCTATACATCCTTATAAGGGCAGAGCCCCTGCCCTGGCATCTTTTGGCACTGCTGCAAATTGTGATAATGTGATAGTAAGAATATTAAAATATCTTGTCCTCATAGAACAAAACTGTTTCTTTGTGGATTTAACACATGCTTTGCCAGATCACACAAGCAAAATACCAGGACATTCATCCATCCCTAGCAGTGTACCACAGAGATCAAAATGGTCCAGCCCCATTAACATCTTCATTAATGATATGGATGACAGGGCAGAGTGCACCCTCAGCAAATTTACTCATGTTGCTCCTTTGGGGAGCAGCTGATGCACCAGAGGGTTGTGCTGCCATCCAGAGGGAAGGAACCTCAA
>JAYRBT010000181.1:20003970-20106308 GCA_036023395.1 Myiotriccus ornatus | reverse complement strand
CTCCAGAACCAGAGAGATATAAAGCTACGGGAGACAGTCCAGCAAATGGTCCCAAGATTGATTAAGGGACTGGAGCATCTCCCACATGAGGAAAGGCTGAGACAGGTGGGACTGTTTAGCATGGAAGAGAAAGCTCAGAAGAGATGTTATCAATATATAGAAATATATGAAGGGAGAGTGGAAAGACTGTGCCAGGCTCTTTTCAGTGGTGCCCAGTGACAGGGAAAGAGTTGATGGGCACACACGGAAACACAGGAGGTTCCACCTGAACACTGGAAACACTTTGTCAGTGTGAGGGTGACTGAGGACTGGCACAGATGGCCCAGACAGGCTGTGGAGTCTCCATTCTTTGAGATACTCAAAAGCCCTATGAACATGGTTTGGCCAGTCTGCTAAAGGTGACTCAGGTTGAGCAGGACGGTTGGACAAAATGACCTCCCTAAGGTCTCTTCCAACCTCAACCCTTCTTCAGAAGAAGATTTAGCCAAGCACACACACCTATGGACATTTTCAAAAACACATCAATGCTTCACTTTCTGTGAAATCAGTGATTCTGAACTCTTTGGAAAAAATCAAACACATTTAAAACATATTAATGAAATGAAACACAGAAGTGCTTCTCAAAAATTCCACTAGCTGTCCAACATCCTATTTGGGGACCTAAATAATTTAAAAACACCTAGTCATGTTTGACTTGTTCAAGATTGTATAACAAGTCTGTAATCTCCGGAAGAACTAGTAGTGGTCTTCCCAATCCTTAGTCATAGATCCATATCTTTTTTCACCTAGAGATAGACTCTGTTCTTGAATTGCTTTGCTATTCACATACCAATTAAGTAGGATCCCAAGGACCTTGTATTTCTGCTCACTAGATTTAACATCACATTACATTTTTAGTATTTGAAATTTTCTATAAAAATACAATCCCAAAGTAATGGAAGTCCACTGTATCAGATGATAAAATAATGTGTAAAAGTCAAATTATTCCTCAGACAAATACGCACAGCTGTTACAGATACCATCATGCTCTGCTTAAAACCAGAGGCAGAATCTAGTCTTGGGAAGATTCCTATTAAGAAATAAACAACTTGTATTCCTGATGTCAAATTATTTACCATAATATTATCTGAAGCATGTTCCTTTAAACACTTCATTTTAAATAACTACAATTGTATTAATTTGTTTCACAAAAGCTATCATCTCAAAGCTTTGCTGTCCTATTACACATACTTGTGCTTCTTTACCGTTCCAAGCAACAGCAGTAGGAGAGTGTGCTACATGATACATCAGCATCGTGTCAGCACCACTGCAGATGGCAAAATTACAACAAGGTTGGTAAAGCAAGTTGTAATATGAAGGGCTGCATTAGAAAATGTTAATATGCGAAAGTTACCTCCAAAACATACTGTCCCATAATGGATCTTACCTGTTCAGATGGGTGAAACTACCAGTCCACCACGTGCTCCATGTATATACAGCAAACCAAGGTGAAGATGTCCGGCCCACAGTCACACTATCTGCTGAAATTATATTCTATTGTCTCAAGTCTCTCTTGACAAAATCATACCTTAAAGATGACAATAATTTGAAGAACTCTTGAAGAACTTCTTTGGAGTTCATTTACCAACATCAAAGATGAGTGTATGGTGGCACAGAAAGCACAAAGATAATTATACTGCCTACACGCAAACTACTGTGAAGCTGAAGTTGTGATGGGGTAGGACGTGGTTTGGTCCTGCTAGATGCAGGTCAGCTCCTGAAGCAATCAGGCATCACTAAATTCAAACTAATAAGCACTCCCAAGAGTTTTAAATCTCAACACAGTACAACACAGGTGAAGAACTACACCATTCAGTGAGTACTCACAAGCTCAATTCCATTTCACTCCTGGTTATTTAACATGAATTAATGAAGCATAATAATTTAAAATGAAATTTCATTTAATTCCCAGATTTTGTGAGTTAGAAAATTAAATAACCATTTCTTATCACTAATCAGTTTTAAAATGGATGCCTTGCACTGCTCTCAGAAGACACAGATATGAGAAGAGAATTTGGTTTAATTTCTGTGTCAGCTGTCAGTGTAACCCCAAAAAATTGTCCTTTACCACCTCCCTGTAACAGACTGTGAAGAGACAGATGCTGAAACACAGGATATTTGCAAGAAGATCTGAAATCCTCACTTTACACTGGTACATACACCCCCATCCACCCTTTCCAGACTACAATGTACAATCTTTATCTCCTCTTTGCCACACTACTCTTTATAGTCATTCCTTTACAAAATTTTAAATCACTATGGTGATTTGTTGTGGTACTTTAAGAGATAGTACTGATATGATGTAACATTTCTCACAGGGTAACATAGTGCGAAGAATTTATAGATCTATTTTACTTTAAAAAGCTTAGATGTAATGGTATTAGAGAATCTTTCACTTTGTAATATTTTGCCAAAACAGACACACCTAAGTAGTGGCAGCAGATGGAAGAGGTTAAAAGTATCAACTCCCCAATTACCAACTTTGCTAGGCCACCTTCCCTTCATAATTTAGACCCTTCTGTTGGAGATTTGAAAATATATTCCAGACAGATGACATGTTAACAGAATCATTTCATGGTTCAGTGTCTTCGCAGTATGATTTATTTCTTATCTCTAGGCACTGGAGGTCCCTTTTCAGGAGATTTATTAGTTAGATCCAAGAATTCATTCTGATGAGGGAGAACGTGTGCACCATCGCAAAACAGAACATTAACATTTGCTCTAAGATATTCTCGCAAGCAGTTTTAAGAAAAGTTTCATGCATGTGGCATCACAACTGTTTCCAAGACGCTGCACCTTCATACAAGAAATGTTCAAGAATGAAAGGTTTCTAAAATTTTCATTAGTCCACGAACTTTTATCCTCTTCTCTTCTAAATCTACATATACAGAAATAAAGGCTAGAGTCTAATGAAATATCTGACTTAAAAATTAACTGTCATTTGCTTTTTCACTCCATTTTTGCTATCAGATATTTGCTGCAGACAATACATTTTCCATAGGACAAGAAAAGTGTTTAACCACTGGAAGATGCTTAAGCATCTGGCCCACAGCTCAGACCATATCATCAAAGCATGACGTTAATACTTACACACCTTAAAAAAAAATAATCATGTTTTCAAAAGCTCTCAGCAACCAGCATCTCCTGTTTGGAAACACTGGTCAGGTTTTGAGGGAAGTGCAGCAGAGTGGGATCACCTATTTTTTTATGCCCAAGTGGAGACACTCAATGATTTCTAAGGATTCATCTATCCTCTGGAAATAAGCTATTTTATTTAGATAAATTCAGTCTCTAATCCCATTTTATGCTGCTTGACTCAATGAATGAAAATCTGAATTTAAACGGGCATAAGAAGCCTCCTCTTCCCACAATGCCATATAACCCATCTGGGGATCCCATGGTCTATCTCCAGACCTGCTCCTTTGAAGACCTCTGAGCTATTCAGTCTGGAGCTTAGTCCATCCCTGGGCCAAGTTAGATAACACAGATGTGAATCTACGTCAGCTGGAGGCAGTAAGTTTAAGAGAAGTCCTTGAGTTCTACACAAGAAGATATCTCCAAAGATCCTGGGGGTATGTAACTGCTGTGACTACAAGTACAAAATCATTCATCTAACTGTTGATTCAAATCCTATAAAGTCAAAGTGAAGACTCATTGATTTAAATTACACTCTTTTAAAGATGAAGGCCCAGTTCCATTGCTCACTATATTGAAACTCAACGCCAACACTAACAGCACACTTACTGGCTGTGTCTAGAAAAAAAGGCAACGGCTAAACTGATACAGAAACTTAACTATTTGAGAATGGAAGAAACCTACAGAAACACACACAGAGATTTCTGTATCTAGTTTGGCAATTTTGCCATTACTTACACTTTTAAGTATTCATGAGAACAGATTATTAAACAAGTTTCAAATGCTTGATAACAAAACTTGCAAGTTTTCTGCTCATGTAAAAAGAACCAGTAGCAGAGAAAACAGACCAGTCTAGTCCACAAAAGATAGTATAAATAGAAAGATATTGATCAAGTGGAGACAAGAATATAAGGGAACAAGGAACTAATTCTTGATAACTCTCTGCCTGACTGCTGTCCAAGTGTCATTTACTGTGAACAGCAATGTCACCTCTTCTCCAAAAGTCTCATCAGCCCCATCAACAGAAATTATCTTGGGAGAACACATAGAGAAACCAGATACATAAACCAATGAACTGATAGACTTTTATTTTTATTGCTTGTTATTACCCATTACATTTATTGCTTATTATTTGCAGAAGCTTTTTGCACTTCCAGATAAAATGGAGCTGGACTGTAGGGAACCACAGTCACACCATAACTGTGCAAGGCACATCGGTGTCACTCGGTATTTGTGCACTTAGTACATTTAACAATTGCTTGAAACTTAATTTGCTAGTTTTACATCAAACCAGATCAGAAACAGGAGCTATTATCAACAACCTAAATTCTTTATGTCTTTATCAGAAATTAAGAGTATGGGTACATACACAAGACTGGAATTAAAAAAGGTTATATTGCTTCCTGAGTCAGGTCTTGCAAATACCTCTGAAATCCTAGAATTAGCAGTGTGTACATTAGTATTTGGCTCCATTGTATACTCCAGCGGTTTGAACAGCAAATTACAGTTTTGAGATCATTTTGGAAACTGGTAATCTTCTGCTAGTGGCCATTTACCAGCTGAAAGCAAAATCTAGCTGAAGAAGCTCTTTATCAGTATATACCTCAGGAGCTGTAAGCTCCAGACTTCACTTGAAAACAGAGATGCAATAATGAAAAAGAAAACTAAAAAGAAAAAAGAAACAGAAAGGTTCCTCTTATTTTGATTGGATCTTACAATGACACTGTCATGTACAGAGAGGAAATTGGGATTGACTGTACTTTTCTCATAGGGCAGCTAAGCGTTACTAAATAAAGCTAGAGAATGGCACACAAGAAGAGAGTTCTTCCAATAAAACATAGCTACCCTGTAGGCTTCTTTGCTACTAATATTACGGTGGATAAGAACTTGTATTGGATAAATTCAGAGATGAAACTCAAGGATACTAACTACCTAAAAATTATCAAAGGCTCAATATTTGAATTTATAACTTCAGACACAGATACTATCACAAAAGCAGAAACTGTAAAGATGCCAGATGCCCAGGCTTAGAGGATTTTGGACTGCACGGTCTACGAAGGTGAGCTGCAATGCTTCTGCTTCTGTACGTCACTGCCTGAGCACTCAACAGCCAGTGCTTGGAAGAACCTCTTTCAACCTGAGAAGAGCCTCAATGCTAATGTTAGAAATGTGTTAAAAATGTGTGCATTTCAGCACAGAGATCAGGAACTGCACTGAGATTAATTCTAAACTACTGTAAGAGGGGAACGCACCTTTTTGTCATACTTACTATCCCTCTGAACTGACTTCAGACAAGTACCAGGAGAGAAGCTGTATCTCCTGCACCCCAGGCCCTTATGCCATCCTGCACTCATCACAGTCCATTTAATATGCATGCATAGTTAGCAGCAGCATGGTTATAGCTCATATAATGCACAGCAGAGGAAAATATCTCTTTAAAGTTGGTACCATTCTATTGGTAAATATACCCATTGTTTGATTAATCAGATCGATAATTCTCCCTTGTTTTGCTAAGTCATACAGAGATGCAACAGCAAATAGAGAAAGTGGTAAACTAAAGGTAGAAATCAAAGACTCTATATGCCCTATTCTATGTATCTTCCTATTGCTTGCTGTTACCTTTGTTATGACTTCTGCCCTTTTAAACTGTTCAGAGCATGGATAAAATTTATAGATATTGCTTTAGTAGTCTGAAGCCTCCCTTGCTGCCTTACCTGCCAGGACCTGGTTTACACTTGTGCAAGATGAACCACTGCTTCAGTATGAATAATTTTGGAAAGAGTGGTGGCAGTTCAGGTCTGAGCTGGGTAGAAGGAGATAACTATATGAGGCAGAACCCAGCACAACTGCATCTGCATATGAATAGACTTAATCAGAAATGCAAATTGCAATCAGAAGGAAATTTAAAAGCCTATGATAACCGTGCAGATAACAAAAGGTCAAACACTTCTATTGCTGAAGGTTTTAAGCTGTTATCAGTCAGTGGTGACTCTTTCTTCATGAACCAAAATGTGGAAAAGACAAGTATATGCCAGTCTAATCAATGACAGACAAATTCTACGTTTCTTCTATTATTACAACTCTTCTGTTTTTAAATTCTATTTTACACTGTCAATCTGAACTTGTTCAGGAAGAGTCAATGAAATGAAAAGAGATGAAACCAAAAGTAAACAGGATGAAATAATACAGCTAATTTACATGACTACATACAGAGGGAATTTCTATCACTTTTTATATCCAATACAGTATCATTCATACTAGATTGCCCATATATGACAATCCAAATCTTCACATTTTAACATCCTTGGGTATCTGAAAAAAAAAAATTATGACTACAGCTTGCTGAAACTGCCAGATTGCTTCATAGCACTGTCAAAATTGTGTGGTTTTCTTTCACAGGAAAACAAGTCTAAGACTCTAGGGAAATAACATTTTAAAATTCCCCTAGTTATAAATGCTGGCTTCTACTTTTGAAATAACTGTTGTCATCCATAGTATATAAGAAAAGTACTTAAGGGAGGTACCTGGATAAAATATGATTTTATATTCTAAGATAAGAATAAAATAAATATGTAAGTATCATTTCAAGGAATTCTAAATATGAATTATTGTAGGAATTAGGCTGAAAAAAAATCTTTAACATTTAGCTTTTTAACATATTTTTGTAGGAGAGATTCTTAGGATTTGAAGCACAAACGTCTTCTGATATTTCTGCTTTCACTAGACTGCCTTTAAATGAACCAGTGAGTGAAGAGAGCCATCTAGTGCCATACCTTGGAATTTTAAAAAGGGTTTTCACCGGATGCATGTCAAATAAAGGAGGGTCTCCATCCCCCAGTTCAATAGCTGTTATTCCCAAGGACCATACGTCACATCGAGCATCATATGAGTAGTCATACTGTTGTTCACAAGCAATGACCTATCAGAGAGAAGCAGAAAACAATGCTTTAACTTAATGTACAACTCGTGCCTTCCTAGTGTGACATGAAAGTACTTTCTTTGAGTCATGTCTAAAATGCTACATAGCTTTCAAATCCATATCTTTGCCCATATATCCCAGTTAGAAGAAACACCACAAAAAGGTAACAGTAAATTAGAACTACTCTTAGGTTTGTTTTCTTTCAAACAATCTCATTTAATTTTTTTTTCAATACATTAAGCTCCACGGAATGCTTCAAATACCTATACAAAGAACATCACTACTGAATTCTGGTTTTGAAAGCGCTTCTTACAGAAACCTATTATAATAGCAGAGAAGCCTTTTGATGTTATTCTCATTAACTTCTATGACTATTCATGAGGTTAGACCAATTTGCTCAGCTGTATTTTAGATAAGAATGTTACATCAGTCATTTCTGCCTTTTTTTTTTCCCCTTAGTTTGTATTCACTAGATTTGAGTAGCTTACAAATCAGAATTAACATACCAAGTATTTTGTCTAAGAAAACTGAAGTTAACAGGAATCTCTCCTTGGACATCAGAATAGTTTTACTTCACAACCTTGATGCACACTTCCAGCCAACCCACTGATCACATTCTAATAAGCTAACTATTCATATAAGGTGAAAACAATTCTGCATCTAAATGTGACATTCAAACTAAAGTTTTAACTTAGCCCTTATCCTTTTAAAGGGAGCAGACAAAAATTGCAGCCTCACTGCTTTTTGTTCTATCATGATTTGGCATTCTATCTCACATTTCTCTTCCCAGACTAAACACTTACACCACCTGCTTTGAAAATTTGTCAGATCCTTGCACGCTATTATCAGCTTCCATGATTTTTACCTTTAGTAATTTGTACTTAAGATAAACAGAACATGTCCTAGGGTGGCCGTACCTATGTTCTAGAAGAGATCTGATTTTATTTTTTTCTAACTTCTGTATTACTTCTGAGTTCCTGTGTTAGGGCTTCAATTCGGGACCTCACTTTGCAGAGATGCCAACATGCAAGTCAGCAGCCCAGGAAGCTGCTGGCAGAGAGCCACCGGCTGTAAAAAAACCTTTCCTGGAGAAGCTGCTGATTCGAGTTTAATCCTTTGGTACTTTCTCCATAACCTGCACCTAACAGATGCATTCCTGTCTCTGCTAGTGATTCTGTCCAACAGGCCCACAGGACTTATCCATTCTTTTACTTGGGATTCGTGACCCCACTGTGGTGCACTCATCATTTATTTTACCTGAAATCAGGGATGTTGAACAAAGCTAAAATAATACTGAAATATTTGGGTTTTTTTTTGAATTAAAGTTGCACATCAATTAATTTTTTTTTCCTAGAGCAAATCAGTCCAGAAAAATGAAGACCTTTCAAGAATATTCCAGTAACATTTTGACAACTGTTGAGATCTCTCTTTCTCCTCACTTTTTCCAGTTAGTATGCCAAAGAATGGGGAAAAGTGAAAGTAAGCACTGTAAGAGAGGATTTGGGGGATTTTTTTCTCCAAATTGAAGAGGCAGAGTTCTCTTTGTTAACTAATGCAGTGTTTTTCAAAGTTGTCACACAAAGACCATTTTCCCACCTCCCTTCTCTTTACCAAAATGTCTTAAGTGAAAGCTCTGGAATACTTTTTAGTTCTTCAAAATGTTCATTATAGCCTTGATCTCATCCCAGAGATCACTCTATCTCTGGAAAAAGAGGAGTTTTACGGTGCAGAAGACAGATTCTACACAACTCAAGCAGAGTGCTTTAAACCACCACCCCTGTTTCAGAGGCCTCTGATAATTTCATTTTTTTGTATCATGCCTGACAGAGAGGCAATCAAATGCAAAAATTTGTAAAGAAAGTCAGTGTGGAGATCCATCAGAGATACTCAGATAATATATTCTAAATGGGCCATCATTTAAATTTTGCTTACAGATTGAAGAGGAAGTTTGTATTTCTAGATTATTTTTGTTTCTTTATACAGTTCCTGAAATCCTCTGTATATTCAATGACACTTCCTCAAAATAAAAACCAAAAGAAAAGAAGTCATCCAAGTCAGCTTCCAAGGCCATAACTTGGAAGCTTATCCATATGTGGCTAGTTAAATGCACTGTGTTATCCTTCCTTTTTTAATGCATGAAAAATATTTATCTGCCTACTTAAAAAGCTGCTGGAGCCCATTCCCTGGAAGTGAATACCTCAAAAGTTGGCTGGTTGGCATCAGTATGCTCAGCCCTTGATGTGCAAATACTTGTCTGTTTGTTCTCAGACTTTATGATGCAGAGGAATATATTTTCCAGAGAAGGAAAAGAAGGACCTGCTCAAGGTCACACTGGACTTTGTCAGTAGTGCCACACACACCTGATCTCCCACATTCAAAGAGACCATGATTTTTTCCCTATAAGCACATCACGATTGCTTCTAATTACAGGATGATAACAAAATCTGCTGTGTATCTCAATCTTGGAAAGATTAACAAGGTACACTAAAATAAGGGAAGTCAGAATGCTCAGAATGTTCTGACATTCACTGCATTCATAACGGCTGGGGAAAAGAAAGTATGCTGCAACTCTTGTTTTAGAAAAGAGAAAAATTCTTAAACCTTTTCTCAGCTTCACAATACATTACCTACCAAACAAAGAGAAAGGAATGTATACAGCATCTTTCTGCTACACCTCCAGTAGATATGGTACCTGGCAGTAAAATGGCAAAAACTATGGCAAAACACTGGTGTTCTAACCAAGGGGAATTAAACGCTACCACATTCTCCCCCATTCTATTATCAGAAGCTACAGTCACTATTTTAGAAAAATATTTTAGAAAAATATTTTAGAAAAATATTTCCTTTAATATGCATTCTTTTGTTTAAAAAATTCAGCTGGTGGACCATGGAAACCACTATGTTTTAGACCATTAGCTTGACTACAGTGAGATCACCCTCACAGCAGAGATGTAAAATGAACTGCTATTCACCAAGTACACAGCATGTACATGAACTTAACAATCACTCTGTTTTGAAACAAGCTTTCCATTTCTGTTGAATTTATTATTAAAAACTTACCAACTTATGCACCCCTTAGAGAATCACAGATGCCACCAATTTTAATTTTTAAAGCAAGAATCAAATTTTACAGCGTTTTCCTTGATGAAAGGTGCACACCAGCAGTTTGCTTTGTATTTTGGCTAGCAGAGAACATTCTACCTTGCCATATGAAAAAGAAAGTGTTTTCTAAGTCACAGCTTACAAGCCAGCCAACTTCTTGCAAATGGTCCAGTTCTGGTTTTCCTTGAAAACTACTGTTACTCCCTGCACAGCAAAAAAATCTCAGAAAACAAAATATAAAAAGTGAATATACTATCGACTTTTATTGTGTTCCCGTGTCTATCAGGAACTCAGAGATACTTTTTTTTTTTTTTGAAACATCTCTCCTTTCTGTTGGAGATCTGGAGCTGAGAGCACCCCTCAGCACTGCTGATGCCTGCTCTGGCCAGTGGGGCATGAAGACAAAGAGCCCAAAAGAAATTATCTTAAACTGAAGAACATGCTATTCCCTTTCTCTTTCTTGTGCAAAGATATCACATTTGTACCGATTCTGTATCCAGCTAAATCCTCCTCTGCTTACACAAATAAAACAGAAGATGTAGTTTGCTTTGCTACAAACATTATGTTCATGCCAAAGCTTCAGGGGGGGATGCAGTTTATCTTGAGATTTGCTACTAAACACCATGGTAATAAGCACCAAGTCTTTCACTTCAGCTTGGGTTGCTTACATGAACACAGTGGCCAGGCTTGCTAAGGAGACAGGCTGTCACCTTTTGTTTTAGTTGTAATTTCATCCTGATTTCATGCCCAGCTACACTGTTGTAGGTTGAAAAGCACCTAAACAGCACATGGAAGAACAGATAGTGTTATGGTAGTTGTCAACACTAATTGTGCTGAGGGTCACACTGGTACAGAATGAAGTGAGGGGGAATTCAAAGGTCTGTAAAAAACAATACATAAACAAACTGGTCACAGGGACTGGAGGGAATTAAGAGGAGTCAGTGCCTAGGCATTCTATGTGATTTATAATTTGTTCAGAAACACAAAAATTCACAGAGATACAGTAGATGATTCACGCCCTGACAAGAAAACTTTATCTTCGAGGATATAATTCTGCCTGTTCCAAAATCAATACAAATATTTCTTTGAACTTCATCAAGCCCATAAGTAGATCAAAGGTGGATTTAAAAGAAGGAAAACAAGCAATACGGAGAACTATCTGTTATTTGTGCAGTGGTCATACTGACTCGTGCAGAGGGAGGATGCTATACATATGTTTAACTGAAGCAAAATACATCAAACTCTTTCAAGTTTACCCAGAATTATTAGAAGTCAACCTACTTTCACTTTGTCTCAGTATATACAGTGCACGTACAAAAGCAGAGCTGCCAGCAAACACAATACCAACAACAGCAGTACAGATGTGCTGCCTGGAGACGACTGCTACCCACTGAGCGCTGGGGACCCACCCGCAGAAGGAGGCTGGAGTGGGAAAGGCTGACGCTCCTGAAGTGAGGCGGGGTGTGCTCTGCTGACGGAGTCAACCAAGCAGCTTACATGGTGTGTGAGCACACTGCTGAAAAGCACTGCATATGGCAAACCAGTGTGGCACTAAAATGTTACCCTTGCTGCAAGGAGAACAAAATCGCTAGCCATGCCAGTCAAATGAAAAAACCAACTCAGTTTCTGTGCTCCAACCGACGCTATGCAGCTCAACTTCATTTATTTACACTGGAAATATAATATTAAATATTCTTCCAATTCCTATGCACTGAAAACAAAAATGTCCTTCGTGACAGCATTTAGCAGCGCTGAGGATACTGAATTAGCCAGACCAAAGTGATACCTATTTACCTCTACCTCTCCCTCACTTCCTCTTTCTTTCCCTCCTTCCCTCCCCTAAAGCACATTCATGTAATTAAGAAAAAGCAAATTTATGATTGAAATTTGTTTCGTATTCCCGTATTTTCTTATGTGGATTTCAGTTCTTTATTTAGTATCATCATACAAATTTTTCCATGGTGTAACAGAAAATAATTACATTGTTAGAAATATTACCAAAATAAGTAGTACTTATTTTACTACCAAAGTAGCAGTTAGTATTTTAAATAAGTCTTATAAGTAATTATCACAATTAATGTTGATTCATTGTAAATTAATAACATGTCAAGTAGTCAAATTTTAACAACTGTAAGTAATCAATTTTTATTTTTAACTCACCAAAGTGAACTATTCCTGAGACCATTAGACTGCTCTGGCAGCAGGCTAGATTTGTAGGGAAGCATAATACCTTTTATTAGACCAAATGATACAGTGAGGAAAAACAGATAAGCTTCAAGCACACAAATCTTGTTTTTATACCATACGACCATCACAGACTCAACACTACTCATATTAATAGACACATTTTGCTTCTGATCCACAGATTTACTTCTGAGATGTAAGTGTATACACTGCACACCTCACACAGATTTGTAAATGGTCTTTCACAAAGAACACAGAAACTAAGAGGCAACTCCAGCCTCATAAGTAAACATATATCATGGAGCAATCTCAGTGCAGAGCAGTGTGGTACTGAACTGTTTTTCTCTGCTGTTTTGGGATTGTTGTTTTGATTTGTCTTTTAAATCTTTAAACACCCAACATGAAAGCTTTACAACTCCTCCATAGCTGTTAGAACAAAACAGAAGCATCTGCAACTCCTCCACATCCTTTCACAAGACTATGGTTATGTTATCAAGGTTACTGGCAACGTTCCCTGAGGTTCCCTCCAGCACCCCTGTACTTTTCAACCCCTTCCTGCCATACTAGCCCGTGTGGAGGTCAGCTCTCCTGGAGGCAAAGGAGGTGATGCATTCTGCCAGACCTAGCTCTTCAGGGAGACCTCGCTGGTGCTGTCCTGCTGCTCAGGGATGACCTTATCACTCTACAACTGCCTGAAAGGAGGTTGCAGCCAGGTGGGGGTTGGCCTCTCCTCCCAGCTAGTGACAGGACGAGAGGACATAGTCTTGAGCTGTGCCGGAGGAGGTTGAGGTTGGACACGAGGAAGAATTTCAGAAAATGTGATTAGACATTGGAATGGGCTGCCAGGAAGGTGGTGGAGTCACTGTCATTGATGTGTTTAAGGAAAGACTGGATGTGGCACTTAGTGCCATGGTCTGGTTGACATGGTGGTGGTTCATCCATAGGTCAAGACTTGATCAAGGTCTTTTCCAATCTAACTGATCCTGTGATTCTGTTATTCTGTGATATCCTAACTGCTTGTTTCAAGAGTCAAGTTTCCAGCTAGATAACGATAACCTAATTGTATTTGTGGAAAAAGAAAACTGCAATTCTATTTGAACTAGATTTTATTCAAACATGAGTTATGCACTGGAAGTAGAAAACAAGACACGTTAATGTTTAGGACAACAGATGTAAAGTAGTTCAAAACGTACAGATGTAATGAAGTTCCAAAGCTTCAGATCTGATTTAACCTGATAGCATACAACACAATTTATTTCTGCATATTAGAAGAAGATTTTAGGTAACTTAAGTGTTTGGGAACAAGCAGCTTTAAACATACTAACACTATCCTGCCTTATTTATCTCTTATTGGTATACCTGTATTCAGTGTTTCAGTTTCTGCAAGTCTGTGTTTGTAAGCCTGAGACAACAGTAATTAGGTTAAGCAGCAGTTATTGATTTTCACTGAGTCTACTTTAAAGCTGCTCTCAAACTGACATCCTTGTCAGGTTCCTCTGTTCCTTCCTCAAAGCCTAGTTTTTAACCTGTATTTTCATTTTTCAGAAAACTTTTTGTTAATTACAAGCTCTACTCAAAACAAATGCTGAAGGACAGATCTTTTGTATTTGTCCTGATACTGCTAAACAAGCCTCACAGTCATGAGGACAAAGGAGCCAAGATGTTTGAGTCACTCAAAAATGTTAAGCTGCTTTGAGTGCTGCCAGGAAGAACAGTGAGCTGAACACATTCCTTATGCCACTCAGTCACTGCTCTTTTCCTACGAACTTTTGCAAGTACCATGCCATATAATCCCTTTGATAAGATGTGCAAACTTAATCTTAAAATATTATGATTTTCTTGATTTTACAGACTATTCTTAACCCAGGCTGATCTAATGATTCCAGTTTCCAGCATATTTGTCTCCTGCTTATATCCAGTTATTCCTGTCAGCTTGAATAATCCTGCATCGTTCTTTGTCAGGTTTTATTTTCCTGGGGTTTACATTTGAAAATATTCCGTCATGTTCATTTCACTCTGAAACACTCCTGTAGTCTCTTCCTCCAAAGCAAGCTTTTTCATCTCCCTTCTTCTCTCACCCTTCAGATTAAATCCATCTTTCTCACCATCAGATATCATGATTACCTTATGCATTGACTGAGGTCCCTATGTTTCACATATAGATAGTAAAAGTCTAATTAAAAAAAAAAAAAAAGAAAAAAAGAAAGTTTTCATGCTTTCTATTTCTCTGATTAGTAACAGTTATTTTATGGTATTTTGGGGTTGGACATGAATTCTAGCCTGTGTCAAAAACCTTTAGGCAGCAAGTTTTTTGCAGCTGAGTGCAAAAAACTGAGTTTAGTGCCCTTCTTGTATTTACTGACCTCACCACAGTCTCATCCAGAAAACATTGTTCCTAATAAGCTGTTACCCAAGCAGAGCTTTTCAGCTTATTGCAGCCCTAATCTTTCACATAAAAATCAGGCTGCGTATTTTAAAAATACCAGAAAGATCTCCCCAGAAATAAATTGCACTTCACACCTCACTTGAAATCTGTCATTTATATGAACACAAAGAGAGCAACTGTAGTGACTTGAGCACACATGTTATGCAACATTTAAAAGCCATTTCAAGCACAGTATAATGGATATCTGAGCACCTTACAGCTGTTTTGCTACATCTATGAAGCCTGATCTGCAGGTCACACACAGGCCTGCAAATGTGATATGGGTTACTATGTTTATGGTACTGGATTGGTTGTTTCAACAATTTTTTCCAAAACAGGAAGCATTCAGAGCTACTCCTGTTCCAGTTTGATGTGCTGTGCACACAACACACCTTGGTTACATCTGTGTTGTATTTTCAGGTCAAAATTTTTCAGCTCAAAATATTTTCAAGACAGAAGGGAAAATAAATTTGATATGATTACTGCCTTTGATGGCCATTATTCAAGCAAAACAATATTATAAAAATAACCTATATTAATCCAAGTTCAATAAAATATTTTATAATACGTCCGTTATCATCCAGAGAGGTATTTTATAAAGGTCTCATTTTAGAAATGTCTCCAACCGAGGTGATTCTATAAATAATGCTTGCACAGTGGTTTCTAAGGTATCTCGTGTCTCCTTTGTGACGTAAACTGGTTGTTATGGAGATGGTAAAATATCAACTATTCTTTGTGAGACCGTGTGAGATCAATTTTGGACCCGTTGCAGCATCTTTTCTCTGCTCAGCTATAATCAGGCTTCCTTAGCAACAAAAATAGATGTATAAAAATATAAAATGTTTTAAAACAAATGTTTGAAAGAATACTTTTAACTCTTTGACATACAGAAATAGACCTGTGTGCATTTGTAACACATGCAAATTCCAAGCCAAATGCCCCCAAATTTGTATGGCTTTAACATTAAACATGGCAATTTGTATGTACTGTTACAAAGGCTGAACAACTTACAAATAAAAACACTGCTCATTTTTCAGTCTTTGTTTTTAAATTTTATAATCTATACCTTCAGAAGTACTTTTGTTCCTTAAAGCAGGGAGGGCAAAGATTGACACCTTTCACCCCAAAGTTTGGAGTTTGGGCAAGTACACACATGACTTTCGTTCAACAGTGTGTTAAAACTCTTTAGAGTCAAATGAAATAGAAGGAAAAGGGTTATGTCTGGGAAGTAACAGGTAAAAATATGGTCTAAGACACTTGGCTAAGCCACCTGTATATTATTTTTTTCTGTTTTTAATCTATGCTAGTCCACGTGTTTAAATGTGTGGGTCCCCAGCCAATGATGATTAAAGAACACATAGCTGAGTCAGGGTTTTGCAGAGTCCTATAGCAAGATCAGGAAGAAGGAATTTCTCCTTCTCCTCCCAGTCTGTATTTACAATACATATAATATTTGACTGGAAAGTCATAACATTTTCAAGGACTCTCAGTTATTTGTAGATTTGCTGTACTTTTACAGAAACACTAAAGAGAATAAAATAATGAAGATTATTAGAAATCCATTTTGTATACTCTAATAGTATACTATTTTTTCTGAACAGAGGCCTAGATGTAAAGCAGAAACACAGCCCTAGGGGAGGGAAGAAAAGATACACTTTTCTCCTACTGTGTGGAAGTGGCAAGAAAGTGTGCATTACAAAGAATGGAGACAACTCAGCACATTTGCCTACCTCAGGTGCCATCCAAAAGGGTGTTCCCACTGAGGTGTTTCTGCGTAGCCGTGTGCTGGTGAGCTGGGCTGAAACACCTGCAGTAAAACAGATCAAAGAAACTTGGCTTCAAATTCATTGTCATTTCAGTCAGTTTATTTCAAGTATCTGGAAAACAAACCCCAAGACTATGAGCACAGCTGCAGAATGCCTGGCCAAAGGAAGCGCAGCATTTGCACTGAATTATTTAATTTCAGATTGCTGTTTTCATTCAGAATTGCTGAGAGATTTTTGGTGAATGGCTGGCAGTTTGAAGCACTTTAATTCAAACTAAAAAATTCAATTGGCACCTAAATATCACAACTTGACTTTAAAACCTCCTTTTCAGAAACTGACTCCCTGAACATCATCGGCAGGAAACTTGTTCACTACCGTATTTGCAGAAGCTCCTGTTCAACAAAACACTTGGCACTTGCTTAAATATTCCCCTACTGAGAAAAGCTCAGAAGCCCAAGCTTACACTGCAGCTTGTACTTAAGGAATTAAGCCCATACTTAAAACAAAACTTTTAGATCAGAGCTTTGCTGACTGGAACTGGACTACTAGAAGCACAAGTGAAAAAAACCCAAAAGAATGAATTAGACGGCAATCAAACAATGTTAACAAATCAGAATGAACTTCTACAGCAAACCTTCTGTGCTCTGGTCAACGTATAACTGATGGAGTTCAGTTCAGCAGCATTTCAATGAGTTGACACAACACCAACTTTGACTTAAAAATATATTTTGCTTTAACATTTTTTAAAAACAAAACCTACAGTGTTTGCCTCTGTGGCATTACCCAGAGACAAAAACGGGCAGAAACACCTATATACACACTGATCGATGCCAATAAACAAAAAAATTTGGATTCGTAAGTCAAATTATTTGATTGCTGGCTTCAACATTCAGTTCTGTGTTTGTTTTCCATTTTGTGTAATTGCAAGCCTTCAGTGACTTCCTGAGTGCTGCTGTGAAACAGTTAATGGCTGGGACATACAACAAGCCTCTGTGTATTTCACTGATCTCTCTTCAGCTAGCTGAATTCCTAGCTGCTGTCTAGGGATATTCCAAAACAGTGAAGAATAGCAAAAAACTGAGAGAGAGCATGAGCATAAATGAATGATAAGTTGCAGACATTTTAGGTTGACTTACACTGTGACCATCATTTATTTAAATGTATTAGGCTGTCGAGAGCAATTGAGGGAAGAAATGTGTGCTACATTGAAAAAAACAAGCTGTAAAGTCAGCAATAAAGGAAAGAAAAGTCTCAATTAAAGATATCTGTGTACCCCTCTCTGTGACCTAATATCCATACATACAGCCTTGAATATGAAGGAATTTTTAAATCAAGATTCTGTCTCATTCTGTAGACAGAATGGATAGAATTCACTGAATAGGTCATAATTTAATTTTTTTAACCCCATTGATTTGAATTCTCATTACTTATTTAATACATCCAATCCTATACTAAATTTTAAATGATTATTTTCTTTTCTTTTGACATGTTTCCTTCCCCACTCAACAAACAATAAATCTGCTTAACATTCCCACAAACTGGCAGAGGATTATTAGTTCCAGGGATTAACCTAAAAATATCCAAAGCATCCAATGTGTTTGGGTACTTAATCTGAGATCTTGCAGTTTTCAGGCACTCCACATGCCTCAAGTAGAGCCGCAATAGATCTCAGTTGCAGTTCAAGAACACACAGTTCTTCTGCAAAGGGGGCAAGATGTTTCAAACTGGCTATTGGGAAATGAGGAACAGAGTTTGATGTGACCCTCCAACATCACGGAGAAACACTGGCAGAAGCAAGAATAGTCTCCAGTTTGATGCCATTTAACCATCTGAGTTGCAAGTCCCTTCTCTTCCTGAATGCCTCCAATTGCACTACGGATCTTCCACTTTCTGCAACAAATGAGACAATGCAGTTCTACAAACAATATCACCTGTGACTCAGTCCTAAATCATTCCCAGAACCTCTTCTCTGTGACTACAGCTGTGGACTAGATGGGGAAAACCAGCAACTTAATAAAAGCTTGGCACCTGATGCTTCTTCGGTCAGAAAGCCCATAGTTATGTGGCCAGTTCTTGGCATTTCTTAAACCATAAAGCATTAGGGAACACTTGAGATTTAACACACTTTTTTCTGATCTTGTCATGTTTGCTTTAATGTTCTAGTGCTACTGTTGCAACTTAAAAAGTAGGAAAAAAACCCTGAAACATGAATGTAGAACCAAAGAGATCCATGGGACACCAGAAAGACTGGGATTCTCAGTTTCCTTGAATGTGCCATTTGGAGTTGTGTCTCTGGAAGCTTAGCTTCTGCTGCAGCCAAGCCCTTTATTACACCTGATAAAAACATCACGCTTTGGGGAGAGAAGCCAACTTTTCCCATAATGGAGTACAAACAAAGATTACACTGCCAAAATTACCCCAAATGAGAAGGGATCTTCCTCCCTTGTCCTCGGTCAGGGACTCATTCCAAGTTTTGCTTTAGGCCACGTGTTTCTCCCTACAATATTTTAATTGCTGCCTTTACCAGTCAAAATAATGAATTTCTGTCCCTAGAAGACACTAATGAGTCTCTTATTTTTCAACTTACTTTAGCATCTTCAATACATTTTTATATTAAATTTAGAATACCATGATATCATCAGTATTAAATTTTCTTTCCACTGCATAAATTTAGTATTTTAGGATTTAAAAAAAAAAAAAAACACACTATTTGCAGTGGTTTTTTTGGCACACCATTTTACCCTACCCATTTTACCCCCACTATTTTGTGAACATTTTTTTTTACCTTCATGCACTGCTAAATAAACATCTGTTATTCACACAACACTATTTTCAATGACAATTACCTTATGTATTATAGGGTATCATTAATAAATCATAATACAAATAATCTGCTTCTGTTACCTTTAATAAAACTGCCATTCCCTTGCACACATATCTGAGGAATTAAAGTATTTCTTTATTTTTCTAAGTGCGTGTTCAAAGGGAAAAAAAATGCTGAACTGACTTAAATTCTATTGCCAATCCCTTTCTATCTCCCTCCTTCCTCCCTCCCTCCTGTTTCTTATGATTTTTCCAGACTGGCAGTGCTCAAATCTAACAGCAATAATCACAAATTAAATGGATGTTGGGTTTTGGACCCAAGGGACTATTTTACCTTCTGCTCAGAGGGAAGAAATATGCTTAAGGCTAGCAAAAGCCATTTCAGAAAGAATGTTTCCTTTTCATATGCAAAATACAGAATATCTAAATTTAAATTAGGAGGACAACTGCCCTGAAACTGATATTCCTTGTGAAACGCAAAAAAGCTTTGTAAATAAAATGGTACCTCAAAACTTCTAAAATTATTAAATCATGTTTAAGCTTTTAAAAGTTAAAAGTCTATTACCGACTTTTAGTTAGAATTTTTATTCTTGCTGTGATCAGCTTCCTTCAGCATTTTTCCTACTCAAAATAATTCCATGTATCCTTCTGAAAAAGTCTCTCACTGTGGCATTCTGCCTTCTCAGGGGAAAGTAAACAAATGCCTTGGGCTGAACTGCATGTGTCAGGAAAACAAAGGGGAAGTGGTCATTACCAAAGTCAACGAGCTTGACTCCACCTTCTGTTGTCAGGAGAATGTTGTTCCCTTTCACATCACGATGAATGATCCGGTTATTGTGCAAATGCTGGAGGCCCTATATACCAGCAGTAACAAAAATAAGTTTACTCCCTTATTTAAAAACAATTACCCTACTATTAGGGAACGAAATGAAGACAATCTGCACATACTCTACAGAAGCATCTGTGCACCGCATTACATGCCTTGATACAACCCCTGCTGCTGTAACAGCCCACGTAATATTGTCAGCATCCCCATCCTTTCTAAATGGAAAATGTAAGTAGGAGATGAGTGAACCGCACCCTCTGCTGTCATTACAAGCCCAACGAACATCCTTACCAAGAGAGCACCATATAAGATGTATGAGATTATAGCTTCGTCCAACCTTCGGTCACACTTGAGCAGGCCTTTGACGAGCTCTGTGACAGAACCTCCGTTGCACAGCTGTGAAGGGGGAGGAGTTGTAAGGAGGGGAAAAAACACAAGTTCTCAGTTACTCAATACACTTGTTTAGGTTATAAACACTTACTGTGCAAAACTACTCTGCACCACAAGTCTGGAAACAACTAGATTTTCCCCTTGCAATTATTTATGCTGTTACCCTCCCCAATTTAGAACACATTTTATTAGCGATGTTATTAATAAATCACAGCAGCCTGGGTGGGGGAATGGAAGTGAAAAATAGGGGAATATAAGCTGTAGTTTATAAAATATAACTAAAAATCAAAATACTACCAACTGCAGTATTTTAATGTTAAAATAGGATTTCTAAATCCAATTTACATTATTGGATTATTTCCCAAAAATACGTGCATTGCCTTTTTAAAAAAATCCTTTTGTGCAAAGGCCAGACAGAAAAGACTGATGTTCTTGAGAACTGGAAGGCAACAAATTACAGTCATTTTAAACTTTCACTCCATCAATACTCCTGATGGCACGCACTATAAAGTAGGCAGAAGCCATATCTCTATACTCAGATTTGATGCTATGTGCTATGAACAAAAGAGAAACATTCTAATCCAGAAGAGCAGGTTCTTGCAAGCATTTCCTACCAATGGGCTGTCATATAACAAAAGAGGAGGAGAAAAAGTAAAATTAGAATCTCTGTAAATATGTTCTCACCCACACTCTAATTTACTGTCCATGCTGTTCTAAGCAGGTATTCGTCTCTATCCTTTCTCCTCTTTGTCCTTTTATTACCCTAATATTCACAATTGTTAAAAAAAAAAAAAAAAAAATGGGAAAAGTAACTGCCTTTCTGTCATTGAATTTTCTCTTCTATACCTGTGTTTGTAGCCACCACCCTTACCAAAGTGTCTGCCATACAGAATCACATGAATTTCAACAGAAATTCATTTTACATTATCAGTTTAAAATACCACGGCATAAATCAGGAGAATGGTACAAAAATACAAACTCTCAAGTTTTGCATATTTCAAATAGCTTTTATAAATTTTGTATCAATCCAATCAAATTATATTATATTTTATTATCAATATATCAAATTATATTTTATATTAGCATATCAAATTTCTGTGATATGCTAATATTTTCCTTAATTTATTACTAACTTCTGCTAGTATCAAAAAAATTTCACTAGACTGAAAGTTCTGCTTCACAGAAAGGACTGGATCACATGATAAACAAGACATCCTCTATGTAAATGAGTTCTTGAAGCAAAATTTCCTCATTGAAAACACTGGTAAGTTCTGGAGGAATTTGACTTTACTTTTTAACTCATTAGTAGCGAATTTATTTTTTTATTTTAATAAATCAGGTGGGAGCATTCAGCTCAGTATCAATCATCATACGTATTTACATGAAAATACATGTTTTTCTCCCATGCTTAACTATTTGCTGACAAGCTGTTATGGCAAAGATTTTTATTTATTGCTTTAATTGCACTAAATATTCTGTTGAGACAGGCTATACTAAACTTATCTCTAGCCTGAAAATAAAATACATAGAAGTGTGCCCTAACTTCAAAAAAACCCCGAGCTGATTCTGACTGAAAAGTTATACAGACTGACAGCTGTTCGGTACCATATGTTAAATGAATGACTGACTCTGAAAATAAATATATCCCACAAACACTACTGCAGCTGTAAGTGACACTATTCCTGACAGCAAAAATTTAGGACAAAATGAATTTGAAACTTCATTACCACTTCATACTTAATGGCAGTCCTTTAAAAGATGGAGTGATGGACGTTTAAATGGAAAAGTAGGGAAGTTTGTTTAGTGAGTTGTCCAAGGCTTTCATCATCATAAAAAGACTTAATGTGTCCATTTTTGCTACCCTTCCTCATCATAGGCACTTATCAAAGTAAGGTCCTGCTTGTAGTGAGCAAACATGGCAAAACTGTGCCTAAAGGAAAAAAAAATCTACCTTTTTATTACAAATTTTGGAAGTCACACATCAAATGAATATATTTCATCAAAGACTCGGGGATCAAAGTCTGAATACTTTCTATATTCCCTTTTACTGAAAATGTGTCATTAATTTATAATATAAAAAGTAACTGCTATGCATACATAAATTTGCATGTAAATTCCAAGGCAAAAAATACTTTGCCTTGTCTGGTAAATTTGTCCATATAAGGAAAACACATTTAGTGTTTGACACATGTAGTGTCAAATTTCTTCAAAACTTCTGATAATATGCACCAAAACCCACTCAAAATGTACATACTTAATTGATAAAGTCTATACAAACATACAACTTGCTCAAATTCTACAATTAATTTTGTTACATAGAGTATATCTAGATTTTGCTTTACAAAATTGTTGTATGGCCCTTGATGGATCTCTTAAAAACAATACACTTGTACTTAGAGAGAAAACACACCAGAAACCAAGCCCAAACTCAACACAAAGCCCGCATGCATACAATAAAAAACAACACCAAAACACAAAGACTAACATTTGGTTTTAATAGTAACTGAAACTTAAGATGAAACAATCTAAAAGTTTTCATTCAAGCTACATACTTCTCCAGTACGTAGAAGTCAGATGTATTGTTGGTAATCCACAACTTAAAATGGAAATAAAGACTCCCTATTCTGATTGCAATCATCATTCAAGAACAGGGAATCAATAATTAAAAAGTGAATCCTGACTTTTAGCAGTTACAGCAGAGAGAAAGGTTTGAATAGTCTGTTACTGCCCATGAGAGCAGTAACTGCCTGTGCAGAGTTCTGCATCAGTTAAGCCTAGAAAGCATACAGAAAAATCCTCATCTTGCACCAACCTTGGGCAGTCACTTAACTGGAAACAAGACCACCAAAGTACGTTTGACACTGTAAGAATACTGATTGCCACTGAACAAGAAGAGTTAATAGAAGGCATTTCTGTAGTTATGTTTTCAACAATAACCAGCCTCTAGTTTTAAATTACCATAAACCAGATTTTCCTACTACACTTTCACTGTTTGCTTTTTCAGTAGGCAGCTTATTTGTTAACTGCCCTTCATCTTTTGCATTCCCCTCAAGTGCTTGAGCTTTCCAAAAGTTTAGAGAAAAGTCTCAGCTAATGTTTCCTCCAACAAGAAAAAAAAAGAGCTGCTTATTTTGAAGGTAGAATGTAGCAACTTGAACAGAAATTAAATGTAAGGAAATTCCCTATTGAACAAACTTTTAAATTTGGATGTGATTTTCAACAATAGGCTACCACATATCACCCATCAACAGTCCTTTGGTCAATGGCCCCAAACTGAGAATCACAAAAGCCTGTGACTCTTCCAGCAATAACAAACAAAAAGCCAACCACATTTTCTAGGTGAGATGTAATA
The DNA here is from genome assembly GCA_036023395.1 of Myiotriccus ornatus. Taxonomy (NCBI): domain Eukaryota; kingdom Metazoa; phylum Chordata; class Aves; order Passeriformes; family Tyrannidae; genus Myiotriccus; species Myiotriccus ornatus. The sequence continues at coordinate 20,082,347 of JAYRBT010000181.1, read as the reverse complement.
TAATCAAAATGCTTTTACCTCAAGTACTAGCCAGAGCTGTCCTCCCACATACTGATCTGCTTTGTAAAACATCCCATAAAATCTAACAACATTAGGATGATTGGGAAGAAACTGCAAAATATTATATTCAGCTTCAATTTCTTCATCTACATCCTACATAAAAAACAAACACACAGAACATATAAAGACAGTTAATCTCAACAAAACAAGAATAAACTCTCATGGATAGAAAGAACCATTTATTAATTAGTTTGTATTTTTAAATAGTTTTATTTAATGCAGTTGAAATTACACTAAACTGTAAATTTAATGCCATTTGTGCTCTTTGTACATACAGGAAAGTGAAGCCTGTGTAAAGCAAGCAGTGTTCATCAAGAATTCTTTCAGTGCATAATATAGCTAAACAAGAAAATTAAAAATCATTCTTAACTTTGCTCAGTTGTCTAAGTAAGAAATTTACACATGTATGATTTTTAACCTGGTTTTAATCAGGCATACTTGTAACATGTGAGCTAAATGGAAATACACATCTCTTTGATTTATTCTTTTTTCTATGGTTATCAGATGGGACTAAACAGAGAACAATTCCCCAAAACCTCAAAGGAGACATCAGTAAAACCAAATACATTCTTATGAGGAAAGACATACACCAGAAACAATGAAAAAGAGACAAAACAACCACCCATGAAATAAGAAAAGATTACTAAGTATTTATTAATGGAAGAATTCTGTGACAACTACAAAACACTGTTTAATATCAGCACCCAGGCCACAATTCAGTACAGTGCTCAAGCAACGGAACTTTCCTTGTTTCTGCACAGATTGTGACTATTAGAAAATTTAAGCATGTGCCTTCTTCAGATTTATGTAAGAGCAAACCACAATGAATTTCAGGAGTGATCAATGACAGAAGTATAACTTTTTTTAGTAAATATCTTAGCGCAACTGCTGTGATCAAACTCCAGTTTGATCCATTCTGAAGAGCTTCCAGTTAAATTTTCTATTGAAAACTTGGGCCTCGGTTCTCAAGGGAAGACAGGTGTTTAATACCCACTAAAACTGAAGCTGGCACAGACCTCTGAGGATCTGAAATGTGCTCTTCTCTTTTTATCTTAACTATTGCCTCACACTTTTATCTACTTATAAAAGGTAGCTCTAAAATATCCTAAAGTTCACAGTGCTTCTACGATGGGAAAAGTAATTCTTCCAGAGAGTACACAGAATACAACAAGAATATTAACAGCATCTTTTATTTTCCCTACTACAGCAGGCCCTATGAGAAATCCTCTGTGCCTTCTCTTCACTTGCATGCTCCAAGCACAGATAACTAAATTTATACCAGAAGAATTATACAGACCTAAAATAGAAACTAGGCAAATGATGACCTCAAATAAGATGATGAAATTGTAAGCTCATCTTTCAGTTTCTGGTACTACACTCCTCCTGTCAATGTATTCTGCAAAATTGTTCCCTTCTGGATGTTTCAAAATCTTACACGTTTGACTTACATTTCAACTCTGGTTTACAATTCTTTTAAATGAACACTGAAGTTACAATTTAATATTTTTTACTTACACTGACAGGATCCAGAATCTTTACTGCTGCCAGGCTCCCGTCTTTCTTATTGGCAACCTTATAGACTTTACCATAAGTGCCTTTCCCAATAGTCTCTATAATTTCCCAGGTATCTGAGGGATCGGCTAACGATTCTAGTCCAATCATGCTGGAATTATACTGAAACAATCCATACAGCGGCTTCCTGGAAAACAAAGCAGACACACATAGAGTGGGAAGCCCTAAGTAACTGTACTAAAGATGGCTTCTTATGATAAAGAAATCAAATGTTGTCCTAATTTGAGAAGAAATGCAGACAGAATCACAAATGAAAACCAGACAGAAAAGTAAGATCACTCAATGGAAAGAATGGAAACAAAACTGAGGGGACCACTTCTCTTTCCTTACTTTATTTTATGTATTATTTGCTTCAAACATTGCCCCATATGCTGCACCATTCTAAACAAATTTTAACAAGTTCTGATAAAATCCAACCCCTCCCTATACTGCACACTCTTTAATGGGCATTTTACACAATTGGAGTAGCACAGCTTATGAAATGAGGTCTTATTTCTTGTGCTTTAAAAAGTCATGTCATGGTTTTTACATATATTTGTGTAATGCTCCCTGGACACTGCCAGACAGGCCTTCAGTATATATTTTTATATATATATACATACTATATATATACTAAACAGTAGGTATAACACCTCAGTATATCTGATTTATCTACAACAGGGGTACACATCACTACTTTAATAAACTTAAGACTGGGCTGGCTGGTATAAAAAAATACAAACCCACTTGAAAATAGGGAACAGGTACACCACTGGGGTGACATCCATCACTGGAGATGTTTCTTAACTACTGCACTTGTCTCTGTATGACAGTCACAGTGCATTATGGTCTGCTACCCTGGCTGACTGCATCTCAGAGTCCAGGAGATCTCCAGGTCAGGGGACTTGTTTCCCCAAGCAGATCCTGCAGCAAAGGGATCACTGCAGCCTATGCAAAGAGCTCCCTCCCACCTTGGAGCTGGGTTGCCACACAGTTGAGCTGCCACACAGATGGCAAGTTCTGGTGATTAGGAAAATGACAATACGATTTCAGGATTTCAAGTAGTGAGAACGTAGATTTTGTCTCTGAATTGAAATCAGAGAACAGAAATATGAAATTTAATATGGGATTAACTTAACCTTCATATATTAATAGTCATTATTAGGGAAGCTCAGCAGTTAATGGTTTCTCTCAGAAAGAAAATAATTTGCCCATTTAGTGGCTGTCAGTAGGTAGATCAGCTATCTGTGTGCTTAACTAGAAGATGAAAAGTGTGAGATCCAGGAGAAAAATAAGAGTGAGATCTCGACAAAAGCAATTGAACAGAACGCGCTGACTGCAAAAGCTCCTGATTTTTGGAGATGGATGAACTAGCACATCAACATACACTTGAACTTTAAGGTTTGAGCCACTTCTTTCCAAGCATCTCTGACTTATGAAAATCTGCCTGAAATAATTTTAAAAACCTTCTGTCTTACCTCTTCACCATTTCTAGCACCACTGACAACTATCCGGCATAAGAAATTTAGTCAGAAAGAAACATGAGCCTGGTTGCAGAAACTGATAAATTAATAGGGATTCAAGCAGCAGCTCTTCAATCTAATTAAAGAAATAATAGTGCTTTTTATTCATGATAGAACACAACTTATGAGCAAATCCATATGTAGTGCAGGTCTGTATAGCAATATTGAGAATGGAAGCACGTGTAGAAACTCTCTTGCATGTTTTGTTCCTTTACAGAAGAAAAATGAGAACATGTCCTCAAAGTATTTTATGATATAGCAGGCACAAAACACAGCTTTTACCAAAGTCAGGTTAGAAATAGTATAATCTCTCATTTAAAACAATGGGAGGCACATTTAAGAGAAAACCTCTATTTTCCTCACTGGTAAAACTGTATTTTCACTGAAGCTGGTGCCAAATAACGTATCAAATTGCTTTGGTGTCTTCACAAAAACAATGGCAAAAAATAGAAGAAAAAATAAGGGGAAGGCAAAAAGAAAAAAAAAAAGCAAGAGTCAATGTCATTTAACTGTTGTAGGTCAAAAATGTAAGTTATTAGAACAGTTTCTCAGCATTTGGATCCAATACAGCACGCCACAAATTAAGAACAGTATTCTGAACACATACACTTAGTACCTCAACAGAGAAGCAGGTCAGGTGAAAGACTTCTCTGAAATCAGTAAACAGACTGTACTACATGCACTGAGAACAGCAGCCACTGATATGGAGCTCCTGATAAGCCAAACTTTAGAGCAAGTTTCGTTTGCAGGGTGAGAGGGGTCATGAATACAAACATGGGAACAGTTGCAGCTCATGAGAAAAAAACCCGGACATGACAACATATTGAAGGTGGGATTTTAATGCTTTAGGAGAAACGTTACAGATGTTCATGTGCAAAGAAACAGGGAAGAATAGACTGGAAAAAACTTTGATGCAATCTTACAAAGAAAGGACAGACTGATATTTATTTCTCCGTCACTATAACAACTACCCTATCACACAGATTGTTTTAAGGAAAAACTTCTCCTCACAACAGCTGTTTGAAGGGTCACATCATAATATTACATCTGTACAGAGCGCCATGCATCATTTTCTGGACAATCTAGTGTCATTGCCTGCTCTTGTTCTGAATAATATGTAAATGGTACATCCTAATTTTCAAAACATATTAGCATTTCTTTATACCAGAAGACAATATTGACAAATGAAAATCTAATGCATAATTTTTACAGATAAGAGTCACGATGGAGGACAGAAGAAAAATTTTAGTGTGCATTTTGATAACATGGCAGCATTTACATGTAGCATGTCTATGCATTACATGGAATCAGATTTGCAAGATACGTACCACAAACCTCTTCTGTTTAAACTAACACAGCCTCTTGTTGGACTCAAGTAATACATACCTAAATAAGGCTCTACATCTGTCAACAGTGAAAGTGCCCTTAGCCCTTATGACATTATTGCATTCCTATGATAGATGTGAATATTTTACAGTACAAAAAAGCAAAAGGACAGTATCTGGTATTGTCTTCAATACTCTAAAATCTGGATTGGAAAAAACCCCAACACGAAATGTAAACATTATAGGAAAAAGCTGAAGCTATAAGGTGAGTTTGTGCTTTTCTTTTTCTATTTCCTGATTTGCTGAGCTTCACAAAATAAAATGCCCTTGATTTAACACGGGCTGCCATTTACTTTTTATTTATACTGTGAAAAGTTACGTATGAACACAACGCCTTTTGCAACAAGCCGATATGCATACAGACTGGGGAATGAGGTGCTGGAAAGCTGTGTCACAGAAAGGGACCTGAGGGTCCTGATCAGTGGCAAGTTGAATATGAGGCAGCACTGCCCTGGCAGCCAGGAGGGCCAACCCTGTCCTGGGGGGCATCAGGCAAAGCATGGCCAGCCAGTTGAGGGAGGGGATTGTCCAGCTCTGCTCTGCACTGGGGCAGTGAAGATAATTGCAGATAATGTCCTTTTGCTTTTTTGTACTGCCTCACTTGACTCCTACACAACAGTGATTTCTTTCTGCATTTCAACACACACCCTCTTCCAGCTTACAGCAAGATAGAGGTTTGAAAACTAGTAAGAGCCTCACTCCAGCCTGGTGCTTCTAATAATTACGACACACAGTATGAGGGTTTTGAATTCTAATATAGTTGGTAGGGACAAATAGCAATACCGGCCAATACCAGTGAAATGAAATTGAACATATCATTTCCATACAAATAATTCATGCACAGGGTTAGTTTTTGCAATGTTCTATTTGTCTAACCCCTCCTGTCTTTCTTGTGAAACAGCTGGCTTATACACTTCTGGCATCTACAAATACTGTGGAAGAAGAGAATGTCAAATTCAGAAGTAAAGTATTTCACAATTTGTAGGAAACTCAATATTGGCCCCACACTAAATTAAATAATTCATAGATAGAAGAATTCAGAAAGTAAAGTTGACATTATCAGCTATGGCTTCACCCACCCATGACAGCCCCTATTCTGCTGGCTAGAAATGGTCACACACAGACAGTTACCTCAGAAGCAATTGTTAGAGGAATTAATGAACCAACAAAAGGCACAAGATCGATAGTCAGAACAGCTTCCTCTGCTAGTCTCCTCCTGCTGTTTCTCACCGGCTAGGTTAAAACAAAGAGGATGTCAATATCTTGAAATGAAGCATACAAAAAAAAAAAATCCATCAACACACCATCCCATAACTGTTCTCAGTTGGTCTCCAAAAGAGTGACTGCAGAATGTGCTGCGCATTCTTCTTTTTGGGATAAAGGTCAGTGATGGAAGAAGATGAAGCAGAAGGATAAAAGTACATTCAAAAGCCATTATTGATGCTATACAATCTACAAACAAAAAAGCTCCCATACTTTAACTGATCACATCTTTTCACTAGGTCAACATAAAGGAAAAAAAACAGGTCAAGGAGGAATAGAACTGCTGTTATTTACAGATGAAAGGCAGATCCCTGAAAACACTCCTGCTAAATTCAGTTCACAGGACAAGTCTTGCTTCAATATACAAACCATAAAACCAATTCTGAAGGTATTCAAAATGGAAATGGAGAGAATGTAAGTGGAAAACATGTTCTGCCTTTCTACACACTCCAACTTGCCAAACTTTTTACTGATTATGCTTGCATACACTCTCTTTGTCTACATATAAAGTCCTTTAAATTCAGGCGTATCTTCATTATTTCCTTTTCTTTTGCTTCCTTTGTATGGATGGACTAGATAATCTAAGCTTTTAGACTTGCAGTATCAGCCACAGGGCCAGAGCAGAATTAGAATCAGTGGCAATGGATTATGTTTGGATGCTTGCTCTGATGAAAGCATTGTGAATATTTGCTCCCTTGTTGGTTTGTGCTTCCAGTTCATCACAGCATGAATCACAGCCCCAACCCTAGGATCAACCATAACGAACTGACCACAAAACCAGCTACTGACATCATGGCAGAGAAATCTAAATATCATCTATTTCTCTAGAAATAAAGAGAACAACTTGATTTTTGAACAGTCTAGTCAAATGCTGAAAATTTCACCCCACCACTCCTAAACCAGTTTTGAACCAAAGGCACTTGAAAGATTAAAATCTAAACTCAAATTCCTGGATCAAATGTTTGAGTCTAAACCAGAAAACTCTCCATTAATATCCTGAAAAACGTATGGTAGGAAAGATGTATGTGCCTAGTCCAGACAATCCAGTGTGTGTTTTTATTTAGATTCGTTGCATCATAATGTGCTGCATTACAAATGTTTATAAATAAACTCTTACTGCACCCTTATGAGTACAATATTAACCTTTTCCCAATAATGTTTGATCATTTTTGTATTGTTCATATCAATCAAACAGAAAAACATAACTACTGGAGGGGGGATAAGACACTGTTGTGATCAGCCAGTTTCATAAACAAACAGATCCAGGAGGAGCGATAGCCAAGATAAAGTATAGCTTGGCATCTGACCAGCTCCCCTGAAATCTAATTGGGTATGCATTTTCAGTCTTTCCTGCAGGCCTGTGTCAGATCAGGAGGCACTGCTGACTCTGTTACTGAGTCAACGAAGTTAATTTACTCCAGAACAATTTAGCAGCTCATCCTGCGACTCCCAAGTAAGTGCCACAACACTCCATGAACTTCCATCTTCACGGGGTCCAGGTAACATTACTAGCACCTTGGTCCATCATACCTGCATCTCCCTCAAAAATCAGGATTTTTTTGCTTCCCAGAAATTCATTCTGCAGTTGCTTCCCTCTTACCAGAGACCCATGGCTCCATGTCCTCTGCCATGCGAATACAGCAGTCATACCAGTTTGCTTCCCCTCAAGCCATTTTCTAGCTGAATGGTACTTGCAAGCAGTGTAGTATTAGCCTTAAAGAGATCTGCTTAACATGCACAGATGGGGTCATGCACTTAAACACTTAACACTGACTCAATCTACAGCACAATCAAGAACAGAACAAGCAACCACTGGGGTTTTCTACAGTAGGAGGGTCTTGAAGATGACAATTAACTCAAGCCACTCCATCTTTTCTAATATAAATATTCACTAATACTTCAGAAAGTTTCTTGGTGCTTTGATTATTCTATCTAACCTTCCTCAATGTCAGTAGTCTTATATTAGCAATCAAATTTCTTTCTGTTAGAATAATTCAATCCCTCTCATTTTCTAGGATTTCATAGATATAACATGCTTTATTCTATTCTGGTTTACCATAGTTGAATTTCTCTAATTGAATATGCACAAAAGGTGAAACCTAGCTAGAATTATAAGATTTGTAAACAGTAATTCACAAAACTATGAAAGCCAAAAAGCAACTTGTTTCATGAGCAGTTAAACTAATGAATTTGATAAATCTGCATCTTTTACCCAAGATATCATCATAATAACTTTCACTCTTTCTTTTCTCTGATATCCCCAAAAGATAACACCTGCTGTAGCTGGCACTGCTAGCACATGGTTAGAACAACAGAAGCAGAATGTATCAAGGACAAAGTTCAAACTGTATCCCCCCTCAGCAGTGATACTATGGTTCATTCCTATACCCTGACAAAGACTTTCATGAAAACTGTAGGAACTTATTCATTTCAGAGTTTTCTATTTCTCTATCAAATGTGGATGCAATCTGCTGTGAGAAAGGATTTTCTCACAGAACTTCAAGACTGTTTTAGTAAGATTCAACACAACAAATATCCTAACAACACTGCAGCCATTGGAATTTAAGCAAAAAATGGTCAAGGCATATGCAGGTTGCATAATTCATAGAGATGACTAGTACAGAAAACCTGCCCTTCTCACTAACATGCAAAAAATAGATTTTTCTTTAGTTTTCACAAAATTAGCAAAATTGTATTATTAATGGAAAATGCCACTTCAAAGGTTTTCTGTTAGGTACCATGTATTTAAGAAACTAACTGGTACTAACACAGAAAATTATATTCAGTGATGAAAGAATTAAAGGCTCTACTGAGAATCAAATCATTGCAAAAATGCACTTCCTGCACCAAGTATTTTTGAGAGTTGTATCTTATCCTGTGAGGTAAAGAGTACCTTGCTACTAACACAGAAATCAACAGAAACTTCTGTTGAAGTTTTGAGTGCCACGGAAAATAAAGTCCCTGATCATTCATCAGGAGCTATAATATATTTTATTCATCTGACTGCTAATTAATCAGTTCCATATCTACAACTCCAAGGACCCAATATCAAATAAAATTATCTATCTAGTCAGCAACCAAGATTAATTATTAAATTAATTAAAAATTATTATTCAGAAATTATTTTCCTAGACCAAATCCAAATATCTGAAAGACTGTTCAAAAGGACAACTCAAACAATAAGTTCTGATCTAAGTTCTGATCAGAACGCTCTTTGTATTAGCCATTTAAGTAGAATTCCAACAAGCAACTAAAGCAGTTACAAATGATTAAGAACTAACACATCAATTTCACCTCGGGCTGTGAACTCGGCACTGAAATGAAGCTTATAATCTCATGAGCCCATTCAGTTATAAACTGCAGGTGGCAAATCAGGTGACTACCAGCTACAGTCCCCATGTGTGAAAAATCAATACCTGAGAAGGTTTTCTCTGTCTCCTTTGGCAGCAATTTAACAGGGCAAACAAAACACATGTGTTAGTGTAGAAATGTAAGGATGAAGGGCTGTCACAGACTGATGACCTTTAGACCAAAACCAGGCTCTTCACTGCAGTTTAATCAGAAAGCTTGATATGCTTTGCGTACACATGAGGACAAAGAAATCTAAGACAGGCATAGGATAAACTTGGGAAGAAAATAACTGTGAACTTACATTAGTGACCTATTTTCTGAAACCAGCTTATCTTATATTGGATTTATGTCCTGCTAAGGATATCCGAATTCCTCAGGACAGAGATACTGCCCTCACAGGGACAGCTCGTATCAGCCAGTGCTGCACAGAACTGTTGCTGTACCTACTGGTTGCCATGCCCAGCACTGGACAGAAAACACAATGTGTGTTAGCTTAAGATGCTGCCATGGAGGTACAAATAAACTGGTTCAATCCCAGCAGCTTCGCTTCATTAATACTAAAGATCATTGTGACACTAATTGATGCTGAGCTTGATCTATTTATCAAGTCTTTTACAAGCAGGAGCTGAAGAATTAAAGCCACTTCGTCATTCACAGAGAGTGAGCAACAACTGCTTAATATTTTGAAGGGATCTTCCTATTGTTTCACAATATACCTTAATCGTATAATGTAGTCAATCATAATTCATCACCACAGTTCTCCAGTATTACTTTTACAGCAGTTTTATTCTAATGAGGATTTTTAATAAGAAGATATACTCTCTTTTATCCATAAGAAAAATAATAATAAACTGTTAATCATGATACAAAGAATATCTCTTGGCACTGACAATGACTCTTGCTTAAGATGAAGTATTTTCAGTGAGCTAGTTGTTATGCATTACCAGCATGTGTGCAGTAGCCTAGCGTGACACCAATTTGCATAATTTCTCTCCTCTAACAGGCTTCAAAAATAATAATAGGCATATGAGATAGAATCCATTAATTTTAAACTTCCTTCAGTAGCTATCTTCATGGAGCAGTTATCAAAAGAACCTTTAAAGAATTAAGTTTAATAAATTATAAATGTATTATTTGGGTTACGCTATCTGGGCCTATAGACGTCTAAGTTGAGCTCTGTAACAAAGACCAAGGCAAATCTACAAGCAACTGGCTTGACATCTTCCCAGCTGAAAAGACTGACAAAAGGTTGCAGGACAATGCCCATATCCACTGCTGCTCACAGTGAATTACTGGACTTGAAAATCAGTTAGGGTTTTGGGGGTACACATAGGTAGAAAAGACAGATAATGATACATAAAGAAGCTGCTTAGAAGTATTATACCTGTGTATGTTATCTAATAACCTCTTAATACACAGGGAGTAACAAAAACAACTTTGTTTTTTTTGCTGATCTGAACCCCAACAGACCTTACCCTTTGTTAATATTTAAGGAAAGCAGAAAGATTAAGGTGTTAGCAAACAGATATAACTACTGATGGACCTTTTCTTATCTTCTTGGCTTATGCATTTGCATATTGTGACTTGAATAGCAAACAGTATTGCTGCCGTACTCAGATTTTCTCAGATATTCTCAGATTTTCTCAGATATTCATCCAGTAAAAAGTGTGGCCTTGTAACTTTGAAGACTAATTTAGACCTTGGTCCACTTTACTACACATTCCGATATACAGTCTTCAATAAGAAAGATGTGATTTGTCTTTGTCACACAAGGGAAGATGCCTGAAAGTCTACACAACTGACATTTAGGCCTAATGTCCACACATCACCAAAATGCTCAGCTATCCCATTAAGTGAGAAGGTACAAGCACGCCAGGAGAAACAGTAGATGCTGATGTGGACAAGAGCAAAAATTGTCAGAGCTTGCTCCTGTCAGATATTTCACACTGAGAAGCACTACTCAATTTCAATTCCTAACGATTCAGGGGATTTGAAGGAGATTAACACCTCCAAGAGCTGGGATCTTGAAGAGAGAACAATTTAATAACAACAACAAAATTACCCATGAATTTTCAGAACAGAATTTAAACACAGAATAAAGTACCAAACTGGTCTTTTTCCCCAGATTAACTTTTGGGCTGCTGCAGATGGTCCTGAAGAAACTTAAGAGAATGCCTGAACTTAATTTACAAAGAGAAAATAAGACCGGTAAGAATGCTGTATCATGCATACAAGTAGAGTAACAGTGACCTAGAATAACCAGCCTTTAGCAGTTCATTAGCAACTATTTAGTTTTCTTTTATACATATTATTCAGTTTATGGAACAGCTCTGTGTTCAATACTGTGCGCTTTCAGAATCTGAAAGAGGAAAACATTTTGTGATGCCACTTGAAAAAACAAAAGAGAGAATAGATAATATGAGATAATAACAGATAATATGAGAAACTGAGATATCAGTTAAGATAAAGCAAATTAGATTGTACAGACAATATGAAACAGGATCTACTGTGCTATGTTTGCATCCCATTTTTAACAACGCTGTACCTTCAACCATTATGTTCTATCACTTCATAAGGCAACGGGTCATTTCTCCTCAGTAAGGATACCCTCTGCAAGTAGCCCCAGATCCTAACTCTCTGTTTAAGCAGAGAGTACCTGCTAAAAGAGCAAAATTTGAAGCAGAATAAAAGCATGATGAGCAAAACAGAAACTGGCATTATCCACTCAAGAAAGCTATTTTTATATGGTATGAGTGATGTGGTGTAATTAGGATGCTCCTTTTACTTGATAGCATTATAAATACAGTCTGCATTTCGAATACAATCCTAGGAGTTTAGAGAACTCGAGACAGTCTTGACTATAACTCACTTCCTATAGTGCAGAAATCATATTTTATATAAGCTTTAGGTTCTCTGTTTACAAACTGGAAAAACTAGTACCTTTCAACAGTAACACCTTGTATTGAAATGCGTCTCTTACACAGACATTCCAAGCTACAACTCTAAACATTACAGCACTGTTCCATTGCAACAGCCCTCACAGAAGCCTCGCGAGCTGTCCCAAGATAACAGTGAGAGGCAGCCCCATGGTTTGCTGCCTGTAAGTGCCCCTGGAAGCTCAGAGTATGCATTTCGGTGTCCCTTGTCTTGTCCACGTGACTTTGTGGGCTAGCTCAGCCAGCCACAGAGGTTTGCTGGCAGCCTGTTCTCCAGTGCCTTGAAACACTCTCAACTCCACAACAAGGCTATTTTTAAAGATATGTGTGAGGTGAAATAGATACATGCACAGACTTAGCAGGGTTTCTGAAAACTCCTTTACTTCACCTATGACAAGGAACATAAATAAACAGTCAAACCAACAGACATCTTATTTTGACCTCATTGTCTCAGCTTCCTGACATCTTAAACACTTTCACCTTCCAACCGGCTATAACCAGGAGTCCCCAGTCTCTTCTTTCAAGTTTATGCCATTTACTCTGAAACACATTTGCTCTTCTTTTCTAAGTCACTCCTCCTGATCTCTGCAGAGTGCATCTTTTTTGGGAAAACAGATGCTGATTTTCCTTCAAAATGGCTGATAAGAATCCCTCTCCTTTAATCTTCTGGTCTGTCTTGTTAGGTCACTCCTCTTCAAACACATTATGTGATCAAAACCTCCCACTGAAGTCTAGCCTCCCAGTTTAAGTTTAAAGTTTGATAATTGGCTTGTCACGCTGAGTATTCAATTCTTTATTTAATGCCACTCACTCATCACAATTAAATTTTTCCTCTTTGTTGGATTTCGGCAGGTGCAAAGTTTATTTCAACCTATCTCCAAATATGGAAGTATAACAGATAAGGCAAATAAAGCCCCATTCAAAGTGATGCTTGCAGTCTGATAGATTTACACAAAAAACTTCCCAATATCAAACAGAAATTATATATTGTACACAGATTCCCTGAAGTGTCCCAAGTGTCGATATACTTTTACTATACACACATTTCTGTAAATAGAATTTCTGCCATCACTACTACTCAGACAATGGAAGGTTTGTTACCCAGCTTAGAAAAGCAATGGTTGCATCAAAAAGACACTCACTTGAGAGTGTTCCAGCAAAAACAAGATATTGTACTGCTTCTTTGGATATTGCTATATTTGATTTATATCCTTGTGGTATCAATTGTACAAAGGTAATTTTCTAGAATGAATTATTTATTTCTTGTTGTAGTAGATATCTGAGATAGTCATAAATATTTAAATGTTCAGTTAATTCACTAATGAAAACTGAACTAGTTCTAAAATGGGACGTTATCTCAGAGGCATGCTGACCTAACAGTCTGCTCAACTTCTACATCAGTGAAGGCAACCACCATATGGGAAGCAACTAATAGGAGATGGAAGAAACCTGATCCTGAAAGATGGGATAGGAATAGGCTCAGGTATCAGGATAGAATATTTTTGTGCCTACCCCAGAAAAATTATCTCACTTTTCTCTATCTCTGGTTTCCCAATTTGTAAAACGTGTGATAACATCCTTCACTCATACTCCTTTGCAATCCCTGGGCTTCTCACTAACATTCCAGAGATTTCCTTTTCAGCAATGGAAATATCTCTCCTTCTTAAACACTGAGTTATTGGTTTGTGTATTGACCTGTGCAACTCCACTATCTTTAGAGCCTCTGAGAAATATTTTGGGCTGCTGGCTGCCTGAAAGTAGTTCAGTACTACCTATGGATTGAAAGAGCCTACGGGCACAAATTCCTTCAAGTTAGTTGTCTGTATTGATATCATCCCTCACCTAAACCAAGTCAACATAAACAGCTAATAAAAGGATTCATTTACTGCATCCACAATAAGACCACAATAATGCAGTTTACCAAGGTTTGTAAAATCAAAAGAGAATATCCATCTAGATTCAGATCAGCCTTGAAAGGTCTTCTTATCTAATAAACTCACAGTTCTTTTTTAGCTCATATACTCCTCACAGAAGGGAATCCTACTCTGGCAATCATTTTTGTTTCATAATCCATCGCTATCTCTGGGGCAATTCACCTTTGTCTGCACCCCTAAAACACAAACTACCAGTCATTTACCTAAGAAGAAAGTAACCTGTTTCTCCATCAAACTACTGCTTTCCACCTTCTGGAGAGGCTGATTGCTCACATGAAGTGTCTCACCTGCCCTGTAACACACTTTATTATTCACATTTTGCCCAACTTTTCACAACCTGTTAGTCCACTGGGAAGCATAACATTACCTGGAAAATGGTCAAACCTCAGAAAAAAACCCTCTCTAAATGTTAACATTTAGTTTTTCATATATTTGTTATGTTGTAAGCTAACAACCATCTTTAAAAAGCAACACATAAATGGGATCAAGGCGTGTCTCATTTAACTGAGCCTTTTAACAGGAGCTGTGTGTGACAATAATGAACATTGCTGAAGTTAGATACTGGTTTAGCATGCAATCTTATTTTTGAAGAATGTTGTAACAAAGCATTTCCAAGGTACTACAGATCCCTTGCCTAATTCAGTCTAGAACACAGGGGAAACACTATTCTCATGAGTTTGGAAGCAAAGGTACTATTGCAAACACTAGGAAATAACACTACAGACTATGCACACTGCTTTCCTCTCATCACAGCTGAACAAGGTCATCCAGAGAGAGGTCACAGAGTACAAAAAAATGGTTTCAAACTGCAAATTCATGTATCTTAGCTTCCAGAGGAAAAAAAACAATCCATCTTACAGAGACAGGTTAGTGAAAGCTATGTTCTGCTGGACTTGTTCTGCAGATAACTCTGCATAACTGTTCTGCAATAACTCCCTCTTTCAAGGACCTCAAACCTACAGTGACTTCAAAAAGTATTCACAGGCCTCCTGGACTCGAAGAAAAAACAAGGAGAAAAAATGAGGAGTTGTAAACCACAGTTCATTCTGTACTTTCAACTATTGATTTTTACTGAAAAAGGAAGAAAAAAATCTCTCAGATGCCAGTCAGATTCTGAAGAAGTTGATGTATTTGCTAAATCTGATGTAGAAAGGAAGTACAGGACAGGAAGTGCAGTGCAGTGTCACAAAATCAGAATCTATATGGTGCTCCATGTAAAAATGAAATCCATTAGAGATTTGAGTTTCACTACATGTACAAAGAAAACCCTTAAAAAATGTGGCTGTCCAAAGATAGAGACAATCATGCAAGTTTAGTAGTTAAACAGATCCCCAATAAAGTTCTTAAGGAAAGTACTGCAAAATCCAGAATTAATCCTTGACAAGGCAATTAGATTGTGTCAGCAACTGAAGTCATCCACGTCAGAATGACTCCTGTCTTGAGTGGGCTGCACTCTGACATAACGAGTGTGTTCAGGAATCCAAAACATTAGGAAAAAACAGAGCTGCAGCACACAGGAATATGAACTCTGACTCAAGCAAGATCAGCATGTAAAACTGTTTATCAACTGCAAGAACCAGCCCAGAACAATGCCCAGCACACACAGCACAGTGGATTACATTATTTTGCAAAAGCTTGTGATTGTCAGTGCATCTACTTCTCTTGGGAGCTGCATTTAAGTGGAGCCCATCATCTCTGGTCCCCATCCGAGCCATCCCACAGCCATGTCGCTGTCTGAGCATGTACCCCATTCATCCAGACCCAAGAACCAACCCATGGACTTGATCTTAACAGACCCTGCGTCTGCCTTCTTGCTGCAGACTCACCTGGCAGTCACTGGTCTGTTAGCCGACTCTGGCTGCCATCCCTGAGCCTGCGCCCCCGCCTGGCTGGTGTCCTGCCAGGATGCCCCACATTCAGCGTGGCCCCGGCCCTGCTGCCTCGCTGGTGCCGTGGCTCCCAGCTCACCTGCCCTCACAAGGCAGCCCAGTCCTCCTTCCAGTCTCTACTGGTACTTGACCCAAGCCTTTTTTTGGCCACCCTCCCTCAGATCATGCAAAAAACTTGCACATTTTTCAAATCAGAGTAGTGAGATCTACACATCTACAGACCTTTGAGTGCATATCAAGACACAAAACCAGTGCGATCAAGCAGCCCTATTAACACATGAGCCAGATAAATTTTTCTAATGGTCACTATTTTCACCTTCTTAAAGGAAGACAACTGAAGGTTTGTATGCTACAGTATTGCCTGGTAATAACTGTCGGGGTTCACAGACTCAGACTAAACTTTAAACTCTGTATCTTACATTAGATACTGTTTATATAGAAGATGTTTATTGAAATCATAAGCAATGTGGTATGGTACCAGTAAAGCAAACATTTTCAGGTAAGCAAACTCCTTTTTGTATTTTCTTTTTTCTTTTCTTTCTTCACAGAGAATAAACAAGCATTTGAGGCCATAAGGACATACTTCTCTTAGTTTAGTAACTATTAAGATATCCAATATTTAATTACACAAAACCCCACACTGAAAAGCAGAACCCTGTTTCAGGGCCTGCTTTTAAAATTCCTCTCTCCCAAAACCTATTTTCAAATTTAATTATTTTCTTCCTCCTATTAAATAAACAGCTCCTGCAAAATCCTAGCAATTTACTGTGTATTGTTTAACAAAATTAGTCTTCACCAGAAATTATAAAATTATTCTGATTTGTATTTATTGTCTCTGGAGTTCATGAAAGCATAAGACTAAGTCTGAATGATAACAAAGTATTCTTCTGGCTAATGAAATATTCATACTCATTTGTCATCAAGACTTTAATAAGGAGGAATATAGCCTTTGCACTTCTGTTCAGTAAAGGATCAGCAAAGGTCTTTCCTTCATTTAATTCTGAATGTCTGCCATACCAATCCTAATAATTTCCCTTTCCCATACAAAAGCACAGGAGATATTTAAAATTTACTTAGAAAGATGACTCCATATTTCAGGCAGACAAATAAGGTTCATATCTTTGCACCATCCAAAACTTACAGAAATTTTCACCATTAGAACTTCACACTACTAGGAAGTTTTCTGCATGTCTCCAGATGTACCATTGTTAAGAGTCAGAAGAATCAGATTAAATAAAGAATGAAAACTACGCCATAGGTCATCTGACAACTATTAAAAATTGAGTATAATAGATTTCTCTTTGTGGTAGCATTATGTTCATGACATTCCTTACAAAAAATAGTCCTAGCAGCAGTCATTCATGCTGCTTGTTACTAAGACACTGGTCTGACTTCAAGTAGTGCTTGGAGTGCTGCCACAATGATACACAGACAGAAACATAACTATATGTAATTTTTCCATTAATTTTCTGACCCTCAGTTCTTTCATTTAGGACAGGCAGATTATATATCTGTAACTGACTGCATTCAGAATAGAGAGGAAAGCATGACAAAAGAGCAGAATTTTTAGAGGAAAACACTAAATGCTCTTCAAAAGTACAATGAGCCTGTGGGTTACTGTGGAAACATATGACAACATCACAATGATCATGGTCCCTCTTATGGAAGACTGTGAACATGGAGACAGTAACCAAGTGGGTGATGAAAAGAAAGAGAAAGGTGAAAGCTCCAGGAATGGTACCTTACTGTAAGAGCTTGCTACTGGAGTGCAGAGGGGTGTAGAAGATAGAAATAGACCTGTTTCAGAAGTACAGCATGACTTTTTACAGCTCCAGAAACACCCTTGTGTGCAGAGAATTCCTTCCCTCTGTGCCTCCGAGTGACGGCAGTAATTAAGGCAAACACCTCCTCCAGAGCCCCAACAAGTAAAAACAAAAAAAAAATCATTTATTGACCCTCGAAGTACTGCGGTGTTGATTGCTGGCTCCCACTCCAGCTGCTTCGGCAGGTCCTGAAGGTCCTCTACTGCCAACTTCCTGACTTTCAAACACCTCATTTGCAAGCCTTGCACTGCTTTACTGTGCAGTGCTGATTGCTGGCTCTCAGTCCCAGGGGGTTTCCAGTTTCACTTTTGTTTAAGATTATACTACCGTTTTCCTGCCTCACGTGCTTGTTATCAGAGCTTCTGTCACTGCTCCCTCAGCAGCTGCTTGTAGTCCTTCCTTCCCACGTGGCTAACATTCCCTTTATCCAGTTAACTCATGGTAAAAGAGCAGAACAGAAACTGGTGCAATACCCAGGTTTGTGCGTGCATTAGCAACAGGTTAATCAGATGTCATACTGAGCTGATACTGCCAATCAAAAGAGAAAGATTAATTTTCTCCAGAAAACTCTCTGAAAACTGGAACCTACTAGTAGTTGGCAGCTACAGCCACCTTATGATTTTGCCCTCCAGGAACACCTTGTTAGGAATCAGGAGGAATGACTGCAGCATGTGGAGGCAAATACAAAGAAACCTTAAAATCACTCTACCAAGAATCATACCTTGAGGAAGTGGCACCATTGCAGCCCTCTTGTCCACAGTATACCGTGAAGGCCAAAATGCTGTTTTCTCCCTTTTAGTTCTTGTGGATCTAATCAGATTGCAAAGAATGTGCCCCTGGACACAGACTTTTACACCTGGAAAGATCATCCTAATTTATGAAGGGGGAAGTGGGGTGTGCCTTCATCACCACAACTGTTTGCAGCTGAAAGCACATTATCTGATTTAACAAGAACTCTAAATTGCATTCTTAGGTGTTTCTTGTACATGCTTCATCCCCAGTCTTTCAGTCTGTCACAGAGAGCACTCACCTTCCAGCTCAGACAGTGGATGAACTTTCTATTCCAAAGGCCTTTTAGCAGATTGGTCAAAAGAAAAAGGTGTTCATTTCACAGCAGCCAGTTCGCTGCTATGAAGGAATGCGAAACATTTTCTCAGTAGTGCCTCTGAATTCTGTGAGGCTCTCAGCTGAGCAACCTTAAGCCATCAGAAATCACCACGCCACCACCTTTTGCCCAGCTATTAAACCAGCTAGTTTTTCTGTATTACAACATATATTATTAGTCAGTTGTCATAGTCCTTCACTCTTGAAACTGGAAAGAGGCCAAACTATCACTAGTGAGAAGCAACTTAGCCTACTTATATGAGTCACTGACATATTCTTTTAGTTTATTGCTAGCTGACTTCTGCAGAGCCTTCAAACCTTCTGCCAGCATATAAATTTCTTCTATACCTATGAAACAAACACCTGAAAGGGAGCTGCACTCACATCACCTTCCCATATATTATCAGGTGTTAAACTCGAGTCACTTACTCTACCACCTGTCCTTCCTCTGCATTTGATGACAATATATATGATTTTCAATACAGCAATCAGTGTAGTTTTATAATCATTTTTCACTGAAACAGTGCCTTGCCACAAAACATGAGGCATCATACCAGATATATCTTATAAGCAAATTCCTTACCTTTCAGCACATTAAAAATGTGCATTACAAAAGAATGTAAGACCAAGAGCTGAAAAATATCCTTCCAATTAAACTAATGGGAGATTTTCCCTATAAATCCCTATAAATTGCATTGATTTTTTAAGACTTTTCCAAAAGCACAAAAGATAATCCATTTTTAAATACTCTAACTTTTTGAAGATGCACTATTTTTCCTCGAATTCATTTTTAATTACAGAAAAAAATTTGAATTATGTACCATCTCTGCTGTATTTATCTCATCATCTCTCCTGGCTCGCCTCTCAGAACCATTAATTCAATGCTCCACCTGCTGCAGTTGCTCATACTGCAAGTGACATTTATGTTAGGTTTGTTTCCTCAGAAGAAAATGTATTAGAAAAGGTAGTCTGACAGGTCTTTGTATCCATTTCACAGGCTACACAAATTTTAAAGATCATCCAT
Source organism: Myiotriccus ornatus (assembly GCA_036023395.1). NCBI lineage: Eukaryota > Metazoa > Chordata > Aves > Passeriformes > Tyrannidae > Myiotriccus > Myiotriccus ornatus. The sequence goes on along the minus strand of JAYRBT010000181.1, from coordinate 20,062,504 downwards.
GTTACTATTCACAGAAACGATGAGAGAACAAGTGAAGACAACACAATGTGCACCAAACATGCCCTCTTCTTTCAAGTGAGGTGGAATTAATCACATTTATCATTCATCCCTCCAGTAGGTCTAAAATACAGTGTAAAAAATATGCAAGACACGAAAACTGCCAACCCCCTTTACATCTTTTACAATGCCTCCTACTTTATGTACTCAGACTGAGTTTATTCCCCATTCATCCAGGAAAACTGCTATCAACAGCAATACTGCATTCTTTCAATATCAGAAATAAGGCTTTTAATTTATTTTTTTTTCAAAACATGTTTTATAGCAATTCGGTAGAGCAAACAGAGCAGTGTAACAAATGGCTCAGTGACAAGTCGCATGGACGTGCCACAACATAACAGCATTGCCCCACGGCAGAGAGGAGGTCAGTGCACACTAGTTACATCCAGAATGTCCAGCTAACATATTTAGAGATCAGGAACCTGAAGGAACCTGAAGGGAACAGCTTCTGCTCTCCCATACCTCCAGGTTTTGCTGGCTAATCTTACAGTACTAAAAAGTATGTGATAACAGGGACAGGGAACTTTCCAATAATTTCTCCTTTTTCTAAATAAAAAAGTGACCTGTACTGAAGAACAGCTGTTTAAAATAATTTTTAAAATAAATGCCTCAGTAAGGTCATAGATACTGCAAAAACTGTGGCGAGCTAAGCGTTTGCAAGCAAATAATTTTCTGCCACCTGCTGGAGTCTTGGTATGTTCAGAGGACTGTCCCCTCAGGCCTTCTTAACCCTACAGGTAAACTTTTCTCTGAAAATCATTGTACCACACTAAGCTATTCTCCATTTCCATTTTCTCTCTGTTTATCGTAAGGAAAGATCCTCAAGAGAGAAGAGTTACTGAAACCTCTTGTCCTGCTTGTCTATCAGGCCCAAAGTAACCACCCTTCTACCCTTCAGTTCATGCTAAGCTGGACAACAGAGGATAGTAGAAGTAGGAAGACCATGGAAGAGATGAGAACTGTCAACAGCATTGGTCATCAAAGAAAAACAGAACAAATTAGCCTTACAGCTGGACTATCATGAACCATTTCCCTCTCTCTCTGACATTTGCACAATGCCCACACTGAGGGTAGAAGTAGCAGAGAACACTGTGATGAATCAGAAAACTCTCCACCAGGCAGAGTTCAGTAAAATTCTGCTTGTGCAGGGAAATATTTATGAAACAATGGTTGGGTTTTTTATTTTTTCCAAGTAGTAGTCAAATGTAAAGACAAGGTTTCTTTTCGGATCTGCCTCACTCTTCTAGTTCTACGCCTACCCAGAAAATCATAAAGAACAGAGACAGCACTTTCAAACTGTGTTAAGCAGCACTCATTGTTTCAGATTTCAATGTCAGGAACAAATGTTCGCCAAATATTCCTACATTTTCCTTTATTATCCACAAAAAAGTGCCAGAGATGCCTCTACCTTCTGATATCTAAAAAAGAGCCCAGCCTATTTTTATATACAACACACCACTTCCATATGAATCTCAAATCTATTAAGCGTCCACCTTAAAGCTGTACTTAAGCAGCCCATGGTAAAAAAAGTGCTCCTGCCCTGTAGAATATTATGAAGTCTTTACCAAAACATTTACAGTATTCTTTTTATTACTGACACAGAGTCCTGCTAAAAAACTGTTCTGCAAAAAACTTCTCTCCCCTGAAAGCCATAGGTAGAAAACAGAACCCCTGGAACAAGATGCAGGACCGCAGTTAAAAAGCTCTATTTGAGACTTGCACACCTAAGTCCAAGAAAGAGGAAAGGCTGGGAAGGCAGCAAAGATAAGGCACAACTGCATACCTACAAGTTCAGTACAGCCTCCATGGTGGAGCTGAACTGCGTCAAGGGCAGAATAGAGCTTTACTTGGTACTATGACAAGCTGATACACCTGGAGCTTGGGGTAGCCTTACCAGAGTAGGTACCACAACACTCCACAAGATCCTCCACCTTGTCCAAAAACATTTATATATTTTCAGTTCACAACGCGTTTTGGAGAAGCTTGGTACACTGTACAGATCAATGTGCATTCTATAGCTATATCTATCTTGCAAAGACAGCTTTGTCAAGGACACAGGCATCTGCTGGCTAACAGGAGTCAAATCTTTTATATACATGGGTAACTGCATATCTCTGCAAAAAATGTGCTAATCTAACTATATTTTGTCTTGCAAGGGTGAAGATCACCTTAGCGCGACAGTGCCAACTGTCTTGTCATTAGCTCCGTTATCACAGTGACTTAAAGAGAGCTACTCTTGTTACTACACACATAAGAACCCCTGCAGGAACTGCTGGGGTTTTTTAAAGAGCTAACACTTACAATGTGTAAATCCTTAGCCAGAACCTGTTACCTACAGTATTAATGTTTTCAGTGAAGTGATTTTTCTGTTTAAAATTTTGGATAATGAAATCCCCAGGTTTCATTTCACAATAGGTTGGCACTGATGGTCATGAATCCTGATGAGAAAGAGAGCTACCATTTTATTTTTTTGGCAAAGTACCCAAACAAGAGAAAGTATACCATGAGTCAATTCTTCAGACAGGAGTTATAATGAAAGCAGTCCAGGCTGCACTCCTCACAGTCCATTCCTTCTTATAGTGTGAAGGTTGTAAAAGCTTATTCCTCCTCCAATACTGTAGGCACTTCATCACATCATAACCATCAAGACTACAAACTCGTAACTCGAGACTAGCAGCTTTTAAGGTTTGCTTTATAACAATCACTCTTTTGAAAGAAGCCAACAAGTAAGGCCTGGAGAAACCAAGCACCGAATTTTCTTTCTGAAATGAGACTGAAGAGTTCCCTAAAAAATATACCTAAGAATTTTACCAGTTCCAGAGATTTGTATTTCATCATGCCATGTACCGCTCAGTGCAAAAGTCTCTCCCTAGCCGGTAGTTCCTGCACCGCAGTAGAAAGAGAAGTGGCTGAACAAGCCCACAATCACCAGGGCAGTTCAACCCTTAAGGAATGTCCGTGAATGGAATTAACACCTCTAATGCAACCTGTCAAATACAGCTGTGCTGTTACAAATGTATGAAGGCTCCACTGCAAAATAACAAGAGTCATTACCTGTTATTTTTAATTACATGTTCTCAGTAACTTTTTTTCACAGTGTTCTTGGCATTAAGATGAAATCAGGAGTCAGCTATTCTGCCTAGCTCAACAGTCTAACTTCATTACTTAAGAAAGAAAAAAATAAAAAGGTTAAGAAATACAGCTCCAAGCAGTGTAACAGTTCCCAGCCACTAGCTGACCATCTGTAAGACAATTATGACATGTTAGCAGAACGAGATAAGGACTTGTCTATTTTGCAGGAAAGGAGTCAGAAAACCACATCTGTTTTTTCTCCAGGGTGCCATAAATGGCAACATTTAAAAACTCTTTCTTACCTAATCCAGTTCGATTCAGGACTTGCTGTGTTCTCAGCTGCTGAAACAACAAACAGAAAAAGCAAAAGCTTGACAGTCTTCAAGACACTTGAGATCTCTGGCATTTCTCCAGCTATTTCAAAGTAACAGGCTACCCAAGCTAACAGTTGTCTACATATACAAACCCGACTGACTGCATTATAGTTCTATTCCAAAGCTGACTAACAACAAAAGATAAGGAGAAAAAGGCTGCATTCCTTACCTGACATAGCTCCTGTTAGCCATATGCTCAGCTCAGCAAAAGGTACTGTCTCTCTGAGCAATAAACCTAGAATAGGTAAAGGCTGAATTATTAACAAGAACATGAGGAGGCCTCCAAAGCACATGATGAATGAAACAGAAATTCAAAGCTTACAGTCTGATTTAGTTTGTAAAGGGAACTTAGCTTAATCAATCTATTTTGAACACTAAATGGCACATAGAAGGATGATGCTTTATGGCAACACATGGGAATGATGAACACAGTCCCTTAAACTGCCTTCACATCACTCTTTTACCATGTACAATTTCGCTAAAATGGAAATATCTGGCTTTTAATATATAGTTGTTGTATATGTTCCCATTCCACTCGTCACCTCTCTTTTCAGTCATTACCTGTTTGTGTGCTTCCAACATTCTGTTTTGGCCTCCAGCTTTTTGTGCCCAACACCGTAGATGTGCTCTTCAAGCAACTTATAATTGCACTGATACAGTCTCTAAGTTCATACTGTATTTCAGGTTTAAAATTGGGTCATCCAATTAACTTTGAATATGGCACAGCACAGCAGGAATGAAATCTATGGATATCTGGGCAAAGGCTGGAACTACTTTTACATAACTTTGTGTCTTTGATACTGCTGATAGCAATTAGAAAGTACCAACAAACGTAAGAAACCTTGCCAGGATGAAAGCAGAAACTGACATCAATTTTTCCTCTCAAGAGAGAATTTTCTAGTTCCTCTGTGTTCTGTTCTGCAGAATTCTTATTATTACTTGCAATGCCATGCAGCAGACACTAATGATTAGGCCAGCATTCAGAAAGTCACCTTATCTGTTCAGACACTTCACAGTGCTCCCGCTAGATGCTAGGTTTTTAACTCTAGGGATGGGAGACACAGGACTCATCTTAAGTATTGAAATGTGAATATCCATATCGAAGCTGAACATTTACACTGACATTCACAACAATGAGAAAGTAGGACCAGCATACGGAGCCTGGAGGGGACCATCACTCAGGAAAAGTACACATCAGAAACTCTTTGTTTGCATGGTGCCCCTGTGAAACTGGGACCGAGAGCCTTAACTTCCATACTCCACTCAAGTACCTTCCCCTACTTGGAATTCACCTTTTTGTCTTAAACCTTAATCTCAACTCTAGGTTTGAATCTCGGGCAGTGAAGGGGCTGGTTCTCACAATTAGACACAAAGGAAGATGCACAATTAGTTCCTGAAATACTAGGATTAATATTAGCTCCAGGTAACTACAAGGCAGGAAGTGTTTATTTATTAACAGAGGTGCTCTCGCTTTACAGAGCTGACCTAGCTATTTAATACACTATTTTCAGTCATTGAACACAATGTGGGAATAATAATTCAGCTCAGATTAAATACAAGCAGATCTTTTGTTTTTTTCACCAAAATGTCCAGCTTAATATATTGTTGAAGGTTTCAGCCATGAACAGTGACCCCTCTGGAAATTATATACCTTTCAACTATTTCCAGCTGCTTAACACAGAAATCTCCAGGGGTTAGTGGAAGCATTGCTCTGGGAGTTGGAGAGGTAAATGATTCCCTATTGTTTCCGCTACAGTAGTGACATGAGACTGAAGGAGATGGAATTTTCTTATGAATCGCGGAAAGTGAGCCAGGTCCATGCAAAACCAAAAAATACAGTGTCCATGCAGAACGTTAGAGAAACAGCTGCCTGAATAGACTGACAGCAGTAATTATGCTGTTATTTCAAGTGGGCTGAACACATTCACCAGCACAGCACACAGAACACACCTCCCTCCACAGTCCATACGTGACCATCAGCACAGGAAGAAAGGAAGGAAAAGTTACTCCAGCAACTTTAATTCTCATCAACCATAATGACATCAGGGATGAGCAGGCAAACTTAGATCCACTTTCCACACCCTTATACTTTCTCTTTATATTCTAACCAAGAAAGTAGTGGCTACAAGGGCAGAAGAGAAAGATGCAAGTGCTGTGAGCCAGATTTAACTCTTCCCTTATTCTGAAACATTTGAGTCTCATACACGCTTTAAGACTAAAGGTGACTCCTTTTATTAATTCATATCATGCTATGCCAGGAGATTAATTAGCTTTCCTGAATTTTCATCTATTTCATAAGAAATATTGTAAAATTAGCTTAGTCTATTGTTTTCACACACGTAGTTCTGCAAACGTCTCCTTTTTCTACATGCAATATCAATACTCCTCCTCACAGCAGGGTTCAGTCCGTGTCTGAGGAAGAAACAACTAGATGAGAGGTAGAGAAAAAAAGGACCAGCCAGCAAGAAGCTACTGACATGCCTTGTTCCCTACAAAACAGCAGCCAAGAATGAAAAATGTCAATCCCTCCCCCCTCATCATGTGCCATTCCCACAGGCCAATTCTCAGCTGTGTTCAGCAGAGCTTCTTGCCTACTGTGCAGCATTCAGATGGAAAAGCTCAGCCTTACATGGTCAGACATTTATCCCAGAGCAGTGACATTAGAGACACAGCAACCCAGCTTTTCTGCTTTGGGATAAGGAAAGCATGTACGGCCTTACACGATGCATTATTCAGAGAACTCTTTCCCAGAGAGGGAAAAATTCCCTGCAGAAATTTTGCACAATTAAAAAACAGCAGTTTCTCAAATTATTTTCTGGATTTTTGATGTGGCACGTTAATCACGAGGCCTTGCTCTGTGAATGCTGCATCAGGTTCATTGTGGGGTTTCCTCTTGAAGTACCACACAGATGAGCCACATCTCATCACTCCAGACAAACCACCCTTTCCTCACTATTTACCATCACGTGTCCAACTGCCAAAACAAGAGCTGTGCAAAGAGGTGAAAGATGAACAAAAGGCAGGGCAAGTTAGGAAGGCACCAGCAGGAGACTGGTTTCATGCATTTCATTCATCCTTCTCCAGTTCTACCTGCAGCGCAGTCAACCCACTGTCCACAAACAGAAGAACAGGTGCCTTCCTCAGCTGCACACTGGAACTCCTTGGGAACCAACACCTTCACTTCCATCCTTTAGATTCCCCTGCTGCAGCTCCCTTACCTTCTTCCTATCTCCCCTCCCCATTTTAGAAGCTACACGGCTTTATCAAGCAGCACAGAGATAAACTACCACAGCAAATGAGTACTCACGTGTGATTCCTCAGGTTAGCACTGTGAGGCATATGGCTCCATATTTTCATTTCTAATACAGGAGTCTTCACTAAAAATGCCCATTCTGAACTTGTGTCCTGGATGATTGCCAGATACATTGCAGCTTGCTTATTCTGCTGCAGTACCGCTCCGTTCAAACTCATGAAAAGGAATTAAACAGTAAGAACAACAAAAAAATCCTACTCAATGAAGTGCTGATTGTTCCTGCAGCTGCAGAGCACTCCCAACTTCCCTGAAACAATCAAGCCCAAGATGCCTTTCTGTTCTCTGGCTCTATGTTATTGCAGTTCAGCCATATAGTAGATTGGTAAAAAGTTCCATGCTCACCTGGCCAGTTATGATCAGGGTTCTTATGAGGCTTTTTTTCCCTTTCTCCTTTTCTGGTGCTGATCCATAGGCTTTCCTCTCTTGTATTTCCTTGGATTACTAGAATCCATTTCTAGGGAAGGCAACTTTGTAAGAACTAACAAAAGAGAAGCTACAAACCCACCGTGTATCTCATAAAGTGTGTTCAGATGACAATTTAAAACTAGGGCTAGGTTAAAAAAACTCCAGACAACAAAACCCACCAACTAAATCTTTAAGCAGAACAAAAGCAAAACATTATGATAATTTTCAGGACTTCAAAACCCTTTCCTATACATGAATGTTCTTTGATTACTCTCACAGCGCTGCACAGTGAATCAGCACTTTATTCATTACTCTCTTCTCTTCCACTTCCTCAGTGGCAGAAGGCTGGTAAAGACAGTAACTTCTGTTTTGTGACACAAAATGTGCCTCTTCCCCAGACAAGCCTGCACTCAGGAGACCCTTGTTAGTGAGCCTCTCCGGGCATTAGCACAGCAAGAATCATTGTCTTTGTCCAGTGAACTTTTTATTGTGAACGCATTTGGCAAAAACACTGCAAAATTGGTCCTGGCAGCTCTTAAAGCAACTAAACAGCCACTGCACTGCTCACTAAATCTCTCCTCCTTGTAGTAAGAAAGTCAATAATACAGGTACAATATTTCTTCTAATCAAGGATTTTGGATGGTCCCGGATGAATCACCTACTCTGCACATCCATCAGCAGGGCAGCACATAACGCCAAGGAAGGACTCAGAGAGTGGCCCTCGCTCCTATGTGAATAACGGTATTGCTGCAGATAATGTGCCTATAGCTTCCTAACTGAGGAACACCAAGAAGCAGCAAGTACCAGCACAGAAGTTCGTATCTTCCCTGTATCTAAAGCAATCAATTTGCACTTAAACCGACTTTTGGTTTTAAAAAGGGTTTGAAATGGCTTTTAGAAATCCATATCCACCTTGACTTCTAGCCAGATTGCCATATGAAAATCTCAGCCCAAGAGAAAAATAGCTCTGCTTGGTTCAAGTCACATCTTTATTTTTTGAATAAAACTTGGGTGAACTCTTCTGGTTTAACTTTTTGTGCTGCAATATCAATAATTAACACAACTTGGATTAACTTGAGGATTAAAGTATATAAGGATAGAAAATGAACTGCATTATAGTTTGCAACTGCACATTAAGAATGAGCTGGACTTCAATTCGGGGGTATAAAACGAGTCTAGAAAATGAACTCGTCGTATTTTCAGAACACATTCTTACAAGACTCCACAGTAGGTTAAGATACATCCAATTCACTGCTTTTGCCAGAAAAGAACTCAGTAACTGCATCTGACTTGCTGACAGTGACTACCACTACTCCACATCATACTACCTGAAATTTCTGTATAAGAACATCGTTTCCTATCTAATAATTTCAAAATACCTCAAAACAGCAATCCTTGGCTTTCAGTGCAATGAAACTGCAATTCCAGAGCATCGCTTTTGAAGGGGAGAATGAAGTGAGAAAACCTAGCTTTTAAAAGTGAAAACTAAAAATCATTTTGTATTCACCAAAATAGATGCACTGCTTCAGAGAAATAATTAGAAAGACAATTTAAGTTAGCCTGGTCTCAATTTGTGTCCAGCATCATCTATAGATAATGCTACCTTTTCCTTTCTTTCGCTAATAATAGCATACCTCTATGTACCAGGAAGGAAGAAAAGGACACTACATCTGCTTAAAGGCATTTATCAAGTGTTATAGTATTCACAATGTATATATATGGTTCACTAATTACTAGAAGGTCGCTTAGAGAAGTACCGTACACTAGAGTCAGATCTACTTCGGCATTTAGGGAAACTTACAGAGACTCTTCTTCAATTATTCAGGGCCTTGTCCCGATGGGCCTGAATCCCGTGTCACGCCCACTTACTTCTTGCCTTGTAGTAACTTCTGCCATTTTTAATCATGAAGATTTTTTTTTTCCCTGAGTATTGCTTACCTATGGATTTTGGAAAAACAGGTGGAGCTGGTCACCCCCTGGGAGGCGCGGTACCCGCACAGCCTCAGCACCAGTGCTTGTAATGGCGCTGCACCAGCGGCCGCGGGCAGCCCAGGACCCACCTCAGCGGGGCAGAGGCCGCGTCCCCTCCCCGCCGCAGTACCCGGGGCTGAAAGCAGACTTCGCTGGGGCCACGGCAAGCTCCCGCCGCCAGTGACAAGGCCTGCCAGCATCGACTCCCTTACAGAGGTGACAAGCCCTGCCCGGGTCTGAGAGCCAGAGGGCTGCAAGGCAAATGGCGAGCGCCATTCCGAAGCCCCTTACGGTTTTGAGGCGCGACCCCCATCCCACCCGGCGGCGGGCCGGGTCCGCAGGGCCGGAGCCCTGGCGGGAGCTGAGCACACCTGAGAGACAGTGTTGTCTCTGTCTCGGCACAGCTGAAGACCTCGGACCGCGGCACCCGCCCCCCGGGCCGAGCGCTGAGGCGGCCCCGCGCCGTGCGGGGCGGGGGCGGCGCTCGGCCCCGAGAGGCGGCGCGCGCCGCTCCCTCAGGGCGGGCGCGGCCCGGCGGCTCCGGGCGAGGGACCGGGGGAAGGGCCGGGGGCGTTCGGAAAAGGTCGGTCAAGCACCGTGAAAGAGTAATGTTCGGTGAGCTTTCACAGAGATAAAACCAAGGTGTAGATGTGCATAGCTAGCAGCATCACTGGGACTAAACGCCTCAGTCGTCTCTGTGCATTCAGTTCAGTGGGGAGAACAATGAATTGCGAGCGCAGCTCCACCTGTGCTGTGAGAAACAGGTCCTGGTGAAGGAAATTATTTTAAAAATCATCTTAAAATTAGTGTGGAGGAGATGTCCCAGCTCTGGACTTTTCCTTTTGTACCCATTAGTCTTTATTTGAGCTTGGTTATAACCATTTTTCATATTGCTTATAGTTGCCTGCTGAGGAGAAACTCAGGTAGGTATTTCTCTTAGACACTTTTCTTTGTTTACAAAAAGTCTTAGTAAAAGGGGAGGCTGTTCCTTTGCTCAATAGGCCGATGCTTTTTCTAAGTGACCACGTCACAGGGGCTCCTTCTAACTCAGTTTTCTGCAGCAATCTCTGCGTTTTTCCAGCTCATCAGGACCACCCTCTGCTTTTCCATGGAGGTTTTAACTGTACCCATCTCATACAATCTGGTACAAAGAGAGCAACTGCTGCATTTATCAGCTTAGCGAGGGTGACTCACCCCGCAGCATCCAATACCTCTTCAAATATGAAAGCATTAGTTGTTATCCATATTTAGCAGTAGTCTGTAAGCAATCTTCATAATTAAAAAAAGGTTTTTATCCACATACCTTTTCATAATTATTTAAGATGCAAATTTTAAAGACTGAGGAGCAATGGCATTTCTCTGCAAAACTCAGCACCACCTTTGCCTTTTGCTCTACCAGTGTTGTTTTAATAAGTTTCTAACAGTGAATTGTTATAATTTTATTTTACCTTTCTCTTGATTAGTGAACTCTGTGCTTTGTAATCCTACAGGCACACTTTTTTCACCTACTATCCGTATTATAATAAATTACATCAAGATAATCCTGTATCAAAACTGAAAATAACTGATGTCAAACCTTGATTAAGATGGTCAGTAGGAAATGTAAATCTTAGCATTTTCTCAGAATTTAGCCCATGACAGCGTTAGAATTTGAGGTGGTACAACAGTCTCCAGAAGTTTTGTTGTGCAGTGCTCCATTTCACACTACTGTTTTGTTGAATTTTTGTACACTGAAGTATGCAAAGTCTTCATCATAGGCCATTATTTTCTCTTGTCTGCAATTGTAAAATCACAGAATCACAGAATATTCTGAGTTGGAAGGGACCATAAGTATCATCGAGTTAAACTCTTAAATGAATGGCCCTGTAGTATACAGGATTATATGAACACTGTAACAACAAATTCAAATATAGACAGCAAATAATAATATAAACATACATCACCATCAACAGCCTTGTCTAACAGGGTTGTGCATAAGGTTCTGAAGTGTCAATATTTTTTTTATCAAGTTATGTAAGAAGCACCTAGATTTAAGCAAACACCTACAGTGTAGTATTCTGCATGTATTTCTCAGGATACCCAAGAAATCTTTGATTATCAGAATCTAGAAACTCTGGGTATTCCCAGATTTCTCCCAGATTCTTAGGTTGGTCTTTGAACCACAGAAATTTCCTCAGTTATCACTAAATGATTTTGGTTCATATAATCTAGACCTTTGGGAGTTCTGTTACAAGTACTCATATTTTAATCTTCATTTCTCTCCCTGTACCTCTTTTGTTCTGATGCTGATGGTTTATTTCTCCCTTTCACTAGGTCTGTGCAGTCCCACTAGAATTGCTTTTCCAGACACTGCCAGCCTGTTCAACATACCTTGTTTACAGTCAGGGTACAGTCACAGTGAGTTGCCACCCTTCTGGAGCTTCACAAGTGGTATGGTTATAGACTTCATATCCCACACTAGATTTCCAAACACACAGCAGTCTTCCATTTTGCAGCAATTTTCATTGCTGTGTGGCTTTGTAAGTACAACTGAAACTCATAACCTGCCAGTAGAGTCATCCTTGGATTGCAGAAACACCATAATGAGGAATTTGAAAAGGCAGCTAATTTATTGAAATTTAAGATTTAAAAAACCCAAACACAACCCAAACACAACGTAATCCCCCTTTAACTTCTCAATTTCAGCAGGAATAAATATCAAAGCACATAATCCTTTCATTTTTGTAATGTTATAAAGGTTAATGTTACTGTTTGCAGTAATGGGAAGTGTTGTCCATCCTAAACTACAATTCACATGAACATTGCTTATTCTGAAGCTAAACCAAAACAAGCCATATTTAAGTACAGCTATTACTTTTTATTGTTGCTTGCAAATCTTAGGTAGAAAAAAACAATTCTTAATTGTTGTAGTGCTTCTGATTACATGTGCAGTAATGACAGACCCATTATACAATGGCTGCACTAATGCAAGCCATTCCTACTCTTAAAATGCATTTGAAAATTAAATAATTTGTCATTTATATGGCCACAATAGATGCCAGAAGGTGAAAAGCTATTATTAAATGAAATGTTATAAAATGCTATAGCCTGAAGAATTGAATGGAAACAAAATATTTCATAGCCAGTAAATAGTCTGCAGTATTTAACTGATGAGCTTATTCAAAGTGTATTCCATGGAAGTTCAGTGGCTGAACATTAAGTAGGTTTTTTGGGGAATCTGTTCCTGTTTAAATTGTCATACAATATTGACTTATAGAGAAACATGTAACTAACAAGTTATAAATGGAAGGATTTTATTCAAAAAACACATTATAAAGTAACCTACTCTATTTGTAATTAAAAGTTGAGATGCACTGTCTTACCCTGATTTAAAATCTTAAAATGTCTTTATGTAAATGGATATACACAACCATTCACCACAGTAAATTCCTTTAAAAGTTAGGAGGACTTCATGCTTTTAAAATGCCTGTTCATCCTGCGTGCATTTTTCTTTGTCCGGAGATGGACTTACGATTACAAGAATGCATGATTGCATTAAGCTACACACATCATAAACAGGGGTGCATCAGAACTTAATGTAATACTACTAAACAGGTTTGTTGGAAGGGAAAGAACAGTTGCTGAAGAATTTAAGGACACTGCTGAAACGTTTACTGCTTTCATTAAAATTGTGAGGAGCTTTTGAATTTTGGGTATGCAAATACAGATACAGCACTATGAATTCCAAGCATCCAAGTTACGGTGTATTGTGTCATACTGTCTTGTGCTACCAGGTCACATAGGTACTGCTCTGGTTTTCCTTTCTTAGCTTTTAAATAAATGCAAATGCACCATTTTTAAGGGTTGCCACCATCTTGAAGAAAAGACTGTGTGTAAGGGGTTTGGTAGCCAAAGTCTTATTGCAGTAAATATTTCTGCGCACACAAATATCATTGCTCTAGCTGAGGCGTCTAGTTTTCTTCTCTTGCACTAGGAGAAAAATCCTGAATACAAAACTACTGCATTACCTGAATCCTGAGGACAGAAAGGGCAAAGCAACTGAGGAGTTTTACAGCATGGATAGACCAAAAAAACATCAAAGAGGACTGAAAAGGAGAGAAAACTTCCATTCAGATTCTTCAGCAATGAAGGAAATTAAATACCAGCAATGGTAACACGTAAGAGTGGGTTCCACTGCCTCTGAAATCAAAGGAAGTAATGAGAAGAATATTGGAGCTTTATGCTAATATTCAAAGATGATTTAAAGAAGCCAGCAGCTGCAGAGTACTCAGATAAGGACTAGAGAAGTGCAGCAAAACTATGTCGATAGCAGCACAGCATTAAAGAGTAATTACACTAGCACCGGCAAAGAGCAGAGCAGCAGTGCAACAATATAACAATTCTAGCCAAGACTAAAGTGCGAGGTACAGAACCATAGTCCAGCCCTTACAAATCATAAGCACAAACTGCAGACCTCAGGCAGATGCCTGGAAACAGAAGGGGGGAGATAGAACACCTGATGTAGTGATAGCACTGAAATGTAAATAGCATTGCTAAACTACAGTGAGTTGGAATTATATTGGATTCATTCCCAGCTCCGAACTCCAGAGGAAAGGTGACTCAAAGGACTTAAAAGCCAACAACAAAAATATACATGGAAGATCCTACACAGTGTATACTCTAGATAGCAATTCCAAGAGAAAGAGCCACACAGAGTCTAGCAAGTGATGCGCACCAATTAGCGGTACCTAATGTACGGCTCCTCCATAACACAAGTTACCCAAATACCATCAACTTACCCTTTTTTCTGCAGAGCTCGAATGGGATGCTCCCCACAGTAATCCTTACTCTTGCTTTGTACAGCTTTCTTCACAGAGGGAGTAGTGCCATTACAAATTCTCACAGCTAATTATTATTTTAAAATTATCATTATCACAGAATATTCTGAGTTGGAAGGGACCCAGAAAGATCACAGAGTCCAACTCCTAGATCTGTGTGGAACATCCCCAAGAATCACACCCTGTGCCTGTTATTATGTTTAAATCTATACATTTACCCTTAGTGGATGAACATCTGAACCACTGAGTGGCCTGTATCACTCAAATGCTAGGTCAGAGTAAGTATGTAGGACATATTTATTGTAAGTTCGGTTCTTTGGGTAAGTTCAGCTTCCAAAGTGCCTTCTCCTTATCTCTTCCCAGATACCACCTTTTCCCTCCCTATAGGTGCAGAAAATTAAAAGCTGCAGAAGAGTAAAATGGTATCTTTCATGTTAAGGATATCTTATGCAAATTCCCTATAATCATGCTGTATACAATTCTAATAAATAGCAATGCTGGCTAGGATAATTCTAGTTCTTTATTTGCTGCTTTTCTCCTTACAGCTAATGAATTCCCTTAGTGTTCAAAATCCATCTTTCCTGCCACACACTTACAAGGGTAAATCACTTGAATGGGCCATTTATTGTTGCTAGGGGAACCACCTTGTTGGTATTCACACATGATAACATGTCTTTTGACATATGGTTCTGAGGACAAGATGCAACACAGCTCTGCAGCATTGGGTGAAAAAAATGTATTGCCGCATGCCTGGAAATATCCTCCCACGGAAGGGCAGCGTTACTTAATACCTTAGCTCCAGATTGCTTTGGATTTGTTTCTTTAGACAGATAGGAATTGTAAAATTATATGCAATAATCTCATTATTGGTTCCTAATTTTGCCCAGAACTCAACCAGAAAGAATACCAGTCTGTAAAATAGGTGTTGCTAAAATAGCACCTTTCTAATTTTTTTTACTCTTTTCCTTGTATAAGGAAAAATTTCTGTATGAAATCTTGCTATTATTTAACTAAAAATACCCAATCCAAGTAGGGCTAAAGTAGAAGTAGGAGTAATTTCTAAGTAACCAGGTTATTTGAAAGTTATTTCAATTACATCAGTCATCTGTTGGAAAGTATAAATTGTACAAATACTGGACTAGACTCATGAAAGGCAATAAGCCTCTTTAACCCTCAGAAAGTATTTGTTTCTTGAGACAGCAGCTTCTGGCAGGACAAAAAAGATGACATAGAGATACTGAGGAGGTATTATTCTGTCCAGAGTCATGGCTGACTATGAGAAACAACCCCATTTTAATTTCCTGTTGATTTTGGTTACTGCCAACATATCTGTGTGAGGAGGGACATCTGAGGTTCAAGGCAGCAAAGTTTGAAAACATGCAGGAAGTATGAAAGGGCTGTATCTCACTTAATTCTTGTGTGCACATATGTATTTCTTTGATGATGGAAGATCCTACTACCTGGATTTGCTCAAACACCAGTTGATCTAACATTAGAGGAGCACTTAAGATTTACTTACTAATCCAAACAGGAGGTGTTCCCTGTCTTAAAGGAGCTTACAAAAGTTGAGACAAAACCAACAGGATACAGCAGACTGCTAGAGAACGTAAATGAAATGATTATTAACATTTCCTTCAGCTCACCCTGAAAAGCTTAGTTTAACAAACCCCGCATGTCTAGTTTATACAAGCAGTTCTCACCAAGTACCTCATTGCAGAGCTGAGATTAAAACAGCAGCTCCACGCTAAACTCTCTTGAGAACTACAGAAAATGGTTCTAGAACACAGACAGTATCTCTTAAGGTCTGTGGAGATACTTTGAAAAAATGTAAAGTTAGTTTTAAGTTTTCAAATTATGACCAGCAATATAGAGCAAGAAAGCAGCCACAGTCTCTACAAAATAGTTTTCAAGTTGTACCCCCTGGCTAACTCTGCGTGAAGTACTCTGGGAAAATGCAATTTTATTTGAAAAGTGTTGCTGTACAGTTGCAGAGGACTCTACAGCTGGTTTAGGTTTCTTTTTTTGTGGAATACTAGAGGAACAAAGTAGTTGCTATACAACATGGAGACAACAAAGGCATGAAAGAAGAGAGCTCCAGCTTCTCAAAGAAACAGAAAGAAAATAACCCTCCTCACAGCAAACTGAATTAGTGGCTTCAATAGCCAAGTGTAAAGGATATTCCCTGTCAAATGAAAAACAGAGAATTGCTCGTTATCTGCTTTAGGTATTTGCCAGTATTTAACAAGTAATGCCCAAGAACATGTTGTTCTGATTTGGTAAATACTTCAGTTCCGTTCTACATTAAAATGAGACCATACCCATTTCATCTCCAGATTTAAGGCCATAGTGTAGGGACAGTAAATATTTTAACAATAGTTTTTCTAAGTGCTAGGCATGGAGATTACTTGTTTTTTCCAGTTCTCATCTCTGAAAAGTATCTTGCCTTTTTTTTGTTCAAACATTAAACATAAAAAAAATCCAAGGAATAAGCCCAGCATAACTGATTTCAATCAGAATTCTTAAAAAATTTAGTAGTAACAAGCCATCCTATGATAGGAAATGTATTAAATAACAAGTGATGTAAGCAATTCCAGTAGCTCGGTTAACACAGACATTATGGGCAGAATACAAAATTGGCTGAGGGGGTTTGATTTCACAGGAAAACAGTTTTCTTCCAGAAAATTCCTGCTCCATGACAGCAGGTAATGGAAGAAGGAAAAAGAAACCCATTAGCTGCAGTTCTTAAAACATTTGTTTCCACACTCAGTGGAAATGAAAGGTTAGGCATCCATGTGGTACATACAAGGGATAAAGACAAAAGGAATAATAAGTTGTTTATTGGGCAGTAAATCATTCAGTGATGAGAGGGGTTTCCATGGAACCAGCTCCCAATTTTCACAAATTCAGACCAGCCTGCTCTACATCAAGTGACAGAATTACAGGAAATGGCTTTTCACATAATGGTACTTCAAGAAAAGCTCATTTTGAGACATTTTAACTGTAACTTGGAGCTAAATTTAGTATGTTTTTCAAAAGTGTGAGGTTTTTTTTCCCCATATTTTCCTGTACCATAAAAAAGCATACATTGCAAAAGACATGTTTTAGGGTAGTAAGGGTAGCTTTTTGAAACTATCATTCATTTAACAAGGTTCAGTTTTGCTTTCTCAGTAGTATTTCAGAGAATCAGAATATTTAAAGCATATGGCATTAAATCTCCTGAATTATGACAGTGGTAGGAAAGTACAAATGATACAGTGAATAACAGAAAAAATTAAAACCTATCAATTAAAAGGATTTTTAATTTGGTAAAACACTCTGGCCCATCTCTACAGCTAGGAATTCATGAAGTGTTTGACTTAACAGAGAATATGCTTTTCTTGCTTAAGGACATCAATTTGCAGCAACTGATAAGCTCATACAACCAAGCAAGATGACAAGTGCAGTGACAGGACATTGCAGGAAGAGAAGAGGCTGGGGAGGTCACAAGGCTGAACTTGCAGCAGCTGAGACTCTTCTCAGAGTAAGAGAATTTGCAGGGAAACAACTGCACATCTGAGAAAACACGTGAGTAGGGACTTCAGGCACTGTGCCCTCCCAAAAGGACATTCATGCAGCATGGCCTTCAGCCCAGCAGTGTGGATCTCACTGACTGCAGTGAGCAGTCTCACTCAAACAAAAACAAACAACACCAACTGTCACACGGAGACAGCCTCCTCTGGTTAAGTGAACTTCCTCATATCCTGATAATTCAGAGCTGTGAACCTCCACACACTGGGTCAGCTCATTCCTGTGGGTTTCTTACTTTGCAAACAGCATAATTTCATTCTTATCTATGCTAATGCTCAGGTAGGCTCCATTCATCACTACCCCCACCTCTGAGAAAAGGAAGTAAAAAGCAGGACTGCAGAATCTGGGTTAGATGAAAATCAGATCTAAATCCTATGAAGACCAACACAAAACAGTCTCCTCTGGCAGCTATACACACAATACAATGATTCTCACGGGACTCTGAAGTAAAGAACAACATTTGTTGGATACTGCAGGAAAATATCCTGGTTTTAAAGGAAAAATGTAATTTCCTTGTGAATACTATGAGTTATGCAAGATTCCTATTGCAGGGATGATGAAAATATTCACTGACAATTTCAGGCCGCCACTGATGGTGATAGATGCTGTTATCCATAGGTCAAGATCAAAAAGACAACTGTTCCACTAAATTTCTCAAAGGTCAAAAGAAAAGGAAAAATTTAATACATAAATATGTACATTCATCAAATCGAAGAAATAGTTATTCCAGAAACAGATTTGACAGAAAAGATCAAGCACAGTTATCCCAGAAATACAGTTTCTCAACTCAACATTTTAATTCCAGCAGTTTGCAGCAGCAATGCTGTAATAGCTGGCATAAAATTAAGCACAACTTTAGGTGCTATACTTATGAGTAAAATAATCCAAATTATTAATACAAAATACATCACTGTAAGTAACAAATTAAAACACATACCAGGCTTATTCTCTACGCAAAGTATTTTGCATGCATAAGCTTTCAACATTTAATTAATTGCCTGGGTATTGGGTGGAATTCAATGTCATTTTGGATGACTGGGGTAGAGAGAAAAAAATTCATGAACACACAGATTGACAGTAGACTTTTATTAACATATCTTACAATGCCGTTACTGTATTCCTAGTTTTATAATCTTCTGATGTGTTATCAAGATTGATTTAGATTCTACAGTAATGTACTGTACTTAAATGATCATTCATACAGGATATCACACCAGAATATTTGAGTAATACACGCACGCACCACTCTAGTTTGGACCTGTTATTTTTCAAGGTTAGCTTAACAAAGTAGGATTAAAAAAGTTATGGGGGAAATAAAAATTCTTGTTTAGCAGCATGCAAGGATATTCAAGTACAATTTTTCAACCAAGAAATTTTTTGTTGTTGTTGTTTTTAATTCGACTGGTGACTAATTCGCCAGTACTATAATAAACACTATGAAATACCCAGATGTTAAAGTTAAGGCTAATAGTTTTACTTCACATCCATATGAACAACCAGAGAACATTCCATTTTAAATATAACACAGTAATCAAATTTCGGACACATTATCTCTTGTATATATAGCATTGGAACTTCAAACTACAGATTACTCAAGTTCAGGAGCCCTGTAATAATGTTATGCTGGCAATGTAAAGATTCTTTTTGCTCTTTAACCACATTTACAAAATGGCCTGATATTCATAATGAGCAATGCAAAAATATCACAGGCAGAACTTATAATACAGTATCAAAAAAGTACTATTTTGGAAAAGACACAGCCATTTAGTCGGTGAAACAGAGTAATTCTAATCTTACAGGAAGTACTGTAATACTTTTGAAATATATATATATTTATATGTATGTATAAAAACCAGCATCCTTTATTGTAGGGTTTTAGAATTGCAGATATTCAGAAAAACTCATTGTATTTACTTACTTTTCCTTCGGTCTGTTCTTGATTGCTATACAGTAATTTTATTTCCCCTATACACTTTTCACTAGATAATGACTTCCACTGGGGAACTGTTTTCTTTGTATATGTGGTTTTATCATAAGATGGTTTTATTTTACACATATAAATTTTATTTTACACGCAAGCTATGAAAGTCAAAACTACCAGGAACTGCTTGGTAGTACTGTATGAAATAGCCAACGAATGTCCAACACTTGTGAAAAACATTAGTAGCAATATATTACATACCAGTATTTTAACTATAATCTTTCCTACCTACTTACACTGTGGGGTTTAGCCCAGTCATGCCTGTTCTCATGAATTTCTTAGTCCTCTAAGTCCTCTAAGCATAAACTCTTTTGGCATTCATCCAGTGAGGCTGCACATGCATTGGTTGTTCATCCAGGCTACCTCTGTTGATTTTTCTCTTTATTTATTTTTCCTTTTTTAGGAAACCAAGCAGAAAGAACAGTGATTACTTTAAACAGATGCAATATAGAGAAACCTCCTGAAATGACAGCAGAGATACAAAATTATGTTTCACTTTCAGAATAGTTTGCACTTTCCCAATCCAATCATTCTGAAACATACATCTGCTTTGGAATGACAGGAGGCTTATGGCTGTTATGATTATAACTGGGATCTGCTATGTTGGACACCATACAAATTCTTTATATACAGCAATTTCTGTATGTTATGTTTCTGTATGTTATCACTAGCAATTTAATCAATTTATATGAAAAAAAATCTCCTTTCTGAAAAAGAAAAAAATAAAGAAGGTAGAATGTGTGTTCTGGATTACATTAAGAGCAATAAGAAACCTAATGTACAGCTGTTTTATTTATTCATGAAGAAAAAAATTATGAATTTCCTGAGAATGCACACATTTTCAATAATGCCTGAAATATTTCAATAGACCTCTTATAAGTGAAATTCTCTTTAAAATTCAACTTTCATACCAATTGTTACCATGCAGTCTCACAATCGTTTCACAGACCTGTCTAATTACAAATGCATATCAAGCAAAAACCTGAAGCCAACACAAAAAAGGCAAAGAAATTTTATCCAACGTATTTAGTAAATGTAGTAGACATACACATGGTTCAGCAAAAATTGCTAAAAACTCAACTCCATGCAGAGAAAAATAAAAACCTGACAGCTACCCCTGGAGCCTCTAAACAACTCTAAGTAAAATTTGTGCTTCTTAACAATAATGGGCTTTAAAAAAACACCAAAAAAATGGACTACTGAGTGCAATCAGATTGCTCACACCATTTTGAGGATTTAATTTCAATTATTGTATCATTCTTTAGTAGCAACAACAGCTCATTTTGCAAAGATTTCACATGTTGACAAAGTTCCATTTCCCTTTTATGCCCATACCCCACTCCACCCCGAGCAAAAGAGCTAAGCTCCCATTCAGTTAAAGCTATTGTCAGTCACGATGCATTCTTTCATGGTAACAGCAGTGATATGGTGTGTAGATGATGATGATGATTTACAAGCCATTATAATGTGGCCCCCATCTTTTATTGATATGATCAAAAGTATGAGACACCCACTGCTGCTCAAGCACTTTGTATCTTTCCTTGCATATGTAGAGGGGTTTACCACGCCTGGAGAGGGGAAAAGAAGTAAAAAAAGAAGAAAACAAATTTTTAATATGCCAAATAAATGGAAATATGCTTCATTATATAATCAACAAATGATATTCATAAAACTTTTTTCACAGGGTAAGCGTGTATTTTTATTGGTGAGGGGCTTTCAGTTTTGCTTTTGATAAGGTAACTGCTGGGACTTCCCTTCCTCACAATGGATAGCAGAATCCAGAAACCATCACTTGTTTTCTTGGCCATGAGTATTTTGAAAGTTGTGCTCCTTCCCAACACTGGAGTCCAACTGCATTGTTTGATTAAAGGCCAAACAACACCTTTGGAAGATAAGTGTTTCCCAATGCAAGACTCAATTGACTGTCATTGGGAAGGGTAACATAGTAATCTGTCTGTTGGGTGCCAGGTGTGTGTAACTCAAAGGTCATGATTACACTACCTTTGGGCCAAAAAACCTCCCAAAAGTATAACAGAAAAAAAGTCAGTCCAACTTTTAGAAAATGGGGATTTTCCATTCTTCCACACGAGGAAGGTAGAGATCTATTATTATCTGTTATTTCATGTTACATGACGAAGTTGATCTACACAGAGGCAGCAACAGTGAAACAGGCTTGTAATGAAAACATTACCTCAGATCTCTGTCTTCTTCCCCATGTGCATCCAGATAAACAGAACCCCAAAGGCAGAAACGATGGCCTCGTATGATGATGATAACCGACGCGTTAATCAAAAGAAATATTCCTGTCCCAGCTCCACAGTTTTGAGAATGCTGTAACATTACAGGTGTAGAAAGGCAAGAGTGAAAAGATTCTGTTAGTGCCTGTCAACTTTTTAACAGAAAGAATTTAAAAATTAGTACTTAGTTTTGCTTCAAATAACATGTACACATTATTTAGTAAGAACCAATTTGGTAACGGATGGCCTGCCCCAAAATCTCCCTCCAAACTAGAATTCAGTGTCTCGTGCTGCCATAACAACACCTGTACGTAAAAACTGTTCCTTACTTAAAAAGGGAGAATATTTGTTATCATGTAAAAATTGAATTACAAAACTAAGCAAAAATATTCTCTACAATATTTTCAATTTGTTGTTGTACAGCAAATTACACAGAATTAGCAAACATTTCCCACAGATGGCAAGAATAGGAGAAAGTATTCAGAAAAACTTAGTATTACCCCTTTTACAACAGTTTGCATTGTTAAACATTTGTTTTCTCTATCCATGCTTACAGATCCAGTCTATGTCTCTAAAAATCTAGTACAAAATTTTTAATAATTCTTCCTTTTTTGAATATGTCTTTCATCTCTATGAATAGCATGATTTATACTCACCAATTCATTTTAGCAATCAAAAAAATGCCCTCTTCCTATACAGTTTTATTACAATTAGGAGCTTTAATACAATCAAGTATAATAAAAATTAATTATATAGATTTTTTATAACTTTGTTTTCATTAAACTTGACACCTTAAATATAACTATAAATTCTATTTTAAATTTTGCCCACTCCTTGTTCTCCTACAATATTAGTATTATGAGAGAGAAAAGTGAGTTCAAACAATTTCAAAATGGTCCAAGATTCCTTTGAAATTTATTTGATTTGATTTTATGCCCCATTTGTGAATATCTCTAACAAATTCCTCTCATAGTTTTGTAAAGGCCATGAAGTTTGTCTTCCTCTAACTATTCTATGGAATAAAGAGAACAGCTATCAAAGCAAACCTTTTTCGTGCTCAGAAAAACAATACTAGATGTTGTCCAACTCAGGCTCCTCAAAGAACTTATATATATGCTGACTAGAAAACTTTGCTGCTGAAAAAGTTGAAGACCTTAAAAAAACCACTTATTTAGTTCTAGTCCGTAGATCACTAGTAGGTAGTCAGGTGTATCAGAAAGTACTCAACCCAGTCACACACTGATATTCTATGTATGCAGAAAGCAAGGAAACAAAAGAGGAAAATTAAGATAATATATGAACAATCAAAATGTAATTTTGAATTGGCTATTTCAATTGGCAAATTTCAATTGGCTATGAATCAAAACCAGAAGTCGACATTACACACAATGGCTTTGTAAGACTTTTATAAAAAGGTGAAATACGTTGCTATGCAAGTAAATTGCTCTCCAGAATCCAGTCTCTGTCTATCCATCAAAAATAAGCACTGAACTGTATCACCAGAGGTTAGACTAGTTGACCTGTAAGGGTCCCTTCCAACCCAAACTATTCTATGATTATGTAAACACATTTTAAAAAGAAAACCATCCAAATTGAGAAATGGAATTAAAAACTGTTAATGAGTGGGAGAATCAATTATAAAACTTGAATTAACTCTCTCTTACCAGTACACATTCACAGTAACTCTGTTGTTTGCAACATAGTCCTTTCAAGCATACAAAAGTACCACAAACTAGACAAACAGCAGGATCTTTAGGAACCTTGGTACAAACAGAACAAGTCTTTCTGTGATAATACTGAAAAATGGTATTATAATTCTCAGGCAACTGAAGGAGGCGTGGCAAGTCCCATTTAGGTTCCTGGATAAGCAAAGCCTACAAATAAAATAAAAATGTATCAGTTCTGTGCATTTGTATTTCTAAGAAAAGAAGCATGCAGTTTAAAAATATCTCATTTTTTTTGCATTTCACAAATTTAGAAGTCAAATACTGCAACCTTGCAATAGTCACCAGCTCCTGACTGATCACCCTGCCCAACTGCAGTCACATTTCATCCTTTGTAACAGGTGCAAAAAGGGGCACAAGCTTCTTCTCAAGGATGTTTTTCAAATGTGACACCTTTTAAATGCAAAAATCTTCATAGCTAAAACCTCTTGTTTATCTATGACTGATTGACAAGGAAGACTGTCACTCCCTACACTGTTAGCTTAGTAATATCAACATGCTGCTTCAAAACCCTGGCCCTGACTATAAAACCTCTTTCCCAGCTAAAGTTTAGACTTAAACTTCCAAAACCAGAGCTGAAGTTAGGCTCTGTAAATGATATCTGAAGACATCTGCCTGTTTTTCAAAACTGCGTTGCACACAAGTTTTGAGGCCATTAAGAATGTAACCAAAACTCACAAATTTTCGATATGACAGGCACTACCCAAATACTGCTTTGAAAGCCTAACTCTTCTCATTTGCTCTTATAAAAACTGTCCATTTTATATTGGGGGATTTTTTTGTGTGATTTTTTTAAACAGTAATGTGTTTTCCTTCAATACAGTAATTTTTACTGAGTTTGTAACTGATGGGCACAGCAGTCAGATGGGATCTGTTTTGCAAGGTGCAAAATTTTTTAAAGAGTGCATGACCTTGAAACCTAACTTGTAGAAAGAGAGAAAAAAAGAAATATTGCATTTGTACCTGTTTCCTTTTCAATCATGGAAAAAATGCTATCAGTTTCACTCAATCTATCTCAAATGTCTATCAGATTGGCAGCAACTGTATTTTGAGATTAATCTGAGTATTCAAATTTTCACAGGTGCAGATCATGTTGCAGAGTAAAGAACGCATCTGGCTTGCCTCTGACACCATAAACTTAGGGGAGGGGGACTTGAATTGTTGAGATGAAACTTTGTTATAAAAACAATGCACTCATTTGAAACATTTCCATTTCAAACCTGACTGTTCCCCTTGCACTAATTCAAGTCTTGGTATTATTTCTTTGACCTTCAGAGAAAATGTATCATCTTTTATCACTCAACTATTAAAAAGCTTTTATCCTTTTCATCTTTTTCAGTATTGCAACTGAAATGCTCAAAAATATCAATAATGTCTAACAGACAAGAAAAACTTCTGATACGTATTTTCTTAAGAAACAGAATTTCTATTAAATGTTCTTGATTGGTTACAGGTGCAGAAGACATTTAGTATCATCCAGGGATAGCATTCCAATTTTCTGTCTCCAGCAATCATATAAAAACCAGATCGGTTTTCTTCTTGTGGTTTTTAACCAGTTCAACCCACATCCACTAACTAATATTTCTCATTACAATTTCTCTCTCACAGGTTATATTCTCAGACCCTTAACCAAAACAACAGTACACGTGCATAATGAATCAAGCAATAAATAGCTGCTTCCACATAGAGACTATTTTGGAAGAAGTAATTTCGCTACATACCTTTACTTGATCTGGATGTCTGTCTGCAAATGAAGCCAATTCTGAGCACCACTGGGATATCATGTCAAATGCTGGCACTGGCCAATCGAGACAAGAGGCACTGGTGAACTGGTGAGCTGACTGAAAAGATGGTAACAGACCCAGGCAGCTGGCAAGAACTGTGAATTCTTCCTCTTCCTTTTTTAGTATGAAATCAGAGAAGTTTAGATTAATACCTACAGTCTGAATTTTTAAATAGGTTATTAAAAATATATCTATTTCAATAAAATAGTAAAGATATGCTAGTCCTAAGATGCTAATACTCATGTTCAGAGACATGGGAAAAGTTCAGGTTGCCCTCCATCACCACAAATTCAACTCTTGAAACACAAAAAAAAATGGTCATCAAAAAACCCCAAACCAAACCTCCCTAAAAAAACCCCAAACCCCCACAAAACCACAAATCCAAACCCCACAAATAAAACAAGGAAGTCCCAAACTCCACAGTAATTTTTTTCTTGTTCAGCACCCCAAATTGGCTTGTAGCTGTTTTACAGAGGAGATGATGCTGAAGGAATAAGGGAGCTGACCTGCAGAAAACTCAAATTAGTCATGGAACTTAAACATAATTGTCTGCTGATGCAATGCCTCTGAGAATGAAGTCCAAGTATTAACAGGCATTAAGCAAAATCAGGACTGAATTCCATTCTGTGTGAAAATTATGCCATCTCTGCAAATGCTGGACAAGTTTTAAAAACGTATGTTGGTATTTTAGGAGACAAGCACCTATGGCCTAACTAAATAAGTAGGAATTTGCTGAATTTTAAGAATATAGTACCATTTTTTTGAAAACCACATTGAAAACAAATTTATAGAAGACAAACAATGCTGCAGAGCAGTGTTATAAAATATGATTTAAAAAATATACCATGAAAAAGACACCTTTGTGTCTCATTTTTTGACCTCTAGCTTTTAGATTGAAACATTTGGGTGAGGCCCTCTCACTGTGTACCTGACAACTAGGCAAATCCACTCCAAAAAGATGGTGTTGAAGAAGGCTTGTGATCCTGAGGAAAGGCAGGCAGAACTGCTGCAGATCACGCTCTACAGAATCCGGATTTACCTACAGGGCAGGAAGCAAGCACTAAGCTAAGTTACCTTAAGTAAGTTACCTGTCCCAGCTAAGTTATCTCCCAGGTAAGGAACTTCAATATGAACCACATATTTTTAGGCACACTATACTGCATCAAACACATTCCAAAGGCCAGCATTTTACTAATAATCTGAAAGACCTCTGTAGGTTTTCTTTCCCCTTCAGCAAATGGGCTTTCTACTTAAATATTCGCTTTCCATGTTTCTGAAAGGTGTATAATTAAAAGCCATACATATTATTAAACCCCATAGTTATAAGAAGTATTTGTCAGTAACTTTCTCAACGCAGCACTGGTCACATCTGATATTATCAAAAGAAAGATTTGCACAGGCAAAGTGTCCCAAAGGGATATGCTTTGATCTAGAAAAACAAAGACTTGTACTGTAAGTCTTTAGCACGATCAGAGAAAAATCATTTTAACAATGAGGCCAAAAAACTTCCAGGGGACATGCTGGTTAAATTCTCCAGAAAATTGACAGTACCACTGCTAATTCTTCAGTGTCTCCTTCTTCATATATCTTCCCCTTAGACAGCTCACTAATCACATGACCCAGCAATACTTCCCAAGATTTTTCTCCACTGGATGTATTCTGCAAATAAGAAGTCAAAAAGTACTGGTCATGAAAAGGAGAAAGTGTTGCTGTACAAGTAACAGCAATAAAGTACATTTCCTTTTGATCAGCACATGAATTTTGACCTTCAAAGATACACACTGCATTAAAAAAAATAAAAAATATATAATCCTACAGAAAGGGACTGCATTTAGCTCAAGAGGAATATGAACTGCTACTTGAATCACATCTACTCTAAACTGTTATATGAAAGCACTTTTATAATGTTTGCATTTCTCAGTTTTTTTCTGTGAGTATATAAATGCTTACTTTTAAAACTAGAAAGCATCACTTCATGGATACATTGTGTTTTGACAGAATTTGAATACTAATACAATTAAATTTTTTTTTTAAGTAATTTTCTAAAACATACCAACCAAAATGAATGAAAAAACACTTGTTATGTATTTTAAGTTGAAACGAGCCTATCAGAAAATGCAAAGTCGTTTCTGGAGTGAACAATATTTACTACAGATGGAAAATACAAAGAAGTAGAAAGATGTGCCCTCACTTCACTTGTAAATACTAGCAAAATGCAAGGAAACAATAGTGACAAATCTCCTTCTCTGTCTCTTCCTCACATGAGCACTCTAGACCACATAGTGAGAGAAATTTATATAGCTAGCCACAAAACAGTAAAAACGAGTTGGAAAAGTCAAGTGGTTTTTTTCTCCATCAACAAGGTTGCCTGCTTTTCCAGGAAAGGAGTCCATCAGATCCACCACCACGGTTTATCCAGGAAGTCTTCAGTGTCACAGGAAGGAAAACTGCACTTACTCAAAATTGTTGCAACAAAGTCAAGGTTGAAACGATAGAGATACAGACTCAAATCTGAAAGTCAGTTTTGGAACTATATTCATTGAGAAGCATTTTAAGTCTCATCACATCCCAAAACTTGCAAAGATCGTACACCCAGAAACAAAACACTGGACTTCTGTGAAGCAGAAGCAAATTATTACATGGAAAGCAGAAGCACCTGTTACATTCCTCCCAGAAATACATAAGCAAAATTTCATAAATGTTTTAATAAACTAACCAACCTTTTTCAGAGCTGCTGCCTCTTTCCATGCCATCCTATCTTCAGCACCACATTTAACAGAAATTGCTGCCAAGGCTTGAGTATACAATAAAGTGAACAGCACTTTTATAATGCAGGTGAAGTGTTCTGTAAAACAAAGAAAGTAATTTTTAAACACTTGATATTTTTAGCAAATATAATGATTACAGAGTATCTAGTTATGAAAATGTTGCTTCTCAAATGAAAAGCAAGTGCTACAAGAAAAAGAATAACCCCTCAAAACACACAGAACAACATATATTTACTGGCTTTCAGAAATGACTTGGCATGTACAGGGTGAGTAATTTTCTACTGCTCTGTACGTTTATCTTAATCCTGATCAGCAGTGACTTCCTCCCGGTGACCTGGTGATACTACAAAATTCTGTTCTGTCCAAAGGTTACTGATTCTGTCCAAAGCTACTGATTATCGCAGATGTAAACAAATGTATATCCTACCATCTCTTCCGGTACTCATCCAGGGTAAGTGACATTCACACAAATACTGGAAGAGTTCAGTTCCCCAAGAAATCACCACAAGGACATTTAGTGTACTTCAGTTTCTAACCTTCACTTCCAGATATGGATCCAGCCATACCAGACTTGCCACAAAACATGCCTGAGTGAGCATGTACTGGACCTCACGTGCACACAGAAGGAGGACAAAAGGCAGGCTGTCACTTTAGAACTTACCTTACTTTCAAAGACCCTTACGATTTTTTGTAACATTTAAAGGATTATTATCTCCTACAGCTAAGCTGCAGGAGAAAGGCTTTGAAATCTTTTTGGGGAAGCTAGCAACAGAAGCAAAATAAGACTTCCTAAAATTGGAACAGGAAAAAAAGTGATCGTTCTCTGAAATGGAGATATGGTAGCAACCCTTTTTTATCTTTTTACTTTAGATTGTATTTCCCATCCCAAATTATCAATTTTGTTTTTAAATCTAGGAAGATCAAAGAAATTTCTATCATTACTTACACCGTTCCTTAAGCACAAACATAAGTGTAACATATATCTAAAACAATGTAGACAAAAATGAGGGTTTTAAGAAGTCCTCTCAGGCTTTGAAGTCAAGCAAAACAATTTTATTTGCATAAGCACCTCACAAAAACTGGGTCGAATTCATTCTTTCTTCCCAAAGGATTCAAATAAGCTTCATATGTGAAAATGAGAAAGTGGTAAGGAAAATGAAACACCTTGATTCTCCTTTCTTGTATCTAATATCAAAACACACAGCTAGGACTTGAGTACATAATTAAATTTGTGAAATAACAATTGTTTATTTATGTAACAAATCAACACAGACGTGGATTTTGAAACTTTTTACTGTCACTGAATATAAACTAAAAGCACAGTTTAAGCACCTAAAAGATCATCCGTTATTATATAATTAAAAGTGGGCTTTTTTCTGTATTACCTTCCTATGGAGCTTGTGTTAAACATGACACAAATGTTGCTATACTTCACGTGCCCCACTCTAGAGCAGGTAGCATTATAGTGATATTTCCTCTCCACATTTCCCCAGAAGGAGAATTCATCAGATCCCACTAGATCTCTTGGCTGTATTTTTTTCCTCTGCTGTAGCCTCCATTTTCTTAACAATCCTACTCCTGAGGAATAATAGCAGGCAAGCTCTCAGGAAACCTTCTGGGACCGAAATTTCCAAGATTAAACCACACACACACTCAAGAGAATTGTAAAAATTGCCTCTTTGACCTGAGTTAACAGGCTGTAATCAGAGCTAGAACTGAGCTCAAGTTCTGTCCCCATCAACAGCAGGTACAAGCGACAGAAATCAACTTTGCACAGTGAAAGCAAGAATGAAAACCACAGCACTTAGAGCAGCAAAGCCAAACTGCTGGTCACCAGGCACCAACCTGCCACAGGCCACTTCATCTCGGAGTTCTGCTCAGGTGATTACAGTGCTTAACACTGGGTGTCTTTGCACCCCATAAAAACTAACACATTTTTTAAATTCTGTTTTTTGTTAAATATAATTGCTCCTTAATACTAATTGCTCAACTGACCAGAAATATATCTAGTCCATGTTATGTTTTTAAAACTAATGTTCTTGTATTTAATTACACATATGTGACTCAGAAATGACTATGAATTACATTTTTGGAGAACTGAGAATTGGACAAAAAAACATGCGCTCCCACATCTGAGTCCCCCTTAGGAGCTCTTGACTTCTGTACAAACAAACCTTGTATTTTCTTTTTGTTGGGGGGGAAATATCTCAGGAGCACCTCAGAGGCAGCATGCTGTGTAATGAGCACCAAGGCTTTTTTAGTCACAAAAGCATGCCATGGGAGACATACTAAAACCATCATTCAGAGCATCAATTATAATTTCATTACTATGTTATCTCTTACTTGTAAAATGCCAAATATTTGGCAGCTCTAGGAACCTGTAACACTAGAGCTGTTACGTTCGTGTCTCCTGCAAAGAGCAACTTTATTTGACTTGGCACCACGTGCATGTGGGGAGCTGTGCTGCTTTCCTGCTGACCCCCTGGTGCAGGCTGTGCTTTTGCCACGTCAGCTTTTCAAATTATTAATTCTAGAGCTTGCAAGTAGGTCTGCATGCTGTGCAAAGTTCTGCACTAAAATGTAGTTAGGACTTCTGTCCTTAATCTGATAGTCTGACAGGTTAAAAGTATTATTACTATGGCTATGACATTATAATCAGAACAGGTTAATCCAGAACTTTTGTACTTAGTTTTGAAAAGTATTGAGAAATGGTTTTATGTTGCTGTTTTTAAAACTTTTTGAAACCAAATTATTTCAAAGCACCCCATCCCATTATATGTATTAAACAACAGCCTTAAAAATGAAATTTCTACCAAGAACTCTAATTTTAACATTAGTGCAAGAAAAGTGCAGATAAATAAGTGTATTACTAACAATATGTGTCTTTTAATTTCAATATCAAATTAGACAATATACTTTGGCAGGTAATAACTACAGAAGAAATCCACAAAGAGAACCAGATGCAAAATTAAGGACATAGGACCTTTTTTAGTGAATTTGGAAAGAGATCTTTGTATAAATAACCTTTGAAAAATATTCCTCTTGATCTAAAGCTTAAACCATTATTTGAAAAAATGACTTCAGAACAAAGGGAGACAGCACTGAACTTCAGATAATCCATGAAAGGTATATTAAAGTTCCAGGATACAGATAAATATTTCAGCTTCGACACTGAAAATGGATACTATTCAAGGTGATTACATCCATTCTATATTTAGTCAAGAACCTCATCCAATCATTAAAGAGAAGTGCCAGTGTTTGCCTGAGTGCTGCTTGCTGCATTTTTGTTGCATGTTAGTGAAACTTTATAGAAACAGAATCTGTCAGAACATTCAGGTCAGATTCTTCAGCAACTGAACCTTATAAGAACTACAGAAAAGAGGAGCTGAATTTAGGTTTTACGACTAGGAAGAAAACCTTTTCCACAGTTCAAAGAAGCTGGGCTAAACTTTCAAAACCAGCTTTCGAGTTGGAACACATTCAGGACTCAAATCTTGCATCTTGTCCCAGCAGCCCTGTGGCCCGTCAGGGCAGTGCCAGGCTGTGTAACAGCCTGACGGCAAATGCCCAAGCTGCTTCCTGGCCCTCCTGGCATGTGTGGCACCAGGCACAGCACCAGGCCACTGCTGGCCCACTGACTACCAATTATATGCACCTACTGGACTCAGGCTCACCGCTGTTCACCCAGACCCCCGTTTTTAAATATTCTGTAATGGTATTTTTTACATTCAATGCAATGCAGAAACTGAAATCACAAGCTATAAACACTTTACACTTCTAGAAATCTGGACTTGAGGATCCCAAGACAGGTGCGGGGAAAAATAAAACTTTTTACAATTGATGGTAGCAAAGCAGAATGTCCAATTCTAATTAAACTACTTCTTTAACATCCAGAAATTGCATTGCCGAAAGGACTGGTGCGGGAGTGTTGAATTCAATTTACAAGGACAGATTTAAGTTCTATAACCACCAAGTCACTCTCTCCACTTCTGTACATACACCACCATCCTTCCTTTGTAAGAAAGGAGCTAAAAACAAAATCTTTGTTTTGTATGGAGTCCCAATCCACCACCTGAACACTGTCCATCCTCTGCACAACTGCCACGGAATTGAAGCAGAAACTCCTTATATGGATTACTATTTATTTAGTGTTGTACAATTTCAAAATGCTGAACATTTGAAGCCTGTAAAACCTCTGTCCATGTTCTAGTACGAGACTTCAAAGAAAAAAGAAGTTTCACAAATGGTTTTAGTATCTTGAACACAACATTTACTTTGCTGGGTACACTATACAGGAGGTACACACTATCATCCTCATTCCCTCCTCTGTAAATTGGTTAATGCTTGTAAATGCTCTGATCTCCACCACAAATTTTTTTCCGTAGTAGTCTTCATTCTTTCTGATGGATTCAGATCAATTTTCTCCTCTGAATGAAGAGGCTGAACAGTAATGACATTTTTTATTGCTTTAATCGATGCCAGATTGAAAAAGATAGCAACACCTATCCAACAGTTAATAGGATAGTTAATGCAATTCCCAGGGCTACATCTGAAGGGCAAGAGATGAGGTTTGAGTCTTCCTTACAGAGCTCTCAGTGTTCTTAACAAAACACTCTTGTCAACAAAAAGGATTTTGAGTACAAACATGAAAAAGATATAATATTTGATGACCAGTTGTAGTTTCCTGTAAGGACACAGAGCAACACAGGTAAGTCTATTGTTAAAGGAATACTGGAAATATCTGTCAATACACAGAGGCATCCACCTCCTGTCTGCATATCGTTGTACAGCCAAGTCCACAGTTCCTGCACCCCACCACAATGCCAAAGCAGCATGGACAGATGTTCACCCCTATCAGTGACCTCGTGCTTGTCATGTGACACTGCACAAGCCATTTTCCCTTAGTTATCCCTCAGCCCTCTACCAAGAATTAATGATACCAAATTTAACTCTGTGACCTACACACCCATTGTAAAAGTTCTAAACAAGTGTGTTATATTTGGATGAAACAAAAATTAAGAAAATAAATCGCAATTTATTTCAAATTTGATGCTTCATAGATTTGAACTGGTTACATTCATCTACTTTTTGCCACTTGCCATTTCCCTTTCAACTGCAACATACAGTAAACCCAAGAGCAAAGGCAAAACATGCTGTTGATATGCAGCATTTCCCAGAATTCTCCACAGGATGCCTTACTATTAATTGAATGTTGGCTCTTCTAGGATAAGGTATACTTTCATAAATGGTGGTATTCGATGCTTCAATATTGACTACAAAGAGACCACTGGTTTGTACTTCGGCTTCAACACTCCCTTCTCTGAATTTCAGATGTTAGCCTCCTTCAACTTTTATTTACTGGTTTTGTTAAGTCCTTCCAAGAAAGTTAAGTTAAACTGCAGTTTAAAAAATAAAAAAGTATATTTTTGACAATACGCTTCCTATGCAAAAGTATTTTATTCTTCTCATATTTTTTTTTTATTCTAATAATCTACTGGACATACTTAATCCCTAAATGTGTACTTAACAATTGGACTCAATGATCTTAAAGATCTCTTCCTACTTAAATAATTTTATGATTCTCTCTCTATTGAATTAAAAAAACAAACCTACAATGTCAACAGATACACAGAGTCACTTGAGCTGAATTTGAACATCCAGCAGTGAGGACTGAACTCCTCTTAAAGGGGAAACAGAATTTCTACCGTACGTCATAACTCAGGTATGGGGCAAGAGCAGAACAGCTCCCGTTCACAAATTAACAAAACTCCGTAGATATCAAAATTGTCACACAGATCCCCAAGGAGACATTCTGTTCGTTGTCAGTGAAGTAGTAAAGTGATACTTGTTTTGTCTGTCCTCATTTGAAAATAAGTATATAGTTATAAATAATCAAGCCAGAGACCAGAGGTCTGAACTAACCCCCATTCTGGAACACACACTGTCTATTAGCAAGATCAACCAGGTTCAGTTGTTCCCTTTACAAAGAAAAAGAAATTTAGGTTTTGAGACAGTTTTGATTTTAGTAATGAAAAAATTTAGTTCTTTAATATGCACAATTATAATATATACTGCCTCTATTGAAGTTGCTGCATTACAGCAGTTATTATCTTCATATGTGACCTCTTCTTATGTAAGATTGCTGCAATTTAAACTCTGAAATTCAAATTAAATTACAATCTTTCACCCTTAGGCACTCAGTTCAACTTGAAGTATTGAGCTGGCCCCCCAAGCAAAGAGATGAAGGTCAGACAAAGGACACTTTTCCTTCAGTAGAAATACTTAATAGTTTTTGCTCAGCTCTTGTATCTTTAATGAATAGCTGACTGATAAGGTAAAAAGACAGGGGACACAGATAAAGCTGTCAACCCGGAACAAAAATTTCTGTTCAATGCCATCTTTTGTAGATAAGGCAGAAACATTATTTTAGAATACACAGTAGACCAGCTATGATTTACCATCCCGAGAATCATCATGAATGCAGCCTCATTTACACAATAAATTAAATATATATATTTTTGTAACATACCTTTGTGCAGTGGTTGAGGCATGGTTAATATCTGGATAAGCAAAAGGGATGAGACATCTCTGTAAAGCACAGGAACTTCTGGCAGCTCTTCACTTACCAGCCTGGAAATAAAAACAAAAGAAAATCACTTCTGATACTATAAACCCATTTTCATATTTTATTTTAAATAGTATTACCTTTGAGATCAATATAGAAGCCTGACAATTCACTAACTGATCTGAAAATTAAACTCACTTAATGTTACTCTTGTAATAACTCGTGAGGAAGATACCAGTTGGGTACCTGATTGTTGTTAAATTCTCTGAACTCATTATGTCTATGTAGACAGTCAAGGAGCACTCAAACAATTTAATTGGTTTACAAAGTATGGCATTTTACAAATAAATAAATATATATATCTCCATGCTGTAACAATAACAAATCCTCAAATTACTTTTAATGTTACAAGGACTGTGCCTCCTGGAAAACAGAGACCTTAGAAAAACCCATACTGCTAGGACAGCAATTAAGCACAGACATACTGCAAACTTTTCAACTATCTGGATTCACTGAATGATGTAACATCACCTTGCAGTCCCATACTTAAAGGCAGAAAATGCTTGCAGATAGGAGAGCTGATAGTTTTCTAGCTTTGCGTAGCAGTATCCAACAAAACTCCAAACAACATTACTCTTCAGGTTCAACAACTGAATCAAATGGCAAAAAAATCAAATGGTTAAAAGTCATTCTCCCCTCTTCAACTAATATGGAACGTGATGGAGATGTCAAGCAGGAGCTGCTGGTAATGTGATACACATCCTCCCTTGTCATCTTTCCCCTTCCACAACATGTGCGACAGAAAGAGCTGTTTGGGTTCTTGTTCCTGTTTGCAAACAGTGGTGCTGATTATCTGTGCTACAGGAGCTGTACAGTGCAGTCCTAGTCCCACTGACTCGAATCTCCCGTGCAAAACCGAGTCCTCTACAGCTTCCCCCGACCAGACAGCAGTGGTGCAAAGGAAAGCATCACAGGCTGCATGTTCCTTTTGCCCCATGACTGAAATGCTGGCCTTCTAGAAGGGCATTTTCTATTGCTCCTTAGGCTTCTTCATCTTTCTTTCCTCCTCTTTTATCATTCTTCTCACTGGTCAGAAACTGCAGGAAAAACAATCCTCCCTCTCCTGGTAGGAGTTTCCCTTATTTAGGGTAGCCACAGGCCTCTATGCCATGTGGCTCTTCACTGAGCCCTCCACAAAAACCACCTAAAAATGTCAGGAAATCAAAGTACATCCACCTGCTACAGTTTCAAGGTTAGCTTCATGCTTTGGCACAGGAGTATTAACTGTCCTCCAGGTAAACCACAACTCATGAAGTGCTCGATAGCTGTATTGAAAATATAACAACATCCTTATTAAGATCTACCCCCAAAAGCACAGCCTCATTCTCCTCCATTTGGTTGCTCTGCAAGACACTGTGAACCATAAGAGTTTCCCAGGGAGGCTTTCTTAGACCTTGCAGCAAGTGCCCAATTTCAGTACAAACAGAATGTGGTGGAGGAAAGAAACATACAGCAAGACAGGCAAGCCCTCCTCTGTCTCAGCTCTGCCCTTTCAGAGCACAGCTGGGGAACTATTGTTGTGTCCAATTATTGCCTCTCTCCCAAGAGCACCAAATCCTTTCTCTGATCCAACTCTCATCCAGCTGGCACAGACCACTCCTTTAGCTGTGTTGATGCCTCTGTGAAAGCACCAGCTCTCCCTTGGAGCCATCCATCACAACTCAGCACAAACTGAGCTCTTGCAGACCACATACTGGAAAAGGTTGCCCACATGTGGTGGGATGTGGGTGCATATACAGGATTCTCAGGGCCCTCTGAAGCTTTGGGGATTGAACCAGTTAATCATCTCTACAGCACATAAACATGATGCTACTTTTGGAAGGAGACCCTCTCTACGTAGTTACCTATTTCATGAAAACTCAGACTTCTCTCTACATAAGGCACCACCAGAAATCATGTGTGATGAATTTTAACACACAGAAGCAGTCATACAAGAGGAGGATTAGAAGAACACTTTTGGTCATATCTTCATGATTCTCTGTATATTGATTAAAAAAACAAACCTGCAATGTTAACAGATACACACAGAGTCACTTGAGCTGAATTTGAACACTCAGTAGTGAGGACTGAACTCCTCTTAAGGCTGACTGGTCTTCTAAAATGAAGTCACAGAAAACATATATAAATATACATATTTATATACGTGACCCTCCTAAGCAAAAAACAAATATTCTAAAAATCAGTATACTGAATTCTAAAGAAGACAAAGGGGACAAAAATTTTTATTGTACTACCAAGTCTCACTTTCAAAATTACACATCCACAAAGATGCTTATCTCACTATGTCTCTCCAGTTCTACTTTTACTTACAGCTAGTTCTATTTTATGATCTATGATACTGAAAAACAATCCTCATTATGTAATGACTTTAAAACCATGGGTACTCCTTAAATTACTTCTCACCTTTAATTCTTAATTAATATACAAATTTGGGGGGAAATTTAATTTGGATTAACATTAAAAAAAAAAAACTTACTCCCTCTGGTAATATCTAGTTGAACACCTCTTTCTGACAGAGGTATCAACACCGATATCATTTAACAGTTGTGTAACAATTAGGTCAAATACCAGTTCTGTCAAAATTAGGAAATATATATACAGAATACCATGATTGACTGGCAACATCACAAATAAATGAACTCATTTTCACATGCAGGGCCAAGGGAATTATTTTTCTAATTTATTCAGTTCATACGAATTGAGAAGCAAAGCTACATTAACTGCCAGGGGTTTAGCTAAGCTGCTTTCGCTCACATCAAGTGCTACAGCACACGAAGCACTTAAAAACTGCAACGTCATTCCTTAAGAGCCTAAGCAAGTTCTTCATTATGACACTGAAACTGAATTTATAAAATGTGTTTAGAAATGTGTTTTGTGGAAACTGTCTGTTCTGTTAATCCCCAATGCACGGGTAAAAGCTTGATAAATCTGACTTCACAAAAAATTGTGGCACAGAAGCATGGAATAAAAAGAAAGTAAGTACAATTGCAAACAGGGCCAAAGTAATACAAAATGATTCAAATGTATAACAGTTGGATGCTGTATCCATTTAAAAAAGGGAGGTGGAAGTGAAAATAAACTACACAGTGAAATACAAACATGCACTAAAATAAAAAATGCATTGCTTGGCTTTCTCCATGGAACTGACCTCTCCTCCAGCCCAAGGTAATTAATTGGGCAGCACCTCTCTCTGTGCCAAAGCCAGAGCTGCCTATCAGCTGCCAGCTGAGCAATTCTGCCTCTGTGCTCTGCATTGTCCTCCAGAGAGATGTTATGCAGGAATCACTTCTTTGGGAATGGATACAGAGGAAGGGGAAACTGTTCTACTCTGAAGCAAACAGCATTTTGCTAATGGCCATTTCTTACATATATGCTTCTCATTCCCTCTTCTCTCAACCAGAGACACTTAAAAGTTTCTGGCTGATGCTAACTCCAACTAATTATAAAGTTAGAAATTCAATAAATAAAGTTTTGAGCCTCACATCACTTCAAGCTGTCAGATACAGAAAATCTGAGACACAGGGATACAGACATACCTAAACAAAGGCTCCATCGACCAGGGCAAATCTATATTTTCTTCAGAATTTGCAGAATAAGAAGTAAAGCCCACAAATCCCACACTGCAGAAAGGTCAAACTAATACACAGCTTCTACTGCTCACTGTAAGTAGAATTCTATTTATTCTGGCTTCACTCTAGGATCTAATCACAATTTCATATTTGCTCTTCCTTGTATCTCAGCAGATTTAACAGCAGGTCAGTTTTTCTCATTGCACATTCACTACCAGTGCTAACATTAGGCATCTCCCATTCTCTTTCACCACTGTGCCCCCAGCGGTCCCTTGTCACCCGTTCCCAAACTCATTCAAATTAACCTTTTTAAAACATGGATTAATTGCTTGACTTCGCTCATGATGCCGCCTGCCCAAGCTACGTCAGCACAGATGAAGCAGATGGTGAGCTCCAGTACAGGGGAAAGAAGAAACAGCCAAGAGCAAATACTCCCAAAGCTGGCACTACTGACAAAACCTACGGACTGTAACACGTGTCCTAAGAGTCCAGGCAGGACTGGTGTTTGTATTGAATAGGTCACACAGGTCCTGTGCAGCATGTGTATGTATATACCACCTCCTGCACAAACCTGAACTAAACCCCACTGCCCCCTCTTCATAAAAACTGTGAGGTTTTTTCCCCATTTCACAACAGTTTCTGTGATGGAGATGTGACTTGTTGTCCCAGTATGACACTATAAACAATCACTGAAGCGATCTAGCTTAGAGTGAAACATCAGCAAAACACTGTAGTAAAAATAACCCAGTATTTCAGTTTATCCTGCAGTTCCCCCCTCCAAGTGCTTCCACTGCAAAGATCCTTAATGTTTTACTGAATCATTCTATGCTGACATATTTTGTCTGTCAAAACAGACACAAAAACTTCAGCCTTCATAGAGATTTAAATCTTTAAAAATGTGTATTCTTTTATTTCATGTTTGTTGTTCCTGAAACTCTGGCTAGTTGGACTAGTCCATTAAATTCACATCTGAGCTTAGTAATTATTGCCTCCAGCTGCTCCTTCCCTGCCCCCTGCCAGAAGCTATTTTTCCCTCTTGCACCACAATAATTGTGTATTTGATCACCACTGAAACCACATCTATCCCTAGAAGAACAATTTACTTAAGTATGGCCTGTGGGACCAAGTGTACATTAAATTTTGCAACATGAACTCCATAGGAGAAATAATCCACTACACCATTCACAGTTCAGACTTAGCTTTATCTTTTTCCCTTCTCTTCCTTCAAACAGTACACATTATTTAGGTCCTTTCTGATAAAGTATCCTATTGCTCAAGATTTCCTTATTTCTACTTCACTTTACTGTGGCTGCATGAGCTCCTCTTCATCTTTCCTTTCAGTTGCCATTTTCAGCTACAGGGAGATTTAGGTACAGCTGTGAAAGACACCTGACACAACCAGTGGCTTTGGGAAGTACAGTCGAGCAATTCTGGGAGTCTTTACAAGTTACTTTGTTCAACTCTACCAGACACATGAAATCTAAGGCATTATTTATCAAGAATGATAGCTGGGTTGTGGAAAACCAAGATAAAAATCGTGAGTTCTGCACTTAGGTGGTTTTAACTGTAAATACTTATGTATATTTAAATAAAGAAGCTACAATTAAATAAGGGTGAAAAGATAATGGCATTTGCATTCCACAGATTTTTGCAGGTTGGGGGGTTTGTTGTTTGTTTGTCTAGTTCAGAAAATTATCTTTTTAAATAAATGAAGATGGAAATAGCTTCTCTGGAAAACTGCTTTCAACTGAAATGATGATTTTAGGTTGAAAATTAAACAGAAAAATATAGCATGTCGGTTTGAAGTTATTTTGCTTCTGTGACTTTCCTGAGTTTAAATCGTTTGGAATCGTAGTAATGTAGTCATAACACAGATCTTTTCCTCTCAGATTTTTTTTTTTTCCCCAGTCTTTGCCTGAAGTGTTGTGCAGGTCAGGCTGATGATTTAAAGGGTTAGCTTCGAAATGGCAGTGACATCCACATCTGAAATCTGCAGTGACTATTTCTCCACCATCCTCTCAAGCTTCTTCAGTTTACTGCAGCACGTCACCTTCTAAGTGCTCTGAGCACTCTTCCCTGTACCTGAAAAAATCTGCTATTCTGTATTTCTCAAAAGGCTGTGTGACTCTGAGAAGTGTGCAGTCAGATCATACACACCGATCCTATGAATGCCACCTTCAAGTGAAACTACTGCTTCAAACTTCTACAATATAACTACAGATACTAATTTTATGTTCTAATTTATGCATTAAAAACATGTCCTCAAATTGCCTCCTTTGCAGCATTCTGGGGCCTGCAGACTAAGGTAGGGAAAATATTCCAAGGAGTGAGCAAGCAAAATATTCCAAGCAGCTCGACTGAATCTGTGCATCTCCAAAGTAAACTATTCCATGGCAAAATGGACGATACCTCAGTTGTAGCTTCCTACAGGACTTTGTGCCAAACCAGTATCATCAAGACTACCAAGAAATATTGAAAACTATTGCAGAAAACCACAGTGCAGAAAACATGAGAACTGCTCAAATGCATTCCCAATATGCAACACTCCCAGCCAAGAAGCCTTTACAGTCCACAGTACCATCGAATTCTTCAAAATATTGCCCAATGAAATCTAACTTGCAGCAATCTAGCCTTGATATGACGAATGCATGGAGAATTCCATCAAGTCTGGAAGCCCCCTCTGTTAAGAGCTGCTTCCAAAGCCAGCAAGCTCTTAAAATGCCAAAATGAGAAGTGCACAATCAGTCCCACAGCCATTCTGTCAACAGCCTATCAACACGATCTTAATTTTGCCTCATAAAACTCGGTCAACCATACACAAAATTTATTAACTTTGTCCCACTGCTCAATCTAGGTCAGGTCTCAATGAGAATCACATGAACACAGACCCCCAAAGCAGTATGAACACATGCTGAATAGCATAGGTTCAGGTTATGAAATCCTTGAGGCTTTGTTCTGCTAATGGTTCATAAACTAACCTGATAATATAGTTTATTTACTGCAATAATCTGATGTTCATTGCAAAAAGAAACCCAGTCCAAGAGGACAAACAGTAAAATCTCAAACCAGAAGCAAGAAGAGTTGTTTTAATAATTTCCCCCAATTGGCAATTAGGATTGTGGCATCATTCTTCTAGATCAGTTTTTGAAATCACATGATGCTTTCCACCTCAGGCTTCCAGAAACACACTGACAAATTTGCAGAAGGATAAGCATTCAAAAGGCAGTCTTTTGACATTATTGCAAGCTACGAAGTGTAGGGCTTAGTATGAAGAAGATGCTTAAGGTGCCAAGAGAAAAAGCCAAAACAATCTACTGTTTTCCTCTGATGAGGAAAAACAATAATCTGGTTTTGCGCAAGAAACTTTTCTTCTCATTGTCAAGGTTGAATCTGAAAAGTGATGGGTCTTAAGTCAAGTAGGAAGATGAGTCCTTGCAGAACACAGATACATTGTTCTATTTATTACACTGTTAATCTTTGTACAGCTGTGTATGTAACGTGATGTCTTAAAAGCAAACTCAGGTAAGTGACTTGTTTAAAATAATAAGCAAGATGAAAATTTTTAGCTTAAAATAGAATTATTTCTCACATATATTATGCCTACTTACATTATTTCTGTAACAGCCATTAATCATTGCTCAACTTTCAATAAACTATTTCTCAACTTAATGTCAATGTAAATTTTGTCTAGCATCCATACCAAGGACAGCAGTGCACTTATCCAATTACTCAGTAATATTCAATCTGCATGTGCTTAAGCTTGCAAGAGGTGTATTTAAACTTTAACTCAAAACTGGTATGTGTCAGATTCTTATGTAAAAGAAATTGGAAAATTTATTTTTACAAATTCATAAAAGTTTTAGATGTTAAGTTCATCAGCCTACCTCACAGAGAATTTAAATTAAGACAGAAAGTTACCCAAAGTCCCTCTGTAAGGATGTTTCTTTCACCAGGTAAAACTGATATTGGGTAAATTAAAATACTTGCTCTGAATTTTTATCCTGCATCGGCTGGGTTAGTTTTCTCCAGGGATTGTATGCAGAGTCTATACTGTAGAGGCGCATGTGCATGGCCAGCACGTGGAACAGCTGATCTGAAAGGTGAAGACAAATCGCTGATTATTATATACAATGATACAAAGTATTTCACATTAAATTGCCATCATGTATTTCAAGATTCTGAAAAGTCTGTCATCTCATTCCAAGTAAGCTGGTAGTCTCAAAAACATATTTTTATTATGTAATTATTTATTTTTAAAATAAGATTTTGAAGAGAAGTAAGATTTCAATAGAAGGCAGTGACCCATAGGCACGCATAAGGAAAAACGCCTTTTTTTTCTCTTCTAAATTCTGAAACAGAGAAAGGCTGTTCAGAAAGCTTTGGCCAGATCTCAGTTGTTTTGGTGCTCCATATACCTAATTTCAGGCCTTTTTAAAAAATCCTGTTTCATATGCTGTGAAGTTGCTAAGGTTCCACGCTGACTTCCCTCTCCAGCTTGTGCCAGAAGTCATGATTTCCTAAACACTTCTTCTAAACAGAGACTGATATACTTTTATCGTACAGTTTTTATTCCCCTCTCCCACAATTAAGTTCTGTGCACAACATATTTGAAATTAACCTAAAGCTTCTGGAAGTTATGGCCCAGTATCAGTAGGATCACTTCAGCTCTTCATTCTTAAAGGGTATTATTATTCTTGTAATATTGACTTCTTTTGGTTATTTTGTAGGTAACTTTTGGATGAGAGGCGGGGAAAAAATCCAAACCCAACAAACTTCTGACCACACACTAAGGATGCTCAAGTAGCAACAGTCTTTATAACATCAGAGATTTGTCCATACAACCTGCAGGCAAAGTTGGCTGATATTCATCAATTCAAAACCTCCTGTACAGTCACTGTATCAA
Organism: Myiotriccus ornatus; assembly: GCA_036023395.1. Lineage (NCBI taxonomy): Eukaryota > Metazoa > Chordata > Aves > Passeriformes > Tyrannidae > Myiotriccus > Myiotriccus ornatus. The sequence goes on along the minus strand of JAYRBT010000181.1, from coordinate 20,019,337 downwards.
ATATATTATTTGCAAAACACTTGTAGAATTTTTCAAACAAAGGATGCATAATTATTCATGGAGATTTACTGCGGTATCTTCTATTAAAATGCACAGTTTTCATTTCTATATGGATCATATGACCAAGATAAATACAGATAACATCTAATCTTTTCTTCCCTTAAGCAATCCAAGAAGGCCAGCACCATCTATGTTGACAGCATTCTCAGGACGTGTATGCAATAAGAAACACAGAATGGTTTGAGTTGGAAGGGACCTTTAAAGGTCATCTGGTCCAAGCACCCTGCAATGAGCAGGGACATCAACTAGATCAGGGACTATTAGGGACTCAGACTTCAATTCTTTTTCTGTGTTTATAATACAGTTAGAGTTCGGAGGAAATGCATCTTTTTTTATCTTGATAGGTTTATATTTCAGTATTTTAAAACATCATCATTTCCCACAATTTTGCTCACTATTTTTCCTCCTGTCACACTATATCTTGCTATTTGTTGCCATGCCTGTTTCTCCTGTTCACTTTTCTGGGACCCTTCTTCCTTTGTCCCTTTCATTTTATCTTCTTCCCTTAGCATACTGGCAACATCTTTCCCCTCCACCCCTCTTAATCTTTCAATTGATCCCTTTGCCTCTTTCTCTCTTAATTTCTCTCCTTTCTCTCAACAACCCACTTGCTCAACCTGCAGACTCACTGGTCCTTTTTAAAGTAGAAATAGCAGCTATTAATTTATTTTCCATAAATAGACAATTACTCAGAGGTACGCAATGGCCAAAAGAGTCGCATGATGAAGTCAGCTGACTGCCAGAGCCTGAGGGCTGTAATTAGCTCCTGGGGTTTGTAAAATAATTGGAGATGTAGATGGCATTGGAATTGATAGCTGTCACCTGCTTTCTGAATAAAAACAGTCAATGAGGACAAAATAAGTCATCTATTTTCCTGGCAAGAGATTTGTAGCAAAACACTGCTTTGCTGATATAGTTCAAAAGCCTGAAAATATACTTATATTTTATCAAACTAATAAAAAAAATCAAGCGGATTTTATTTGGAATGAAACCAATGAAAGTATCTGTTCCTTCCCTCTTGCCTGTTCACTAAAAGAAATGGGGTTTTTATTCTCAACTGCTTTTTGCCTCAAACAGAAATTAGCAACTGTGCAAAATGAAAAAAAAATTATTAATTGTTCATTAATTTTATTAGTTCATCCTCTGCTCTTTTAACAGCTTTCTCCTGAGCTTTTACTAATACAAAATCAAGCAGGCAAGCTCAAATCCTAGCACTGGAGAATTTCTTTGTAGTCTCCAAGTGCGTAACATTTACGGCATCGAGACACTCCAACGCTGACCGACTGTGCCCAGCCAAACGCCTTTCAGCAGCCGTGCGAGGCCGCACTTTCTGTCCGCGGTTCCGGCAGCTCTGGCTCCTCCGCCAGGCCGCGCGATGGGCACGGGAAGGTCCCGGGTGGGAAGCGGTCCCGGTGCCCCTCGTGGGGCGGCGCTGCCCCCGCCGGCACCACCGCACGGCCGGGAGCGGCTCCGGCCGCGGGGCACACGCACAGGCGTGCCTGTCCTACAGCACCGTGACTCCAGTCGCCTCACCTCCCACCTGCTGAGACCGTGAGCTACTGGAGAAACAGCGGGGAAACGCCAGAACGCTGCAAAGCGAGAACTGCCAACTTGGTTTACGCCAAGCGCTTGTGGGCTCGCCACGTCCTTCCGCCTGAGGGACTGGCAGAAACCTGCCTTGGGCCAAAGGAAGACCAGAGGGTCTTTCCCGGGTATTTGTGTGAACGCATAATTCCAAAACATAAACGTAAAATACAGACTGTCCTCCCATTTTCTTATACGCTACGTGGAACCTTTAGAATACATGTAATTATTGTTTCTGGAAAAGTATCAGCAAAACATCACCATGACAATAGCCCACAATCAACAACCTTGCCCAGACTAGGGAAGAATGGGAAGCAAGGTCATAACCCCCCCAGGCACCCCAAGGTGCTCTGCTGCTCACAGTCCATCTTACAAAGGTGGGCTCTCCTGGAGAGAATGTGAGGGAGAAAGGCAGGGCCTGCCTGTAGCTCAGAATCACCAAAAGAACATTCTTAAGTGAATGTTGTCAGAAGAATAATTTCAGAAAGCCCAGTAGCAACAAAATTAGGGAATGAAAATTATGAAGTCACAACAGAAAAAGAACTACAGGTTTACTGAAAACAAATCATGAGAAGTAAATGCTGAAAAAAATTGACTATGATCCTCCTCTCCTCGTAATTTCATAATACTTGAGACAGGCTACATCCAGTTAATTTGAATAAATAATAATTTTTTAAAAAATTGCAATTTGGATGCACAATATAACTTATTGCTGCAAGTTAACCTATTGTGAGAGAGCAGCAATAAGCTCAATTGGAATTAGTACTTTCAAAAGAGCAGCTCAAAGGATAAGATGCTGAAAGAGGAAGAGTTCTGATGCTTCTCCTCTCATAAAAAACAGAGGTAATGGGTATTTTGTGTACATCAACACATTGCCTGCACCAGCACCTGCAGATGCATTCTTTACTGTTTTTGATATTAAAGCACACCCCTTTTCCAGATGTTGACAAACGTCTCAAAAAAATATTCTGCTTTGCCAAACTGCACAAAGCAGGAGTCTATAAAGGCAATTCCACAACCCTTCCTTTCAGGTCCAGTGTGGTGTGCACAGAGATGATCAAATGCAGACAGATGAACACAGAGCGATTTGACTGATGAATGGCAGACCTTCCAAAAATGTGCCAAACTAACAAAAATGAGTGATTCAGGAAGTCGCATGTAGGTTTAAGCTTTTGTCTCACTAGTAATCTTGGTTTGGTCTTTGCCAAAGCGATCCCAAATTTCTGCATAAATTTTGCTGCCTTTTTTCTGATCTCTTGACTGTAAACTAAATTCTCAAATTACCAGAGCTGAAATCAGGTGATGTTTTCTGTTATTAATGCCAATTCCACAATGTATAGCAATGCGCTCTAATAATGGTAACAAATAAAAGTAAGGAATTAGCTGACTTTCTGTTTGTTCCCCAGTCTCTGTTTTAGGAGGACATGAAGAACACATACTGCTGTCATGGAAATCTATATTTCACTATTTTGATCCAGACTTCTCTTTTTCATTGTATAAATTAATATTCATATATACAATATGAAGAGATCACAAAACACAGCAGAGATCACAGGACACAGCAGTTCACTGCAAGTGGAATCGAGAACATCCTTGTCTCAACGGTGAAGATCTCACCAGACTAGAGATGCTACACCCTTCTTCTCCCAAAGTTTCCTGGTACTATCAAGAAGAATGTCAATTATAACAAAAGCCACTTGATACAACCAGATGGGACTTGATTGTTAATAAGGAGACTGAGGAATTTTTCCCTCCCTGTATGGATTTGCATAGTCCTCTTAGCAACAGCAGCTGCAAAGACCTGCTGACAGCATCACTGATAATCATTTATCTCTGATCCATTAATTTGAATCAGTGAATAAAATAAATGTGAAGGTCAGGAAAAGCCTATTAAGGCATTAAGACATGATAGTCTTTACAAAATCTCAAGTCTTAATTGCTGATGAAGAAGCTAATTATCCTCGACACCAAACTTGCCAGTGTATGAAATGAGCTTTGCAAATAGAGTTCTAACAGTACCTATCTGTGCTTCTCCCACGCTACATCTTAATGGCATACCAAAGTTTTTAGAAAATACTTAAGGATCACCTGTTGGTGAGAAAAACTGCTTTTTCAAAGTTAGCATGAATGGGCACCAAGGATCTGCAGATTGACAGCTCCTAACTGAACCCCTTTCCCCCAGACAAACATAAAAAATAAACAACTCTCTCCCTACCAACTCCCCCCAAAAAGCAAAAGAAAACCTAAAAAAAAAAAAAACAAAACCTGCAGCATCAAAATCCCAACCAACCATGGGAACCCACTGCAGAGGCATTCCTGAAAACTTCTTTTATTCTTTTTATTTTCAGTAGTTGCAGAGAGCTGGGTAGGAATCTTTGCAACCATATTCACATTAACAGATTACAGGAAAGAAACAGTTGGAACTTAACAAATCTTAAAAGAATTAGGTTTTTCTTCCTACAGTAATGACCAATACTAAGCAGTTCCAAGTGTCAATGACCATATTGATAAAATGGAGGCAGCCACCACTTTCAATAGGGTTGAAAAACTGGATACAGAGGGAGCATGAATAGATTAGAAAATCCTTCATATCACAGTGAGTTTCTGTGCTCACAAAAACACATAATGAACAGTGATTAAACTGATATTAACATCATAATCCAGACACAGCCTTCAAATGAAAAAGAGAAAAAACCCCTGACCAACTAAACAAACCAACCAACCAACAACTCCCATGGAACAATACTGTACCTCCATGGTCAGAACCACCACAGAAGTTACAAAGGGGCTGGCCATTTTATTTAAGGTGTTTAAGTAAGTCTTAAAAATTTTTTTCTGTCCTGTTGTAGTGTAATGTCCTTTCCAATTAATGTAGTTGATGCTGCAATGCCAGACTGCTATCTGTGGGAACTGTAAGGATAAGGAGCTCATTTACAGAGAAAATGAAGCCAGACGACAAGAGGATAGAATATTTAATCCTTCCCAATACCCCTAATCCAATCCTTATCACAAAGGGGAAAAGGAAAAAAAAAAAAAAAGAAAACAGCCAGAAAGAAGAAAAGAACAGAACAATTTAAAAGTTAAGAGGAAGAAACTACTCGATTATAAGTTCATTTATAGGTAACTTTTAAATTTTGTGGAACTGTTCATCAACTATTACAAGATGGCAGAGAAAAACACATCACACAGGTTAAGAGAGATCACAGAATCATAGAATGTGAAGGGGTTGGAATGGACCTTAAAGATCATCTAGTCCCAAACCCTGCCACCATGGGCAGAGACACCTCCCACTAGACCAGGTTGCTCATGGCCTTACACAAAAAATCCGTTCCATAAATACAGCACAATGACAACAAAGAGCAAAACAGATCTCTTACATTTTATAAAACAGAGAAATAAGACCTGTACAATTGTTATCTATCATAATTATCTCCTAAATCCAAAAGAATTTTCAAGGCCATAGACTCTAACACTGTAGTGTGGTCTTTAAAACAGGACTCAATTTTTAAGTAATAAGTAATAGGGCTCTATTTGGATTTTTTTGTTGCACACACACACACAAACTTTAAGCCTTCAAATGGCAATTTTACAGCCAAATTTTCTTCACAATTCTTCTCACACAGACTTGGTCACTGATACTAACAGCTACATTAATCATTCTTAAATTTACTTCCCAAGAGCAGCTGCCCTCCTGGTGCAATCTACTAAAACAGCTCTTGACCTATTTGTTCCCACCACCTTCCTTGATGTTTGCTGCTGTAACAGCTCACCTGGGACAACACAGTCTGTTTTCCACAATATCTAATCACCAAACTTTACAGTTGTTACAAGACTAACACAGAGTGGTATGTTTAATCACAAGAGGAACACTGCAGTATCTCACACATAGCAAGAGCAAAATGGGCTATACTTGGGGTTACTTCTGCTGAACCTGAGTGACGTTTAAAAATCAAAGCAGTTTCAATACTGTGCAAGAAAGGCTTCCACAAAACAGTCTTCAAGTCCTAGGCAGGGCATGGATTTTTAAAATCATTCTTTCCTCATTGCATAAGACAACGTAGAATTGCAAGGTACACTTTAAGTGAAACTTCAAAAACAGGATTACCTTTTGGAAAAATAAATGAGTATGGAAAATTATAAAATCTACTACAGAACCTGCATATATAGAACTGCAATTTTTTATCTTTTAAATGCAACCATATGGAAGGGGTAATGAAGGAAACACACAATTATACAATGGTTTAGTGAAAACAAACCCTGTTTTTATCTCTCTCTCTCTATATATAACTAGCTCTGATCCCACTAGTTATATTTAGCCTAAAGTCCAAATCTAAATACAATAATAATAAATGAAAACACTGTACAGGCCTGTTCTAGAACTGCATTACCTTCCATTACAAACCAAGTCTATTTTAGTGCAAGATTAAATATGACTAGCCTGCTATGTAACAATTTTACGAAGTACCAATACAGAACATAAACAGCACGTGAACACTTTAACAATGAACACAAGACATTCATGTCTCCAAGCTCCCTAATGCAAAACCACATCTATACACGTGGCACCTTTCACCTGGAAGTTTGGAAGGCCTTCAATTTTTGGGAAGTGCAAGGTAAATATTAAAAATACCAGTATGACTGGTTTAGATGTAAATAAGATAATTTATCATTCTACCCCAAAGTGTGGAAAACACCAGGTGCATTGTGGTAAGATGCCGTCTGTACCACACCTTCATCAGAAATATGATGAGAACCCCTTTAGCTATTGCTAAAGGAGAAGGGACTACTACAGCACAGAACAATATCAGTGTAAACAAAGTGTTATGTTATTGTAAGTAGAAAAAAAAATTAAGGTATGTTATCATGTTTAAAAAAAACCCCCATCAATACTATTTTCAATTAATATTCTGCCATTTCAGATAAAACTCCTGTGTGCAAGTACACAAAAACAGTTGAATCATATCATGAGAAAAAAAAATTCTTCTCTCTAAATCCATCCACAAGTCTAAAGACATAGGGGATAATCTTTAAGGTCCCTTCCAACCAAAGCCATTGTATGATTCAAAGAAAACAAAGTTTTCCTTACTGAGCTATTTAACTCTCGATATAGATAATTAGTGCACAATTTCACAGTGAAACTGCAACCAGAAAGATTCTGTATTTTATAAACCTTTTATATTTTGTAAATTAACACATTTTTAGAAGCAACAGTTGATGTAATCTTACTTAAAGCTTCTAGTTTAGAAGACAATTTTTGTCCTTCTCAAGTGTGAAGTAACTTTCTGTAAGTTTAGTTTGTTTTCTTAAGTTTAGTTTGCTCCAGTTATCTATTTTGATGACCAGAAAAATTGATTCATTTTCTGAGACATACAGAAAATGGTAAAATACTAAAATGCTGAAAAAATTAATATGATACATGAATTTAAACAGGTCTTAAAATTGTCTTGTTGAAGTAACCATCCAGCCTAAGACAATTCCCCAGTGGAAATATGTTCTCCATGTATCATTTCCAATTTTATAGTTCTCCAAAAAGAAATTTCTCCAGTGATTAAAGTATTTTCCATGCATTTCAAGACTTCAGAAATATGTATTAGAATTCCTGACAAATCTTTCCACTGGCTGTCAGCAAAAGGGATGCTTCCTTTCAAAGTCAGGCCCTAAGTATGCAAGATGAGGTTGAAAGGACGGCGTGGTAAGAGTAAGAAAAAAACTGAAAAATGTATTATACGAACCACAAAGTGTCAGCTACCAGGCCTCATACTGGTGGCTTTTTTATCTTTCTCTCTTCCTTTTTTCTTCAAATAACCCCAAGCAAAGAAAAAACACTTTGAGGTAGTTCCTCCCTTTGTGTCAACTGATACAGTTCAAATAGAAACACTGAGGTTACAGAGGTGTACATGGAGGAAGCTGCCCACCACTCTGGTGGTTCAACCACTCTCTGCAATATCATGATCTTCCAGCGCCTACTGACATCAGCTGCTGCTGAAACACCATCAGAAACCTCATATTTTATATCTATTTATCAAGATTTTAAGTTGGTACATAAAACACAATATACTGATAGGATGTCAAACATGTCACAGTGTTTTAAGATGTAAGGAATGTATTTCATTCCTCTTTTATCTTAAAAAATAAATCATGTAGAGAAACTGAGATCTCCTTGTTTTGAAAAACTATCAATGAGCTAAAAATATGACCTTGCAGATTACAGGCCAAGTCCCTGCACTCATTCTTCTAAACTCTAAAATCTCAAGAAATTGTATGACTAGTAAAAAGCCATGTGAAAACAGGGATACACTCCTCATGTGTAACATCATTATGAACTTATTCACTTTCAAGAACTTTTCAGTTTTAAGCTGAAATCTCCACTCTAAACCACTCAGCATCATCTTCCAAATAATATGGTTGTGAAATGGTTAACACATTAGCAAGTTGCTAAAATTCATAGAGAAAGTGTTCATCTTTCTAGGTGAACATACAACTAAAAATACATCATAATGTAAGTAGAAATTATCTGCAGAACCTTGGTCTATTAAATGCTTCAAATTGGCAAACAGTGATCTGGAGATGTTCTTTTAATACACACACTTTTCAGCTGCTTTGGTCTGCTGAGAAAGGGATGTAATGATGGGAAAAGACAACGTGCAGTTCAGTTAAAACTATGTTTCAAAACCACAACACATGAATGAAATTACTTGAACTACATTGCCTGGCAGAAACAGAAGGCTTTTGTCCTAGAGGGGATGTGGACAAGACAGCACCTGATGACATTTCTTTGGTGGTTTGTCACCACAAATGATGAGGAAAAGCATCCCCAACAAATCACAAACTAAAAGGCAGAGGTAGGCCTGAGCTTTCTGACATTTTTATTACTGAATCTGCTGCCATTGCTGCAGGAGCTTGACTTAAACAAATAGTAGTAGTAGCTGTTTTCTCCAGCTCTACTTTTCCTGACAAAAGAAAATGTCCATTTCAGTAAAAGATTAAAATATTTTCTGTTAAGAAAAAAAAACCCTTCTGACAATGGGAACTGCTTCATTTGACAAATATTAAAGGTTTCAGAACAATAAAGATTTGAGAGTTTCTACAAAAGAAAATCTGCAGAACCCTCCTGCCAGTGGAGGAACTAGACAAATTAAAGATGTGGGAAATGGTAGCTGCATATTTCAAAGCATATGATCAAGTAATGAGCTGCATTAGCATTCAGAAAAAACAATTTCTCTACTATTAATAGCAACAGCCAGGATGAAACAAAGTTTTCCTGCTTCACCCTTAAAATACCTCTAGTTTTACTCATGAAAATATGAACATATTAAAAAATATTACATAGATATTATGAAAATTGATTTCTAAATAGATTATCTGCACAAGATATAAACAGCTCTAATGAGTAATTTGTGCAAATTAGTTTTCAGATTTCTCAAACAGAAACAAAAAAAAACAAAGACTACTTATGACAGAAAAAAAAGTTTTAAAAGGAAGAAGTTGACATAATTTAGAAAATGTTAGAAAGAACTAGACTTTTTTTTCAATATTCTAGTAATTTCTATTCCTTTCAATAACATAAAACTTACTTAAACATGATCTTTTCCCAGCTGTGCTTGCACCTCCTGAACACAGATTTCCTCCTCGATGGACCAGTTCAAGTTCCAAGTTTGTTCTGTAACAAAAACGTAACAGTGTTGAACAGAACAGCATTATTGAAGCTTCTACAGACAGGACTGAGTCATGACAAACTCCCAGCACACACTAAATAAAAGTGCACTGTGAACTAATCTTTAGCTCGAGATACTGCCAACATACAGCTCAGAATAAAACGAGCTTTATGAAGATACTGCCATATGTGGTTATAAGTACTGTATTATCTGCATTGAGATGTGACTGAAGAATTAAAAAAATGTTAATTCTGAGGCATTTTTCTGTATGCACACACGGTTCCTTGATAATGGGGGAATTTATGTGCTAGTTGGAAAACACACAGATTGGCTAAATTTCAGTCCATCAGATACATCTGAAAGAGTGTTCTCTTTACTGGCAGGGCTTTTGTTTTGCTTTAAACAAACAGACAGTACAATGGATATGGCATCAACTAACCAAGTATGAATACAGTCTAAATTATAATGAAAGCACTGACCTTTATAGATAAGTTAGTTAATAAAAGCCTTGGAGGTTAATTCTGAATCAAACACTGGCATTCACTGCAGCTCATTAGTATGAAACAGGAGTTGTGTCACTAAATCTCTGCACGTCCCACTGATGCTTTCTTTCTTAGTATTATTGTAATCTGATACTTAGGCACTGATGGTTTAGGCCAAATTTGATAACTTTGTTTGATTTTGGAATTGGATTCTTCAGTACTGCATTATCTTCTACCCCCAAGATTTGGAGCAAACAATTTATTTTATATTCTCTCAGAGCTTGTTTTAATAAGTCAATATACATTTCTTCAATTAAAATAAAGGAATATAATTCTTTTATTCTGAAATGTTATTTTGCTAACTCAGTCCAAACTGTAAAGCTCACTCTAAACATACTTTGTCCTTTAACGAAAAATCAAACAGTTTTAGGTTCAATATAATGTAACTGAATACATATTAAAATCTATTCTAGAATTTTAGGAATATACCTAAGCTAAGAGCACACACCCTCACAGACATATATTTAAGAAGAAACTACAGGATGACTATTTTAATCAAAACAAATTATTTTTTAAGAATTTCAGCTCCATCAACTTGAAAGAATAACACACTTTTGATATGCAATGTTTGTTAAGATACTTTCATATGTTTTAAAATAGCAACATTTCTGAATATTACTATCCCTAAGTTTGCAGCTTATGCCATCCAATTCTGAAGGAATGCTTTAATCCTCTCTACTCAGAAAAGGCAATTTAACATTGATAATGTGCCTGCTCAGAGCTCCATCTGGTTGCTGCTGATAAGGGCATCTGTGTGACAGGGGAATTTTCCACTCTTCAGGCGATTTGCAGTGCTCACTGAACTTCTAAAAATCTACCAGCAAGGAAGCAGGGACAGAGATTTCATATTAGTGGACAAAATAGCAACTGTAGATCAGCATGTGCTAGTTCATCATGGGAATATAAAGAAAATCAGTATGTTTTATTTCTACAAACTTTCTGATAACTAATTTGTAGAACAAAATTAATGGCAGTCTTCCCTTAAACCAAGACATTTAAGATTTCAACCAAGAAACTACCTGAATATCTAAGAATCATTTTCTAGATCTAGAATTTTAAATTTTCCTTTCACCAAGAAATGTGTACAATTTCACAAAACAAACCTCAGGGCCAATTCTGAAAAATACCTCTTGTTGATACATATGAGGCATCATATAGCATTTTTTGCTATAAGGAATATAAGGGGAGTTATTTCTGGAAACACATACTCCTTTCACACATATCACACCAACTCTCACCTCCCCCACTTCTTCCTTGCCCCCAGCTTCTCAAAGACACCTTTCAGCTCAGCTTTCTTGGAAATGTATTAACCTTTAACACATCTTTTTCAAGACATACCTGAACTCTGGCATACAAATGCACAGCAGAGAAAGCACCTTCTGTGAAAATGAACACTTACCCACCATAAAACATCCTACAGCAGGTACAGACCTCAATCATTTTTGAAGGAGACTTAAAGTGTATCTCCTCTCTAATTTGAGCTCCCTTCTGCCTTGAGGACCTGAGTACCCTCTGCCCTTCACTGAAGAAAAGTAATGAAGAAAAACAGGGGGCATCTGGTAGAAGTGTGGAACACAGAGCAGTCTCAGAAAGCATCCTTTGCTATATCAGCCTCCTCAACGTGAAGGAAAGAGAGGAGATAGAAAATCTATGTGAGTGACTGTTTCCCTTATCTACAAATCTTTGCATCATTCACTGGAGCAACAAAGTTTGTAGAACACTGGCTTTATCTTCCTCACTCACAGAAAAAAACCCGAAAGATGGATTTTGCTCAGCTGTCCAGACTCATGATTAAAAACAGACCTACTTCATCCCTTTTTGTGGGCTTGCATTAAAGGAACATATTGGGGTGGGGAGGGTGATTGCATCTTTCTCAGAATTCACACGAGGATGAGCAGGGGGAAGTAAAAATGCAACACTCTTTCCAGAAAGGGAAGATACTTGGATGGACCCCCTCTTCCTATTGTGACAGAAACAGCATATTAAGCTATATATATATAATTTTTCCCACCTCACTTAACAAACGCAACATATATATGGAAAAAACACAGATTCTGAGGCACAGACTAGAAGGAAAAAACACAGGGCTCTTACGTTAGTCTACACTTGGCTGACAGAAACGGGTCCCTTCCAATTCAGGATATTCTATGATTCCATGCTTTGCACAGCCAAGAAAAGCACGAGACCTCCAGCTATGCCATACAGAAACAGTCCTCCAAGATACTGCCACGAGTGACAGTCAGCAATGCCATGAATGTGAACTATTAAAAATAAAGCTAGGCATGCTGAATTGTGAATGACACACTACACTACTCAAAATGTCAGCAAAGACAAGGAGGGAGGCATATGAAAAGGGTAGAAATTTAGCAAGCTAAGACTGTAGGCAAGACTGCAGCAGGAGGTAGCCAAGGAGCTGCTCTTCCAGCTGTGCATGCAAATCAGAGTGCCAAGACCCAGAATGCCCCTTTTGCTAGCAAAAGAGAGGGGCTAGCCCTCCCACTAAGTGCTAGAGAATTCCTTTGCAATTTCTTTTCCTCTGCTACCAGTGACGTGTGTCTGGGTAAGCAAAAATCAAGAAAAAGCAAGTTCCTGTTTTCCTGAAGCAGAAAGGATAAGCTATAACAAACTGGCTACATCTCGTTTCACCAGCAGTATTCCCATTCCAGCAAGCAGAAATCCACTTCAAAACCGGCCTCCAGCTGTAAACTCACATATTTTAAGAGAGCAGATGATGTCACTTTCTGATTGAAAATGGAACACAACTTATAAGAAGATTAAGAGTGTTTAATTAACTTGCAAATATATAGAGTCAATAAAAATATCACTGCATTCAAATGCTTATTTAAACAGGGGCTGTTTATCATCTTGACCACTTTATCTGTATGTTAAATACCAGGAAAAACTGAGTAACAGTTGTAGATGGTCTGACCAAAACCAATTAACTGCTTCAGAACACACGAAACTAGAAATGCTCAAGGTTACTGGTTGGTAAGGAACAGAAGGGCATCATTACCTCAGAAAGAACTGGATGGAAATAAGAAAGACACAGGTTGAATGACAGGAATAACTTCCAGATGCCAAGTTACTTCAGTATATAATTTTGTATGCAATTTTAATAGTGGATAGTCCGTTGTTTGAATACTTAAAATTAAACAACACATACTAAAATCATGCCAAGAAAACTCTTTCACTTTGGAAGACAGTCAGCTGACTTACACATTATTTCCATAAATATAGTCTGCAAAGTTGTATTAAAATGCCTTTTTAAAAGTTGGATTTTTTTTTCACCTGTAATTCTTATGCAATTATCAAGTAGTAGAAGCACATAAACCTGGATTGCTGCATTGAAAGGTGCAAGAGAAATTAACCACTTTGTAGCTGATCTGCCAGCCACCCTCATAAGTGATTTTATGAGTTATGGTAATGATACAGAAAGGTTGGATCCAACACCTGAAATCCTTCAGTCATGGCTAAATGAAAAATTGCTGACACCAGTCTAACCTAACAAGAGGTCACAATGAGTACAAGTGGCATATTCTAATCACAGCAGTGAAATTTCTCTCCCCAGCAGTGCAAGCAGCAATTAAATGCTGCTCTGGTTTGAAGTATTTTTAACTCTTGGAATGAAAACAAAAATCTTGGGCTCTGTGTGTAAATATAACAACAATAGAGAGAGACATTTAAAAATATGTTTAGCTAGCATTTTAAAGATTATATAATATTACACCCAGAAATGTACTCTAACACCATTTTTGTACCTTAAATGGCACGATTACATTTTTGGAAGGGTATTAAATTGTATTGATCAAACACAAATAACCTTTTAACTTGCTAAGTATAAAATGTAATTGCTCTTCTTAATCTGTTAAAATATTCTTGAAGAATACAGATATTTCTTTTAACAGAATTTTAATAGAATTATACAATAATGTAAGTTGGACGAGAATTCTGGAGATCAGACAGTCTAACCTTCTGTCAAAAGCTGAGCCTTAGATTTGATTACCCGGAATCCTGCCGAGCCAAGTCTTGAATATTTCCACTGCTTATTTACTGAAGGCACTCAGCAATCAGAGTCTATGGAACTGCAATAGAAAAATGCTTCTGGATGGTATCCCTTGTGTGCTTGCAGCTTCTCTGCAGTCAGCACCTTCCCTGAAGGCCTCCGTGAGTCAGGAGTTTGGAAAATTATTTGCTTAATGAGTATTTCAACTTCTTATGAGAAAACCTTCCATTACAGTAACTCTGAAGAGATTAACCATTCAGAGTATCTCAAGATTAATGCTACAGATGGAAGGGGGGACTGTTTGATTTTCTTGGAGACTTTGACACTGACAGCTCTAAAACTGCAATCCAACATCACAAAGAAAATGCTGGTGGTTTCAACACTTTTTCTAGAAGTCTACTCACATGAAAAGAGATCCCTGGTTGCTGATGTAGAAGATCCTTCTGTGACTCCCATTTAAGTAAATAAAACTAATGTTTGGAAAAAAAATTAAAAACACCCTCTGATTTAAAAACTAGCAATATGGCAGTAATACAGAAATAATCTCATTCTGCTAAAGAAAGGTAGAAGAGAGTTGACAATTTTGGAAAGAAAGGTAGAAAAAGAAATTCAACATAAATCTTTGATATATGGAAAGCAAAACTTTGAATGAAGAAGAAAACTAAATAACCACATGACACCTTGTTCTCCAGGTTCTATGCCACTGCTGCACATACTGAAAATTAACTAAGAGGCGCATCATTTTGCATATGCCTGCATACGATCAAAAAACGTAACCTTGATGCACTAAGCATTCAAAGAGTACTTTTTGGAGAGGATGAAAAAGTTTTCTTCTATAAAAAAAGAAGAAAATAATTGGTGACTAATAACATCAGTGACAAACACAAAAATAAAAAACCAGAAACATACCCACCTGGCTACAGAATACATGAACAGGAAATCGTTGTCAGGTGATCCAGGACTCTTACTATAATCTGTGTACTTCTTCTGTGTGGTACTTTTTATATCTTTCATTACAGATTCCATTTCTTTACTGAGATTGGTTTCAGACTATGAACAAAGACACGAGAGAACATTACTTAATTTTACCTCAACAAATGTAGTGGCTGATTGCAAAGTGTAGCACTTTCATATCTGTAAAATGCATTTGCAGGTTATGAAAAAATATGCATTAAAAGCCAGTATTCTGTCTCACGGAAGTGTTAAAATATTCTGGGAAGTTACTGTGATTTGTTCTGAATATAAAAACATAACTGTTCTGTCCAGCTCCTAAGGTCAAGAGTCTCACTGCTTGTGTTGTTTTGAAGTGTATTTGCACTGTACAAGTACACAAAAATAACACAAAGCATCTCCATCAAGATCGGAAGACTAACAAAATCTAATTTATTCTGCCTTTCAGAGGACCTCATGAAGCTTTGTAACACGCGAGCACCTGTACACTGCGCTACACGCGAGCACCTGTACACTGCGCTACACGCGAGCACCTGTACACTGCGCTACACGCGAGCACCTGTACACTGCGC
>JAYRBT010000181.1:19912711-20003720 GCA_036023395.1 Myiotriccus ornatus | reverse complement strand
CTACACGCGAGCACCTGTACACTGCTCTACACGCGAGCACCTGTACACTGCTCTACACGCGAGCACCTGTACACTGCGCTACACGCGAGCACCTGTACACTGCTCTACACGCGAGCACCTGTACACTGCTCTACACGCGAGCACCTGTACACTGCTCTACACGCGAGCACCTGTAAACTGCGCTACACGCGAGCACCTGTAAACTGCGCTACACGCGAGCACCTGTAAACTGCTCTACACATGAGCATCTGTAAACTGCTCTTTCTGTGAAACAAATAATCCATACCTTAAAAAGTTCTTAACAGATATTGTTTGAATAGCTTCCAGTTACAAGAATATTGTTGGGCTTACATTGTAAAGAAATGATAAAATAATTTTATACTACATGACTCCATTCTGTGGAAATCACTACGGAAAAAACTGAAAATGTACTCCATAAAAAATTATATTAATCACATTTTGTCACAGCTTTTCAACTGTTTCATTTTAGTAGGTAATGCAGTAAGTACTCTAAATATTTAAAATTCCTTGATATGAAAAAAATGGTATGCTGTCTTCCATATCAGAAAAGAATGAACTTTCCCAGGTTGCCAAGTTTCTAAGGGGTCACAAATGCAATATAACATAAAAACTGAAAGGTAGAGGCAAATTAACAAGGATCTTTCTGCCTTACACTGATGCTTACTGGGAAAGTTCCCAGCTGTTCTTGAAGATCTTCCACCTCTTGTACAAGGTCTTGCATACACTTGTTACTATGGCTTTGCCAAACGCTTCTCTCCACGTTGTTCCCAGGATAACAAGGAAGAACACTGTTAGCAAACTGCCTGCAGAGGGGACAGGTAAATTCTCCTTTGTCCACTGAAAAACCCTGGAGGACTTGGTCATTCTAAAAGAAAATAAAGAAGATGTAGCTGAAATTTGCAAAATATCATAGTTTTTTTACTTTGGTATTTCAGAGGTAAAGCTAAAAAATTCTAAGTGTAAAACCAAAAAAAAATGTAAAGAAAGAATTATTAGAATAGTTCCTCACTTTACTGGCAAAGGTCTTTACTAGAGACTGTCTGACAACTCTCCAACTCAATTTTCCTAATTTTTAAGTACTTTTCATTGTCAATAATATCCCCATAATAAAGTACAAAGACCTCAATGGAGTGTTTTGAACCTTTCCCGTGTGTTGTCTCTTTCTAGCTATTTCCATCAAGTCTGAAAGACTCCAAGTACAGGCTTAAAAAAAAAAAAAACCTAATCAAATAGCCATTGTAGGGCAGCAGGAGATAAAGCTTGATTCCTTCTTGTATCACATGAAGGATCAAAAAATGCATGCAGAAGTATGTGTTTGGGCAGTGAGGACACATCCTCAGTATCCCTGTCAGTGGCAAGCAACCTTGCCTCAGCTTCAGGAGTTGCCTCCATGGTTTCCCACTCCTGACAGAATTGTTAAGTAAATAGTGACTGTAATTCAAACTTCATGCAATCAGCCCAGAATGCTGAGGCTTTTACATACCTTGCTGGATGTATTATGTAAAAATAAATGTTTTATCCTGATGAACGCAAGTTTATGCAAATTATTTCGGTACTAAGAATGCTAGGAAATAGTCAAAATTGTTATGCACTCATCTAGGTAGTGGTAAAACATGCTAGGATCAGAAGTTCACTTAAATAATTTAGAAATGTTCAACAACGAGGAGGAGTAATAGTTTATTTCAAGTTTAATAGAGAATCCACCAGAAAAGTGACTTCAGAATTTATGTGATGCAAAAAAATTACTTTTGCAAAATTCTGTAAAGTGAAACTCCACCATGAAAGTCCAGATTTTATATTATTTTATATAATTTTTATATTATGTTACATTTATCTTGACAACTCAACTACTGCTGAAAGCAAATTTAAATTAATATGGAAAAGAACAATTCATCATGGGATCCAATCAAGATTGCACAGCTTCCTATTTCTCTAGATGTTAAATTTCAGTAAGACCACTGCTGATACTAAAAACAGAAGGGACTGCTCCCAGTTTTTCTGAAAATGAAATCAGCAAAACTTAAAAAGAAAAAAAATTACATAAATAATCCATAAAGTAATCTTGAATAAAAAAGCAGTTTCACACGCAACAAGAAGTCATAATTTAGTCTTTGGTTTATTACACGGGTTAAGTATCTTTTCTGATATATCAAAATAACTGAAAACAAAGTACTTTCGTTAATAATGTCAAGATGGAATAGGAGATTTAGTACCCATAGTTCTTGAAAACACAATAAAACATCTTGTCCATTCATGTAAACACAAGTATTCTTTCCATGATAAATTCAATTGATTTGAGTAAGATCAGTTCAGATCCAAATAAACAAATGTGATCTTTAGTTTACTTACCCGTAAAGATTCCATGTAAGATTTGTGACAATCTATGTGTAAAGTGTGACCGCATGTTTGCACATAAACACCTCCTTCCCAGCCTATTGACACTGCTTGCAGACAGGAACTCTGAAACACAGCAAAACCAGTAAGAAACAACGATTATATATAAAGCTATAGAAGTATTTACCCAAACTTATTTCAAGATTTAAAAGATACACAGATTTTTATTTGCACGCTATCTAAATAAAAGACATGCTGTAGAAACAGAGGAAACTTCATTTTCTGAAGTATTTACTCATGCTAACTTACATGACTGCCATCAACACTATTCTTTCCAACCAAGAGCCAACCAGGTAAACTTCTGAAGTTCTTATCACTTAAAATAACCATTTTATTAAAGAACCTCTTGTACTACAGCATAAAGGTGGCTCTAACTCTTAACATCTGTTCCAATAGCAGAAGTTATCCCATGTACAAGGGCAAGACCCTGTTCCAATACATTTCATTCAGTTTTGTAGGTAACTAAAATAACAAGACCACCTATTATATAATTTAGCCCCAATCTGTTCTAAAATTCAGTTAACTTAGGGTTTTTAATGAGTTGTTCAACAACATTATATATAACCCATCATAGTGGGAAATGAGAACAAATACTTGTTTAGTGAACTGAGTCTTATAAAGGATCATTTAGAAAACACTGGCCTTATTCAAGGACTGCACTTACAGTCCACATGTCTAAAAGAATTACCTCACCGGTAACTTTTTTCCAGAAAACAATGGCCTAAAGAAACAGGCACCTCTGGCACTCTGATGATAAGGAACTCTGGAAAATTCTCTTAAAGAATATCTAACTATAGTCAGTCTACTTATTAGATCTCCATTTCTCAAAAATCTCATGTATAGATTGAAATGTACATTCTGGTTATACATTTAAGGAACAGAAAAATATTTATGGCTACCAGAATTGGAAAACAATTTTTAGTCTAGACTCACACTAAAATGGTCTTAATGTATAATGCAAAATCAGTGTACCATGAACAACCCTAATACTTCCTTTCTAACGATCTCCTACCATCTCTTTTTTCTTCTGCATATGAGCAGGAAATCAAAACAAAATTACAAATTTTAGCTTTGTGACATGCTCCTGTTTGCCTCGCCTCGACTTATTATTCATAATGTGCTATGAGCCTCTCAGGCTATAAAATAAGGAAGTTTTTCTCCTGCTGGTGAAGTATTAAGGCCACACGATATATCTGGATAAGCACCACAGGACAAATGTTTCATTCAGGAAAATCATTATTTACTGCATATATTTAATGAGGCTATCTCATAGCAGTTGCAAAAACAGAAGAAACAAACCAAACCCAGTCTTAGCAGAAAGGTTTTACTCTATTACTCGAGTTCAGAAACAAACAAGATTCGAAAACAAACCACAGGCTTGGGATGGAACACACCTGTATCAAACTATTGGTTACAGAGCACTACGCCATTCTGAAAACAGCCCTATCAATCCAATTTTATTTCCTAATCCTTAGTCATACCTCTCCATATTAAAAACAATTGCTTTCAGTGATTTTTCTTAATGGGCAAGAACTACTCCCTAACAGCAAGCACGCAATTTCAGCTAAGGAAGGGCAAAAAGGAATCAATATGGAAAGAAGTGACCTGTTTTGCCTGGCCTGTACACAGCATGCAGCTTTTCAATGGGATTTTTTGTTGCTTTTTAATTTCTTCTAGCAAAATAAGCCAACTTAAAATTTTTACATTGGGGTGAAATTATTCACTTGCCTCCTGCAATCTGTTGTTAGAGGAAGGACATTTACTGGGAAGGAGACAGTTGATAAATAAAAGGACTTGCTGCTTAGCTCAGCTGAACAAGACACTCAAGATAGTAACAGATGTTTCCATTTTTATATCAAAAGAAATTTAAGGATTAGTTCTTTCATGCAGAGATTTGTTTTTTAGCACAGTAGTGACCTGGAAACTTGAAAGCAAAAATAGCTAATTCAACTAATGTTTGATTCAGGACTGGAATTTGTGAAGCAGGATGTATTTGCTCACTGCACTACAGTATATGTTAGACTAGTCTGTTGGTAGTGTTACTGCACAGAAACAGAAATACACTCTTCAGTAAGATCAAGTTTTTGGGTAACATTTTGCTTGGAACTCCTTCCATTTGTAGGATGCAAACATGTAAAAATAAAGCCACAGTATTAATTCACTATTTTTATCATGTCAGCAGGAAAAACCACCCATTAACTATTTGAAACAGTAAACCAACATCATCAATGTCAAAAGAAAAAGAGCTTGTCCACAGATTCTTCCTGAACTAAAAATAATCTTTTGTTCAAAAATCATTTTCTGCTTACATCTTGAAGGGTTTTTCTTTCCCGAAAGGGAATTTATAATATTTGTCTTTGATTAAGGTACTTTTCTGAAAACATTGCCCAATTTTTAAAACTGCATCAAAACAACTATGAATTTTAATCTGTGTTAATCTACATAAGCAAGACTTGGCTACAGTTGGTAAATTTTAGTTATCTGTGGATGACATCATAAAAAAGCTAGCAATTTTGTCAGAGTAAAAACTGCCACACCTTTTCCTCCTGAAAGCCAATATTTAAGCTTCTAAAGGTGATTATTAATTTAGATATACCTAAAAGCTGGTGTCTCACTGGGATTAGTCTATAGAAGCTAGTTTAAGGTCACAGGTTCCATATCCTTCTCCCCCAAAATGACTGCTCAGAACAGTTATGTTTGATCTTACATAGCCCTTCAGGCACTAGGAAGGAAAGCCACAGGCAGCACTTCCACAAAGGTCTACAACTGAACACGTCCTGTTAACCAACAAGAACTGGCTCACAGACTTAAATATGAAAAGCTATAATTTGGCTTTGTGAAGGAATAGGAAACTCTTTTTGGAACATATCATTAGGAGAAAGCCAGACACTATTTAAAAATAAGGACCCTATAAAATGTAAACACTTCAGAATGACTGCAACATGGAAAAGTGTTCACTAAATGTAGAAATGAAACTAGGAGAACTCTAATTCGTAATTTCATTTCTCTTTTCACACAAGTTTTTCACAAGTGGCAGTACTGTTCATATGAACAACTTACATCTTTGAAGTATCTCTGTAAAGTTGAGAGCCTCACGTCATGCAGAGCTGCACAGGTATCCCAGGGATATATCTGCTCCTCCTCGGTAGTCGGCAGCCTCTTTGGCTCAGTGCTGTTACGGCACTGCCCCAACACTGTATGAAGAAAAGCAGCAATAAGGAATGCTGTGGATATCAACATGCTAAACAATTAAGAGAAAAAAAAAAATCAGGTAATTCTGGTTTGGAGCTGCAATGTGCTTGGTTGGTGCTAAAAAGTAAAAAAAAATATTAAAGAAACTAAATACTGAACGTTGTGCTTTTGCACTTGTACGTAAAAGTACATATATTTATACATATACATATGCACACAAACACATATCTACATATAGACAAACTGATGGCTGATTAGTTTTCTTTTTCTTCTAATACTGATTTTCCTGCAAGTCTACTATACACTCTGCATTTGCAAAAGCTAACAGGAACTAGGAGGGAATGGAACTCTTTGCTTTTTTCCCAAACATTTAAAAGTTTCCTCACTATCCTTAAGTTACACTTGTGACTCAGAGAAGATCATCCACCAAAAAAATAGGAGACTCTGGGTTTCCAGGCTTCATGAGACACAACAGTATTTACACAGATGTGTTAAAAGGTGCAAAAAACATTGCTTTTCCTGCAAGTCACAGATTCATACCTGAGGATGCTTGTAATAGTACAACTAGCCCTGTAGGTCTGTCCTCAGTCGAAGGTCCGCTTTGTCCACAAATAACACAGTCGTATATTGCCTCAGAAACGTGCTGCTCGGATGTGGCCACCTCCATGGCGATATCAACATCTGGAGATTCTATCAAAGGATAAGAAAGTTTATATTAAACAGAGGCAAAGAAATCCAATTGCATCTGCACTGAGGTAGTGATGAAAAAACTCCAAAATAATTTCTCTAGTTTATTTACAACTGAAGCATGGACAATCAGTTGAAACTAACCTTGCTGCTTCAAACAGACACCTACAAAACAAAGTGCATGTTTTCCCATATGCAGAATTACTTCCTGAGGAATTAAATGTTTCATTCAAATTTTGTATCAAACTTGATCTCTCTAAAGTTTCTGTAAACAGAGATCTAACTTCTATTTCATTAGATACTGAAAACATAGAGAGATGAAGGGCAATGGATATGAATCTCTAGTAAAACCAGATTTTCTGACTGAAACAACAATTAGAAGGAAAAAGTGAACCTGGAGACCTTAGAAATAATTCTAAGATGCTTAGACATAGTGAATGAAACATGCAACTTAAATGTTTTTATTTTAATATGAAGTTTTTATTTTAATATGAAACCAGGACAATTTTGTGTGCATTAAGAAAGTAATCAGATGTGATGCAGCACATGTTTAGCTGTAAACAAGACATATCAGAAATCTGGTTGTTGAATGGTCCACATTACTACTTCGTAGGTGCACAGACAGAAAGGTTCAAGGCTTAGGACCAGCTCTGAAGTATCAAAGCCATTGCACTTGACACAGCTTTGTTCACATGACAGTTGGTGGTGCTGGTTTTGGAGCAAGCAATTTTAGGTTATGGTACAATCAAGGGTAAGAATTCTTTACTGGCTTGAAAGAAAAGCATCTTAGGACTAAATGATCCTTTCCTGACTGCTCGGGAACACATACAGTCAGCCTCTTGACTTAGAATATGAGGGTTCTTTGTTTCTTTCCTAGAAGATAATTTTTCCAAAGAAAACACTTCTTCGCTACCTTCAACCATGCCCTTTATCTCCCCGATTAAGTAGGTAAAAATATTGGATAGAGAACCCAAAAACTGTGAGTACAGCAACAGTCCTCATGCAGAATTGCTTTTAGGAGAGCTGCTGTCTTCTGAAAATCCACAGCAGCTCAGCACAGGAGGCTGCTGCCATAAGGAGAGGGGTGTATGATGCCAGGCAATGAATTTCTCTGCTATAAAGAACTCCATGCAATACTCTCGCTCACAGGGAAGAATCAAAATGACACTGTTTTAGTAGCTATTGATTTCCTAGACAGTTACTGAGGGTCATATGAAAATGAACCCCAATCTTCGCTGACATACAGTTGTTAATATTGTACACACGTCTATCACCATCTAGTGGCAGCCAGATGTACAGTGAAAGAAAAAGCACAATGCATCAACTGCAAAACATCCAGAAAACCTAGAAGCAAACCATAGCACAGAACAGAGTAAATCAACACTAATGCTATATTTTTGTATTTAACATCACCTCATAATTGTGTAATGCACACTCATGTACACCTGTGTATCAAAAGCACGACACAAGAATGACGAGTTTCAGCCTTCTTATTTCACTTTCTCTAAAGTATTGTCAATACAACAGAAAAGATGCATCTATTCAATATTTTTCAGAAGTGTAAAAAGAGAATACGTTATGTCATGCTGATTTTAAACAATTCCATGGAAGTCCTCAAAATCAGTCAATATTTAATTTACAAAATAACATTCATTCATCATAGGTTGCATATTTTTAACCTGAAGGAAAAACAAATACAGAACTAAGTATTTAAAAGATGTTTCAAAGCAACTCAGTATATGCAATCTATACTTCCAGTCTATATGCAATAGGAACATGAAAATCAGGTTAATTTAATTTTAGATCCATGGTCATGATCAAATGCATGCCTCCTTCCCTCTCACCTACTTAGATTTAGTGCTAGGCTACTTTGGCAAACAATTAGACTTCAAGGAAACTAAGCTTCTAGTAGGAAGGAAGAGTTCCTAATAAAATAATTTCCACCCAAGCTAGTGAAAGAAAACAAAGGAAAAGTGACAAGAAATTGAAATCTCAAACAATTAGCATATCCAAAAAACTGCAAGCAAATAAAAACCCTCAATTCTTCTTGAACAGACTACGATAAACCTGAATTACTCACTTAAACTGGTTGTTAGCCTCTTTGGAAGTTAAGACTTCAGTTTGTCTGGAAGGGTACACTTTGGCAGTGCAATTCCTGGTTTGAAAATCTATCAGTGGCAGTCCAGAAAAAAAGAAAGCAAGCTACACATATAGCAATAATCTCAATCTTGTCTTCCTTGCCTTCTGGAGTTTTGCCTCTGCGGAGCTCCAGTGGAAGCAAACTGACACTGCCCCATCAGCTATGGGATCCACGCAGACTGTTAAGGATCAGGACAAACATATTTCAACTCAAAAAACTGTTGAGAATGAGAGGGATTCTTTCCTACAAACCTCCTTCTAAAATATTTCATTCCAGCATTGATACTTGTGATACAAAGTCATTGCCATTTCTCCATTACACTTCACTTTGAGTTATATATTTCCCATTTCACGTGGGGAAAGTAAAACTATACTGCATTTTATTGCAGCAGTAGTCATATGGAAGCTGGAAGCTTAAAACCTCCATAAATTTGTAGTTCCACACCTTTTTTTTTTCTCCTCCATTTCATATGAACAAAAGCCCAGAAATGCTTTGTGTTTTGCAGAGAAACCTGTGGAGCCTTTATTTAAAGTGACTGGAGTTGTAATGCTATTTTACTGACTTGATTTAGAAAATACAGGTTCTTGCCAATTTTTAAAGCATTTGCTAACATCTCCTAGCTCCCAAGATTCAATTATAAAAAGACAAATTCATAAAAATTATTTTATTAAATGCCCTGTTATACTAATGAAAAGATTTTATAATCAAATACTGATTCCAATATAACATAAAATCTCACTATTCTGGCTAAAACCCACACCTGAATCCCCACCAAGAACCATCACATGAACAAAGCAACATTAGTTGCAACTAAAAGGCTATTATCTCCTTATTTTGCTTTCACTGATGCACAACCATCCAGCATTCCTTTCCAACAGCAGGAAGACATTTCTTTGAAAAACAGCCTTTTGTGTTATGTTGCCTCATTGAATGCCAAAGGTATCCTTTGCCAGCCATTTGCTAAGATACTTCAGGTATGTTATCCCTTCACCTTTCCAACTGGTTTTGTAGGAGCCTGCAGTCTTGTTCTGCATGAAAACCACAGGAACCCAGAACAAGGGTAACATCTCGTTACTCTGAAGAGTCACTTCTGAAGATTCACAAGTAGGCAGAGGCCCCAGGAGCGCAAGAGTGGCTTTAGTTGCTAGGCTGAAGCCCAGCTTTACTAGCCAGGCAGCACTCACGAGACAGCAAGTGCCTCCTAGTTAAGTAACGGTGCCCACAGTTCAAAACTCTGACTCTCCAAAGATTTAACCCAACTGACTTCACAGAGACCTGTCCTAATGATGTCAATGTGTGTGGAGAAGGAGCAAATGGAAAATACAAGGTAAGACACACGGTACTGGTATCAATTCACCAAGTTTCTCTCATGAGATCTGTCTAATGTTATAATACATCTCATCCCTTTACAGTGGGTTCTGGAACTTTTCTTTGTCCTTGGGAATTACTCCAGATATCTGGATAAATATGAACCTCAAAACAACAAAGGAGGATAAAAACATTTAAACTGTGACAGAAATCCAGGGCAGAGCCAAACACTACTGTTCCCAAGAGGTTTTTTTAAAGTTAATTATTTAGCTTTTTGTTCAGTTTTGTACCACTGGAAGTGATAGGCAAAAAGTTACAAAAAACTATCATTTCCTACCTCCTAACAAATACTAATCAGTCTTGTGAAAATCTAAAACACTCTTTTATTGTAGAATACATTGCTGCCTGAATTTCTTTTCATTTCTACTCTCCAGAGCTAAGGAGCTCCCCATCCAGCAAAACCCCAGAACCCAAAGGGCATTGTAAACACAGTAAGTGTAGTTCACAATTTCTGTTGACTGTAGTCAACATTTGTCCTGCTCTATACATTGTGTCAAAGCGGCCCCTTGGCATCAGAGCAACCATTAG
Source organism: Myiotriccus ornatus (assembly GCA_036023395.1). Taxonomy (NCBI): domain Eukaryota; kingdom Metazoa; phylum Chordata; class Aves; order Passeriformes; family Tyrannidae; genus Myiotriccus; species Myiotriccus ornatus. The sequence goes on along the minus strand of JAYRBT010000181.1, from coordinate 19,993,390 downwards.
TATGCTAATATTCTTTGCCCTGACCCAGCATATATATTCTCGAGAGATCAGTACCTAATTTATTTTTCTATCTGGGTTCAGAAGATTGAGTGTTAGGAAATGTATGTCACCTTGCATTAAAACTCTGCACTTCTTTTAAACTCTAGCTACGGAATGTTTGCTTGAAGGACAAAATGACATCCTGCTAAGACACAGCACAAGAAAACACAAAAGACCATCTGCATAATTATCGAGAGGCATTAAAAATATTTAAAAGTCACACTGGGCACTTCAGAGACAACAAAACTATGGAAGAAATGAGCAGTATCTTAATATTTATAATTAACAAATTAACTAATTTACAAATTTTCACTAAGATGCATTTGATTAAGTGGTTCAGCAGCTTGCCTGGAACAGATCATAGTATTTCATGTTTATATAATTCTTATCACTGTAATTTGTTAAAAGGCTACTATTAACCTGAACAGAGTGATTTATTTTTGTTCTTATCAAGTCTTGCCTGAAAGTAGTGGAGTTCGAAAAATCTCCTGCACAGAGTTCCATGTCACAAGATAAAGCACAGTCTCACACTGAGAAAGTGCCCTCACTGATGCCAAAGCAGCTGTAACCAGGAGACTGGAAGGCCTATGGAGTTGAAGCTGTTACAACACATTTTTGACTCTCTAGTCATCCTTCTCAGATATTTCAAGAGCTCTATCTGCTGTTCTTGGAACAATGTTTCATGGGTTGTTTTTCTACTTTTTTCGTTTATCCTGCAGTCAAACAGCTAAAGACAGCACACTGGATTCTGTTCTACCCTAGTTCATTAACATAACTGTTTCTAAACTTCACCTAATTACTTCCAGGCAAGCTTGAATGGCAGTGCAGTTCTGCAGATGTCACAGAATATAAATAGAAGGTAACAGGGGGCACAAATGCAAAGTGATATATTATTGGAATTTTTTCTATAGTCATTATGTGAAAGAAAACGCCAACCTTTATTTTCAGAATCTCAGATGAATTTGTGCATTTCAGTTCAAATAAACAAGTTCTGCTGGTAAAATAAAACAGATTTAATACTGAATAATTAATATAGAATTGGGTAAGTTCCTTTTAAGCCATGTTTCATTGCAGCATCCCAGCAATTATAGAGGAATACCTCAGGGATTAACAGTGCACTTTAACAAACACTTTGGCAACTATTAAGTTTATGGGGGTTTAATAAAATAATCTTTAAGCTTTGGCTATTCTCCATTATTCCTCCTATCACCTTCCCGACACATTTATATTCAGAGTATTTTCAGACTTCTACACTGTCAAGGGAAAGGTAGTATTAAATTTTCAAGTGCCATATCCAAAACCAATTACATCAGTTCTCACATTTTATGACTGAATAACATCTACTTTTCATAGATGAAGTTTCAAAAGACGATAATAATAATTTGCTCAAATGACACCAACTGAACCAGTGACAAAGTGAGGGAGCTGAGGCCTCACCATCCCTGCATTTGGCAGCGTTATTACAGTTACAACAAATGATCAAAATGAAGAAATAAGCCTACTGCCAAACTTCAATCTATAATAAAAGTAACAAGTAACAGAGTCTGAGTATGTGAGAGGGGAACATGTGTTAACCAACTGATTTCAGCACAGCTGCGCTACAATTGAGGGTAAACCTATGAATTATAGTAGCTTTAAATTGAACCCCTCCAGAAAGATTAGTTTCAGAACTCTTACCCTGTCTTGTGTTTCAAACTTAGTGTAACAATAGTTTCCGCAACTTTTGCTGTAACACAGAGAGACTGCATTCACAGCCGAACAAATCACTTTGGTTAAACAAATTGAAGAAAATATTCCTGGCAAAAATCAATCTAGATTTTTAGATAAACCCCCCACACTGTAATGGTATATGTAGTTCCTTTCTGTGACCTATTTTAACGCCAGTCAGAACATAAAAGCTTGTTAATACTGGACTACAGCATTACTGCAATGTATTTTCATAACAAACTCAGAAAATGGAATCACAATCTAGCAGACACTGAGAACAGTTAGTGAAAAAGCAGGTAATTATTCAGTTAACAAAATGCCAGGAATTCTATTAAGTTGTTGCCAAAAAAATTCTGTATGCAGAATAATTTTACGAAAATGTATTCCATTTAGTTGATCCTATCTAGTGCTGTGCATGACCCGGTATAACTAAAACACTACATTTTAAGTTAAGACATCCGAAGTTATTAATTCTTTAAACACTAGGAAGCAAACAATCAAAGTGTTGCATGCCCCAGGAACATTTTAATGCACGACCATAAACACAAAGGCCCAGGTCTGCCTGGTAGAGAAATTAAAGGTTCTTCTTAATATTAAGTAAAAGCTAAGTATACCCAGCCCTTCACCCATATAAATGCTGCTTAATTTACTGATTTAACCAGCATGATTGATCCCCAGTTCAAAGCAGTTCTCTTGAACATAGCTTATAAAACTCATGCATGAAAGTATTTATGCATATTTATGTATATATGCAAATAGGGCTATTGATAGGTGTATATATATAGTTACATCTGATTTACTATATAAAACACATCAATTTCGAAGTTGCAATATGAAGAATTCAAAATACAGGTGACTGCAGAATCACAGTTTCCAAGTTATTTTCAATTAGCCACGATTATATAAAGACTTAATTTTTAATAAGTAGAACTATAAAGCTCTTCTTCCCTTCCTCCTTCAATAAATAAAAAGAAATAGCTACCCATTTAATGAGGATGACTTACAACACACAAAAAAAAAATTAGTGGATTGCACACCCTCCAAACATAACACCACATATATAGTGATTTATTTCACAGAATCATAGAGCAGTTTGGATTGGAAGGGACTTTAAAGATCATCTAGTTCCAACCTCTCTACCATAGGCAGGGATGCCCTCCACTAGACCAGTTTGCTCAGAGCCCCATCCACGACTGCTGTATCCAAGACCTTAATAAGTCTAAGTGAACACCTCAGCAACCTACGAACTGAAGTTAGACATTTCAACAGCCAGACTTTGCCAGCAAATACAGCTGGCAAAATATTTGTAACCAATGCTTAAACTCAAATGAAAACTACATAGCAGATGATACTTGATTAAGGGGAGGGGGGGAGATTCCTGCTTTTTCTTATCTTTCAGAAGTGCTAATTTTCAATTAAGTAACCCAGGTGACAAAAATATTTTCCCTTCCTCAGTTAAACACAGACTAATCAGCATTATGCACCTCTACAGCAGATTCTCAGGAAAAACAAGAGCTGATTCTGCTGGAAAGCCTGTACATGAAATAGAAGACAACGTTATCACTTATAGCAACCGACCTAAAAGCTATGCGTTCCTTAAATCTATAAATTCAATCTATTTAAAATGCAGAACTTTTACCTTATTAAAATTTGAGGCTCTAAAAAGAAAATCTTAAATTTTATAATCAAAGAAAATACAATCTTTAAAAGAGAAATTAATTTTGGGACAGTTTATATTGAAGGTAAATACTTTAAAACATCACACATATTTACTATTTCATCCACTGTGTATTAAGAAAAAATGGGAATAAATTTATGTCCTACAGATTTAATGTATTCTTTAACATATGTATCCGGTAATATCTGTCCTACAAAACATAAGTTTAAGCCTCTTAAGAAGTATTTAGTAAACAGGCGGATACAGAAGTTGAATCTGAAGGGAGGGTTTTCAGTTTGGGTGGGGTGGTTGATGCTTGGGTTTTTTTGTGTGTGTGTCTTTGTTTGTTTTTTAAACTGTTGGAGTAAAAACCTTAATACTAACATCGGGCAGAAAGCAAAAAAAAGCAAGCAGTCAACCACACAGTAACTTACCAACATCCATGGCAGTTTCCATGAAGCTTTTCTGCCTTGAGGCAAATTCAGCCAACAATTTCTGCTGCCTTTCTCTAGCCTTCTGTCGTCTGAATGAAAGAAGAAGGGGAGAAGATAAAAAAGAAAAAAAAAATATTATGGAGTGAAAAAAATGCTTTATAATGTCAGGCTGATTACAGTTACCATCTTAAACAATCACTCAAAATTCAGATGTTCAGTAAATAAAGGAATAATTTCCAAGCCTAAAAAAGGAATTTCTTGCTTTAAAAGTGGAGTTTAAGAAATCAGTATTATTTTGAGTGTGAAAGAAAGGAATAAAATCCTGTCCTAAAACACCCTTCAGAAAACCAAAGGATCTGAAAGCCTAGGATATAACATTGTGAAAAAAAGAACACAAGACCTTTTTTGTGAAACTTTTTTTTCTGTTACGCATGGGAAGAATAGCAGAGCGGAACATCAACTCTTGTACAAAAACAAGTACTGCTGTGAGCAACCAATGTTTACAAGCTAATAAAAATAACAGCCTACCTCAGTCCCTTTTGTATTAAGCTTAATGGCAAGAGAAACAACTACCGATAATTTGTTTTTCAGCTAAGGCTCCTCACAGTGGGTCTTTCTCCCCCACCTCCACCCGAGATCCTGGTCACCAACAGCTATTATACCTGGACTTAAAGAAGCCGGAGATTGCATCCAGATTAAAACCCCTTATCTCCCTGGAGCCAAGTTGACTTCACTAACTTTTTCCTCATTGTTTATCACAGCTCTGGATTTACAAATGGAAGACATTAGAGACTTATTCTTGTCTACCCTTCTAATTAAACTGTATTAATGACCTGTACAAGGTTATATGACCAGTTATCCAACTCCCTGGATAAATATATACTGCAGTGCATAGAGGAATATTGATGGATGTAAAGAAAGAAAGAAAATAGACACTCATTCCCCTTATTTGACAAGAGTTTACATGGAATATGGGAGAATGGAAGTGGGAAAACCAAACAAAACCCCTACACTACAGCTGGAACATGGAACATGCACACACCTAGAGGCCCCATGGCTGGTGTGTTTACGCAGCTCTCCCCAGGGCAGCTATGGAAGCTGTCACAGCTACATGTTCTGCACGCCAGCATTTCCAATGAATTTCTGCCCTTGCTTAGAGATAATTCAGATAACTAACATGGGGTTTAAAAACAGCACTTGCCATCTGATATGCTGATGGGTGAGTCATCTTCAAACTCTGGCAGTGTCTGATTATCAGTGTCCTGGCACAGGAACAGGTATGCACAGGCCCACAGCAGCCTCACACACTGTACTCTGTTATCGCGAGGTGGCCTGTTTATAAGTCAAAGCTTCTAACTTGTTTTCTTAATGCCCCAAATATCTCTGCCCATTTATCTGTTACATTGTACAGTCACCATTTCTCAAAATAACTTCTATTTGCAACAACGCTAAGATTCATTATTGTGAGGATCAGAGCAGGGCATCCATTAGACCTGGTTTTATTTATTTCTCCCTGGAAATTTCTCAATATACACCTTGACTAAAAGCAGAGTGACTGTAAATAGATGCCTTTAATAAGAAGACATAAACAAACTCTGACAGATTCAGTACAGCCAGTAATTTTCCGTGATGGCCCATGGGAATATGACACTGCAACTGAAAAAATACCGCAAGCAGCTCAAGCTCGCTTCTAGTTCCGTATTTCAGTTTCTATGGCAACAATTCATTGCCTGAGTGATGCCAAGTTTGTCACTATATGTTGAAGCAACCAGAAAGGGTGATCATTTAACATGCACAGTCTTTAGGTCTTCACTGACACAAAACTGGATTTGGGGGGGGGGAAATTAAAACAAAACAATCAAAAAAGTAAAAACTGCAGCCTGACAATAAGAACACAGTCAGCCCCAGAGTTTAGTCATTTTAGCTTCCATGCTGTCCACTAATACCATTAAAAATCTGGGAAGAAGATAATCACTCAGAACAAAGAACAGAAAACATTTATTTTCACCATTACTTTAGCCCCCAAACTTAACTGAAAACTTAAAAAGACTCCAAAAGATCCTTGAAAATATCACATCCTTTACAGAGGGAAAGGAATAACCTCACCCTTTTTCTACACGAAAAGTTACTTGTTTCATCAATTCCTGTGCTTCTCCTGTACATAAATTCAGCACTATTGAGTACCACAATACCGATTAGGTGTTCAGGATGTAGCTGTGTTTTATCTAAAGCAGCCATTCATTCTGGCTTTCTCTGAAAGACAATTTTACATGCTAAACCTTGATTATTTCTCTCCTTTACTGAAACATTACAAGGGATGTTGAAAATTAAACTATTAACTAAACATCAGCAAGACAAAAATAATTTTACTTTGTGAAGCATGCAACTTAGATGAATATATTAAATCTATTTTTCTTTTTTTTTTATTATATGTAATTTTCAAATACAGTGTAGGTGCTGGACATATCTGCAAGAATTTAATGAAAAAATTATTTTAAAAATAATAAAAATAGCAGGATAAATAAAGTTAATCCAGAAACCGAATCAGATGACTGCACATATCTACCCAAATTTCTAGATCCATACTCATATAGTGTGTTTACACAAAACATTCAAAATACTGCATGAACAAGCACTCGATCATCTTGTCCATCCCAGCCTGTGCTCTGTCTCCCCTCTAGTTAATGTGGTAAGTACTCTGACCTGAACACCCCGCTCTCTATGCCCCAACCTTCTAACGCTGTTCCCTGTCCTCTCGCTTCAAATCCATGTTCCAGTCTTTTGCAGTGACCAGTAGCCAGTCTCTTCCCATTGCCCTACTCCAGATAACTCTTTTTTCCAGCTGACTCTATCACATCCCCCAAATGCCAATCTGTCTTACTTATGCCCTCAAGACACTTGCATTCCTGTCCTACACTCTTTTCTTCTACCAACTCTCAGGACCCCATTCTTCACCACCTAAATTTTTACTAATTTTTTTTTCAATTCCTACTTTCCGCCAAATTTTTTTGTCTTGACAACCCATTTCTTCTCTAACATGCTCACATGCCAGAATGAGTCTTCTCACTCAAGCTATTCACTTGACCTGACATCTGCCCTTTGCTCACTAGTACATCGACCGTAAGGCATAATGTTTCTCCTTCCAGTCCCAGTCTCAACACTGCTCCTTCCAGTCCTAGTTTCCACCTCTACTTCTAAGCTCGAGTCGCTGTCCTTTAGGCATTTGAACTAGTGATTCCTCTTCCCTGGTGCCAATACCAGCTTTGCTGACAACAGACGAGAAGTAGGCTCTCTGCATTCCGTTTCAGTACTGCCAGTACTCTGGGGGCTCTCAGGACTCGTTATGCCCCAACCTCAATGTCAAAACTGTCTGAGCTTTTTCCCAAAAACATTTCAGCCCAAGACAGGCAACTGGTTTGCAAGTTTTTAGGCCACATAATAAGAAAACATTATTTAATTTTTTTTTTTTTTTAAATAGGAGCTACAAAAAAATTAAAAACGTACTTTTAAAATTGAATGGCTCGGACTAGTAAAAAATGCAGAATTACCAAAACCATATATATTAAACAAAAGCCAAAAACAATCATGGTCTGATGTGTGCATGTGAATGAACAGACAATACAAATAAAAATTCTAACTTATCTTAAGGTTAAGCCACAAAAACTGACACAAATCTTAATTCTACACCTTCGTATATACGAGCAGTATACACAGCAACATGAAGGGTCAGCATGTGTATCACAAAATTATTATGAAAGTTTTCGAATTTAAAGATCTAAAATACAAAGTGCAGATTCCACTTTAGTACCCATGGAAATCGTGTATATTAAAAACTGATAAAGAGAACTGTAGAATTAAGACTTCTTTTAATCTGTAATTCATGCAAAAACCTAGAAACAGATAATCAATAGATGCACAACACACACTTTCCTACTGCCTCTTTACTTTGTTAACGTTACCTTTCTTCTTTATCCAAAGTTTTCTTCTCTGCAGAACTAATCTTTTTTGGCGGGACAGGAGGTGTCACCTTCCTGCATATCTCTTCAATTATACGTTTATTCAATCTGCTCTGTACAGCAGCTTTCAATAAAATTCTTTCTACTGCCGTCATTCCATCACCGTGAGAGTATCTTGGAATTTCTGGGTGGATTAAAACATCCACATCATCCAACCACGGAGGATAGTAAGAGTTTTGTTTTCCTGAGAGTTTGTGATGCAGTTTAATCAGCAAGGACAGTATGCTTTCCTTCACTTCCAGAATGGCTGTGGTTAGCTGTGGAGTTGCACCAGGTGCTGACCACTTCATGGATGTTTTGGGCCGAACCACCTGATTTGCCTCACTGGTGTTCCGATTGATGATCTCCTGAAATTTCTTCCGACGTTCTGCGACCAAACTGAACACTTGAGCCGTCCCCGAGTTCTTGGGAAAAAAACCGTAATGATTAATTTGCAAAAATACAAGTATAAACTGCATACATTTACAAAACCTTAGAAAATATTTTAAGCTAGGAGGAAAAGCACAAAACTTAAAGATTCCTCTCTCCTCCCAAAATGTATTGAAAATTAGGACAGCAAAATACTAAGCTTGCATATCATATTTTGATACAAGTTACATGCAGCTGCATAAAAAGCGAAGTACAAAATGGAAATGTCCATACCAAAATAACTAACAACTGGTTTTGTCCTAGTCTAACTCATAATTCTGTTCTCCAAGTAGTATTTCCTTAGTTTTTCTAGAACAGTAATTTCAGTGTCTTTACGTCATTTAAACGCCTTTATTCAAGTCTACTGAGCACCGTTGCACAACATAACTCTTAACGCCACACGGGTGAACACACATCCCACGGCACTGCCCATTTTCTGTGGATTTCTTAGCCGAGACCTGGAAGCCACATACCCATACTGGCAAACAGAACTTGCTGTGATGATTGCAGCTACATTAGCCACAGAGCCTGCTCAGATCTCTCTGTCTCGTACTGCTCTTCCTTTCAGTACTAAATTAAGGACACACATACTGAATCCACAGCAGAAAGACATCTTACTCTCTCCCTCTCAGAAGGCTGGGCAGTTAAGAGATATCAAATACTTCAGACATCAAATACAAAAAATGAGATTCTGATAATTCTCTCACCTACCTTTACATTTTAATTTATTTCATATCACCTCCCTACTTTAGATTTTGTCTATTTTTCTGACATTAACATGCAAAAGAAAAATACACTGTATTTCCCTACATCTGGCATACAATCCTGACACAGAAATTGTATCGCTACTGGCTATAAATCTTTCAGGATCCCACCATTTACGTATTCATTTGTTTTCCCAACAACAAAATAAAGCTACTAATCATTTCAAATGCACTTGCAGTGCAAGGTTAAACTTACCTAGATTCAAGAAAGCTAAGACTATTTTACATTATTGAATGTTAGTAATACATTGCTGACACAAAGCAGGCCTAAACATGGAGCTCAAGCAGTATGCCATCAATGACATCTTACATTTGATAGAAAGCTTTTATTTCAAAACACAAAAATGTAAAGTCGTTTTGTTGCTTAAAATCTACTAGGTAATATTACCATCAAGAACATGAAAAAAGCACGAGTTCTTGCAATATGAATTTAAAGGAAATTCAGGAAAATTAGAAGATTCCACTGAATGTTAAGATGAGCACAATAAAAGCCACGTTGCTAGTTAATTGCTTAGGAGAACAAACCGCACACAGATCTACCTCTCTCTGGAGGCTCTTCCGCCTTGAACTCTGGTAGATTGAGGACAAAAAAAGTCATTAAATATATAATTTGGAAAGAGATATCATTTGAAATAATTTCTGTTTCTCTTATCTTAGGAAAAATTACCGAAGGAAAAAGAATATCCCAAGAAATTAATAAAAACGGTAACAAAAATCCTAAAAAAACCCAAAAGCCTAAACAGGCAATAACTTAATCTATCGTAGGAAAGGACTAGCATTTGCATATTACTTACTTGTGATGAAGCCAAACCATCGGAACTCGTACTTGCAGGTGGTTCCCTCTTCACCTCTGGAGCAGTTTCTGGTACTCTTACTCGGACGTAGTTAATGAAGTGACGCATGTTAGAAACCAAGTTGCTACCTGGAAACCAACTATCGTGGCAACGCTCTTGTCCACCTGCAGATTCCTGAAGCAATTGAAAAAACCCCTAATATACTTTCTCTTCTGTTTTAAAATAATTTGTGTTGCTTTTATAACTGTATTACAGAGGCCACCATCTCTCCACGAGATAGGAGCAGTATGTTGAACATCATGTAACTCAATGAAGCCAATATATCTCTTAAAAATTATGATGACTGATGCCTACCGTGAGGACCACAGGGCTGATAAACACAAATTTAAATACTTGATCTGAATATAATCAAATACAGCCATTAGTACTAGCTAGCAGAAGTAGAAGGAGCTCTGGAGAGTAATCCAAAGCTGTACAATCTAAGATAATTACAAAAAAAATCTGAACTATATCGAAGTCAATCTCTGAAAAAAAATGTGGCAAATCCTTAGACATAAAAGCAACATTAAACATAAAAAAAATTATGGAAGTCAGATAACATAAGGGAATCTGGAATCACAAAAATGGCTCTTTATATTCAAATTCTCATCAAAAGTAGAGTTAAAATTTTGGTTAATTCACATATTTTAGAAGATACAGACCTTTAGCAATAAAGGTTTCAGTTGAAAATCTAAAAATTTAAGTGATTTTTAAATTCAATATTTTTTTTATTTTTGTACACAATTTCAAGTACTAATTTAAAGAGTAGTAACCATCTAATCAATCTGTATTGTCAGGCTATGTATATACACAGAAACTGTTGAAAAATGTAACAAGATACCATATTCTTCTTTATAACAATATAGAGGTTTTGTGGGGTATTTTTGTTTGCTTGTTTGTTTGGGCTTGCTTTTTTTGGTTTTGGTTTGCTGGATTCTTTTTGTTTTATGGGTTTGGTTTTTTTGGGGGGGCACAGGGGGGTTAAGTTGTTCCCTGTATAAATAAATACGGATATTTTATTCTAACTCCTATGGTAAAATATTTTTTTAAAATAATGAATCATCAGACAATACCTTTATATTTTAATGAAAAATATGGTATTTATTCTTACCTCTTCATCTGATTCTTGTTCTGGAGAATTTTCCAACCCCAGTTCAATCAAATATAAAACCATGCAAAGCACATGCTCTGATAAATTCTGATGATCCATTAATATCTAGGGAGAAAAACATTCACATCTTAGAATATTAAGGCTTCAATATATCTAAATTTTAAAAAAAAATGTTCTGAATAATACATTTTGGACTCTTCAGGGTTTTTGTTTGTTTTTTGTTTGTTTGTTTTTTAGTTGTTTAAAAATTATTCTGAGGTTTAGAAAAAAAACCTAACCTTTGATCATCACCCAAAATACCAAATTTAGTTTTACATCTTTCCAGTCAGAAAGAGCTTGTAAGTTATTAGTAGTTCAAGCTGCGATTTACTTTAACTCCAGAGTGGCAGGTGAAGCTGCACAGACACCACTACTGTGAGCTACGTGCCTTCCCTCCCTGTTGCATCGGATCCATCACCACAAGGCCTCACAAGGCCCCAGTCCTATAAGCCATGCCTAAATAACTGGGAATGCCAGAGGGGCAACATGAACTTAGTTCACAACAACCTGCACATCATCTTTTCTAGTTACAAATAACAAACAACCTTATCTTTATATTCATAAATGCCCGTATCTTTCTTCTAACACAGCTCTTAATGCACTGAGAAGAAGAATCAGTGCTACTGAAATTAAAAACCAGGACAGCTTTCCTCTTGAGAATATTCTGATTTAAAGCAGAGAAAAACGGCAAAATCTTGCAAGTGACCAAGGAGTGTATGAGAAAATATGTTTAAAATCTCATTGTAGACAGGCTACTATAAAAATAAATAGTTTTAGAGCGTAGCCTAACCAAGTTTTAGACATGACTTCATTTTGAATGGGACGAATTTCCTAAGTAGATAAACCCATTAGAACAAGAGAGATAAAATCCTTTAAAAAATACGTTGTTTTCTAAAAAATGTTTGAGCAGCTCATTTAATCAAACCCATCCAAATCTGTTATTATGGATTATTTAATTAAAAAAGGGACTCAGTATTATCTTAATATGAAGAGCATGTGCAATTGTACCAGTCAGAATCAAAAGTCACATTGACCAACACTTCTGAAAAGTAAACTCATCAAATGCAGTTTACTGTTCTTCTGTAGGAAGTCCCAAAAGTCAAGAGATACAATAAAGGCTGTCACAAATTCGCAATATTTCACAAATACACCAGACATCATTTAAGCCAACCCCGCAGGATAAATCACTACATATTTTCTACCATCCATAAGTCTGGTAGAAAAGTATTTGACATTTAAGCTAAAACAGCAACCCAGAAATGTTAAGATTCTCAAGATTTAAGCCCGTGATGGTTCTTAATGGAATAAGAGAAAAAGTAGCCAAAAAAGAACCAATGAGCAAGACAGTAAAAGATAATGCATTCCTTTCCTACAGTCTCTGTTTTTGTTCTGTATCAAAATATTCATCTTCTACATAATCCCAAGTTCTTCTTTCCTTCAGCAGCATTCCTGTATTACAACAGATATTTTCTATTCAAGAGAAGCTTAATAGGGAAGCAAAATAGTTTTAGGGATGCTGAGAGCACTTAAAAGAGCACAAAAGGCAGGTCTGCCCAGCAAAGGCACTACTCAGTCAAAGCCCCTTTTAGAGTCCCTCATCTGGCTCTGCAGCACAATGCTTTGAAAGCACTTCCTAAGTACAGAGACAACTAAAAGACATCAATTAGCCTTAAAAAACAAGTGCTATAATATTATCAAAAGCCGGAATGTGCCCAGGCAGTGATGTTAGAACCAACTGCAGTTATGAGTCCTATTTGCTCTTGAGGATATAAATCACGAAGATTGTATATATTTGAACAAGATGCCGATGCCTTCAAACTCTGCAGTGGGGGCCAAAGGAACACCACTCATGCCACTGTGCTCCCTGAGACCATCACCGAACAACAATTCAAATCACAACTCTGATGGCTAAGACAGCGTTCCTCGAAGTCGAGGAGGACTGTTCATCCACTTGGGTACCTGACTCAGTGTGTGCATATATGAATTAATCATTCATGAAATAATGGAAGTGGAAGGAAAAAACTCATACTGGACGTAGCGAATGAACCAAAAATTGAACCTGACTACTCTAAGTAAACTTTAAAAATCATGCTTCTAAGGACTTTAGTGAAAAATGTGGAAGTAAAACACAGGACATGAGAATCATGACTGTACCTTGTAAAGAAGTGTGAAGAGCACGATGTGCAGGGTTTTACAGTGCAAAAGCTTTATGAGACCTTTGTAACTTGGGTGTAGTGGTGTTCTCTTCTTGTACGGAGGCCATGGGTTTCCAGGGAATTTACCACTTTGCTTTAAACTGTTGAAACACATGTTAGATGTTGAAAATTATGTTTCTATACTTGCAATATGGCAAATCTACACTGCAATAATGTAGACAACTGCCACCAGTATAAATAATTATCCTGCATTCTTATTGTTTAGACTGACTTTATAACGATAAGTGTTTCTAAGCCTTTTAATATATTTAAGTAGCATTTCAAAAAGATCAAACTGACTCCAGTGTTATTTTTCTTTGCATTACCACTTATGTAAATGACCTTTATTTATAAAGTTAACTGATTTTTTAGCTACTGCCAGGAATTTAGGCATTCTATTTTCATTCTAAGAGGCACACAGAGCAGAGAGAAAACTTGACTGCACCCAAAACCACACTGGTCATCCAATAAAGAAACCTCACACAGGAAGGAATGGATTACAGGCTATACCAAGAAACGCTAGCCATAATCAGCTACAGTTGACAGTATCAGTGCTATCATATCTGTGAATTTAAAAATTAACTTTTAAGTTCAACATTGACCAATACTTCTAATAAGTGGAATCCAGTGCAATAGATGATGCAATTATTTAGGAGAAAACTACCTCACTCACCACAGGGGCAGGGGATTATTTCATTACATTTATTATAAGGGGTTTTTAATATTGATTTTTACTCCCAAGGTGTGAAATAAAAGATAAATCAGCTGAAATACAACTCTGTAAGAGTACACAGCTGTAAGGGATGGAATGTTAAGGATCAGAATTAAGACCATATCATCCTGCTTGTCAGAATTGAAAGTTTCACCAGTGCTTTTTCCTGTACATCAGAATTAATTCACCTATGGTTTCTCTCATGAGTGAATACACAGGAAAAAAACAGATTGTCTTCAATACAATTTCAAAACACAGGACACTGAAATATTGCACTTCACGTACCTAAGTGTAAAATAAATAAAAACAGATAATGCTGCTTTCAATAATTTGTAACTTATTTTTAAACACTACCTTTGGTTAAGTATTTTAGCTGTGACAACATTCACTGCTTTCTCTGTGGCACTTCTGATGTATTTATGGAAGAGTAACAGACTAAAATAACCCAAACCCTGATACTGCCCGTAAATTTGTAGACTATTTACCCCAGGACAAATCTGGGGGTCCTGAAAACATTGATAAAATGATTAGCATTACCAGAGAGTGAAAACAAAAAATGTGTTGTGCAATGAGCAACAATATGATGTTACATTTCTAAAAATGATCCAACTTACAATGCTGTGTATCTGTCCATGGCAGACTGCACATCTCTCCGGTAAACTGTTCGAAGTATTACCATGACAGGGTCAAACTCCTTATCCCAAACTTCAGCTGTTATTTAAAATGAATTACGTGTTAACATTCTCTTTAAAGACCCTACATCTTATTCTAAGAGTCTCTACTTAACTCGCTTTAATTATGTGATTTTTCTATTATATAATTATTTCAGCAAACGACAGCAATTTTTAATAACTCTAGTAATACTTACTATATTATTATCACTATCAATATAAAAAAAAATTTCTTGTGAAATTTTGATTCATTTCAAAACACCAAAAAACCCCACTCTATTAAGGCAATAGTTCTTTTCTATGAACAAGTTCCCCAAAACAACCCTCAAAAGACTATTTCTGTGCACATCTTGTTCTGCTTTTTTTCATTTCCAAGTATATGTAATAAAAGGTTTAAATTATGTTTCACTTGGTACATGATAGGCACAAGCCCTCTTGAAAACAGGAAGTACAGACGGCAGAGCAGGTAGCAGGTAGATGATATTTTACCATTAAATGTAGTGAGCCAAATGACCTCAACAACACAATTTTTGGTTCAGTCTTGAAAATGATCAAGTTTCGTATCAAATGGTATCGGTGATCAATCCTTTACAAATATGCCTTTTCTAACTAATACCTATGCATTAATTAGGCATTAAAATCCAGGTTACATCTGTTCAATTTAGTGGCTCCAAAGTGACATCAGGAGTGGCTTTTCAGAGTAACCACAGAAAAGTGATCAGGGCAAACACAGAACAGTCTACAAAGAGATCCATTTTAACTGCCTTTTTTTTCTATGTACAAGTTATTAAAAAACAAAACTAGGTTTCCAACCTAGAGTCAAAAAATATGTTCATTCTATTAATTGTTTTGAAGTGTTTAGCTCTCATAACACAGCAATATGAAGGCAAGATTCAATGACCCCAAATGGAGGAAAAAACCCAGCAGACACAGAATTTTAGCTCCACCAGCAGGAATATCAGAACATAAGTGCTTACAACATTCTTCCAACTTTTCACAGGCAAAAATAAGCAGCTTTGCCACACTTTTGAGATTAATTTTCCCTAGGCAGGAAGACAAGGGGCCTATACTCCGATATAATGGTATATATATATATTAACCCCTGCTAAGGCTACAGCTCTACAGATATCCTCACACACCGCTGAGAGAGAAAACTTCGCATAGTTTCCATTACATATGAAATATGATCAAATTTAGCTTGTGAAACATCCATTTTTTCTGGACAGAGTTAACTATTGCAGTCTGAAACACACACCGAGCTTGTTTGGGCTGCTAATGCACAATGAGAAGAAAGGACTCAGCGAGAGAGCCATACAGGGAATACTGGAAACACACACACAACTCACCTTCAGCACACAAATCTACAGAGAATAGGAAGAACCCGGTTTTGGAATTTGATTTGTTCTGTTTGACTGGTTGGTTTCGGGTTTTTTTAATGATAGTTAATGGAAGCAAAATCTAGGGATCTGCAAATATAAAGTAGATTTCACTCCCCCAATTTTAGGGAAACGAGATTAGAGGATTATGGGAATGAATCTGAACATGACTTGCTTTAACTGTGACAGGCCACAAACTATGATTCTTAAAAGCCAAGGTTTTGAGAACCTATGTAGTCTTACAGAGAATATGAACACTTAAGAGGGAATAGTAAAGAAAACCATGCCAGCTTTTATTCCTGAAGCATCTTTCTTAGATTTTTTTTTAATACTCTAAGAAGATGATATTCTGTATAGTGTTACAAATTACTTCAGTATTTACTGCTATAAATGAGATACTTAACACAGTTTTCCTCTGGAATAAATGGTTTAAAGTTTAAAAAAATCCAAATACAAAAAAATCCCCAAATACTGTAATCTAGCATTAGATTTCCTAAATATAAAGTTCTATAATTAAAAATACCATAATCCATTTTTTTCCTTCACACTGTTATGAAAAATACCAGCATTTCACAAGCTCCAGAAAAGGGATATGACAAAGAAATGCAGTTTACATAACATTAAAACAAGGTTATTTTAAATACATAGGTGTTAAGCTGCCTAATTACACATCAAGGAACCAGGATGAATCAATTCTCAAAACTTTTGGTTTCACAAAATTATTTCACCAGTTGTTAATTTGTATAAAAGTGCTTTACTGACTAATCTCACAGTACAAAAGCTGGAAGACAAGTTACTACAGTACTAGTTCCTTCATTAACTCATTTGCCCACCCCCTCCACAACCTGAAAAAAAAAAAAATCCGCAGAAGATTACAAACCAAATGGTTTCAAACTGGTGAAACCCCAACCTTTGCAGTTTTCAAGGGAGGTACACAGGGGAGGAAGGAGTTAAACCTCTTCAGCGTTGCCATTAGCTGAAGCACAACCAGAGCACATGGAGCATTTCAGATCCCTACAGGCTTATCTGCTCAGTGACAGGAAACAGTAATGGAACGCTAAGTTCTTAAATTCTTTCACTCCTTTGATAGACCAATGCCGTGCTGAGTCCAATTTAGATGACAAGCTGGTCAGGGGAAGACACTTGTCATTCCTGCACTGTATCCTATGTACAATTACAGAAGAGTATTCTATAACCAGCTTAGCCTGAACTTTGTTCTAGACCCTCACTACTGACCATGAAAAATGTTACAGGATACTAAATCACAGTATCTTTAATAATCAAAATGTGAAGAAGTTCAAAGAAAGTATCTTTGCGACTGACATCTCACTGGTGCCAACAGTTCTAAACTCTATTGAAGATTTTTAAAATCACATGAGCAATTAAGTATGCAGATCAGTAAAAATTCTTCAGTTCTCCATTTTCCCTTGTATTCTGAGGACACCTGAGTAATGCAAAAGCTCATTTTCAGCCTAGATCAAAATGAATTTGTTAAGGACTATTGATGTTCTTTAGCAATGCTCTTAAATTTAAGAAACAGACAATAACAAAAAAATCAAACAAGTTTTGTGGGGTTTTAGTGGTGGTAGTGGGTTTGGCTTTTTTATTGGGAGGATGGAGTGGGGTTTTTAACATCATTGGGTAGGTTGGGTTTGGGTTATTTTTAAGGAAAAAAGACCACAACAAGAAAATCAAACAAACACTGATTAGGCATCTTACCCCTGAGTATGCTGCAAGGGAACACGGTTACCATACCTTTAGGTGTATACATTCCTTGTTGCATGGAACCTCCAGGTTCAAAAACAGGAGCTTTAAAGTCAGCAACAGCTGACAGGACTGATTCAAAGCTTAAACTTCCTGGAATAATACCACTTTTGGGATTGGGGTTTTCTGGAATGTAACGTCTGTGTTAAGGAAAGCAAAATTAACTTCATTGCAGGCCACAGCCATTTTACTCCTCTCTTGACATTTTCAGTCACTCCTTTCACACCACATTTCAGCAGTGCTCTGTGCTTACCACAAGAGGTCTGTATGCTCCAGCTGCTAGGAACCATAACTGGGACTGAAGACAATCAAAGCCTCCTACCTAGGACAGTAAACTTTTTAAAGCAAGACAATTGCTACTGCTTGGCTCAAGACATTAAGTACCTAATGAGAAATTAACCCCACTAACTTTAGCATATACGAAGTTTTTGCACTTGCCTTTATTTACAAACATTTTGTCTCTCTTCATAGGAAGAATATTTGGCATTTACAACTAAATGCAGAAAAAGCAAGCAAACAGCTCGGGATCCATGAACACAGTAAGTAATTCTGCATCTTGGATTGGATAGTTCTCATTTTTGGTAGCAGTACTTAACTGATCTACTGACATTACTTCAAAACACAAGCAGCACTTACAAATAGGTGAACTTCTGCTTGGTGAAAAGGGATTGCTTGTATAAATGATTCACTTACCTTACACAGTTAAGTGATTCATTCTAAGCAATCACTTATTTTACACATTTAAATGTTTGAGTTACTAGGGCATATCATAACAATAATTCTTATTACAGATTTGTAACTCTCGATCTCCTCCTTTCCTACCTTTATATTCCCAATATTTTGCTCAACGCCTATCCCTGGATTGCAAGCTCTTTTATGCAGTCATGGCAAGCTATTTCATTTGCCTACAGAAACTAAGACACTAAGAGCAGTGAAACCTGCCCATCTGTAGTGAGCTGTCTGGGAACATGAACAGTATCCCTGTGCAGGAAGAGTTCCTGGAGTTTGCTATCCTTTCCCCCATAACACATGCACTTCACTCCAATGTTAAAGCAACATGCAGGATTGCTATTACCTGTATTTTCGGCTACTGATAGCAAAAGCAAATATAGTGTAGACTGGCTGCTTTTTATACTGGCAGAAAAGTAGCAATAATGAAAGGCTAAAACCCAGATAAAGGTGACGCTTGGCTAAACTTTCTACAAGGTCGCTGGAAAAAAGACTTCTTATCTCACACTTAAAAGACTTCTGCAGTGCCAAAAACATAATAAAAAGAGCAGTACAGCATTTTTGTATCAAAACTAACTTAAACTATTAAGAAGTATAGCGTATTTTGTAAGGAAAAAAAATTGGATCAAATGCCTTTGCTAACAAGTATGTGCAAACACACTTTTACACAATTTTTTAATTACGTAAGATAAAAACATGCTGTTCAAGCTCCAAAATCCTACTACTATCCAGGCACCTGCCATTCTCATTCATGCACGTTAGTTAATGTATTCCAAGGATATGAGATCCAACAATGAACTGTGTGTCCTGTCATTCATACAGAGTTGGGCCACCATCTCCGCTCTGAGGATCTCATCATCTGTCATTCCTAGAACAATAACATTCAAAAAGCCATTAAAATAGCACAATTTTAAAATACACATTCACTTTTCATTTGACATTAAAAGCATGTCAAACTTGATACAAACTAATATTAAGTAATGATACGGTGCTATAAAAATACAGGATAAAAAGGGGGAGTGCAAATGTTATGAAAGACAATCTCAGTCAGAACAGACAGGTACAAACTAAAACTGCTATCTTTCCAGAAAAGAGAGAGAATCTTCATGTGATCACCTACACAAACCACCCACTTCCATTAAAGCCATTTTTCTCCATTATATTATATCTATTTCTAATCTATCAGTGATTAAAATGAAGTAACTGGCAAAGAAGAAACCAAGTGTTGAACGCTCTAAGTTCCTATATTGTTGATCAGCTTTAAGGCAGCTACTAAGTGCAGTATATAAATGAACATGTTTTAATGTTATTTACATACCAGTATTCCTAAAGCAGTGATTCTTACCTAAATGTAAACGAAGACTTAATAAAAGGACCAAAAATGTTAAGGCTCCTTCCAGCATGGACCTTTCGTGCTCTGAGTCAAGAACTGTATTTTGATGCTGTGACGCCATCGTTAATAGATCTACCACCTTAAATCTACACAGCAAACAGTAAAGTCAGAAACATCATTCTCCAACATTAAAACACGAATGTGAAATGTATTAATAAACTCAGGATATCATTCACAACAATTTAAATGAATACAAAACGAAATATATGCAAACAAACCACATGAAAACCTTTTTTTTTAAATTTAGATTTGTATTTGTCTATAGAATGTGCTATAATGATATTCACTCCTTATGAAAACACCTTACATTTATGTTTTATTAACAGAAGTTAATCAAAATTATTCTGTTTTCCCCAAAAAGCAGATATCTTTTCTGTGACTCTCACTATTGCAGCTCTATTTATGTACTTCTTCAGGCTGGAATATCCCAGCATATGAACATCTGTAAAACTTAAAAAACCCTAAAGATGCTCAGAAAACAAATGTCTGAAGCTTCACTACTGCACTGTAAATCAAAAGCCAATCCTGTTTAAAATCAAGAGATACTTCTTTCAGTAGAGCCCTTAGGTAAGTGTTAATTATGGCGAGGCAGAGTTGTACCACTGAAGATGTGGATCAGACACGCACTTTTTCTATCACATGGTATAAATTAGGCAACAGCTAGCACAACACTGAACAAGACCATTCTCAGTTTAACCTTACCTTTCAAAAACAGATGAAATAAAATAATCTGGGTCCAGTCTAGAAGCACAGACCTGTGGAAAGAGAATAAATTCATTTAATTGATTTAATTCAATAGTTTCTTGGTAAACAGTATTAGCTTGGCTTCTCAGAAAACACAACTTACTTGCAGCAAGTAAATGTCAGGATCAATCATGGAATTGCAGAAATGGGACTGCACGTAAGTCATGGCCTGTCCTTTAATTTGGAGACCATTCCTAACCCACATGTTGCTGTGAATTTCAGAAAGGCTTGCCTGTTCAGGGAAAATAAAAGTTATAAATATATTAGGGATATTCAGCTATTCAATTCAATGTTAGTAGATCATCAATATGATTACAGAAACATGAAAATCATTGAAAGGTTTGGGTTGGAAGGGACTTTGGAGATCACTTAGTTCCAACCCCACTGCCATGGGCAGGGACACCTTCCACTAGACCAGGTTGCTCAAAGCCCCATCCAACCTGACCTCGAACACTTCCCAGGGATGGGGCAGCCACAGCTTCTATGGGCAACCTATTCTAGTGCCTCACACCTCACAGTAAAGAATGTCTCTGTGATACCTAAAACCTAAATACTTAAACTACTCTCTTTCAGTTTAAAGCCATTGGTCCCTGTCCTGTCACCACATGTCCTTGTAAAAAATCTCTCTGCAGCTTCCTTGCAGAATCATAGAATAGTTTGGGTTGGAAGTGACCTTTAAAGGTCATCTAGTCCAACCCCCCTGCAATGATCAGGGACATCTGACAGATACCACACTTTCATATCAGAGCACATTTCAGACAACAAAAGTAATCAAAGCCAAATGAAGTGATTTATATATGAGAAGTACTCAAAAAATGAAGGTATTGTGGTTATAAAGAAGTCAGATCTAAAAGCAGTGATTACAAATACTGCTCTCTGCCACTTACATACAAATAAATCCAAATTTGTAAATAAAAAAAAATATTGCAGGCTGCATCCATTCTTGAACTCTCAAGTTTGAAATCAGAAATTTTCAGATTCGTGTTTCTTTCCTACTTGCACTCCTTTCTATTTACATAACAGTTCTATGTTTTCAAAGGGTTGGTTCCTCCTACCCTTTTGGAAGTGTTATAGTGAATATTATTATGTACCTCCCAGAGTATGATAACTAATTCCACATATTTAATTTTGGAAATATGAAGGAGAAAAAAAAGTTATCCCATACTCAGTATTTTCTAGTTATTATTGTCACATATACTTTATCTTGACATTCCACAATTAAGACATGCTTCCCATTGCTAAATACTTCTAAATATACTTAAATGACGGAGGTTAAGAAAATAAGACAGCAACTATTCTTTCTGAGTGTATTTCTACATCTGCAAAGTCAGAAGTCTGTCCATACCTGAATCTGAAGTGGGTGAATCATTAGTTTCATCAGCATCTCCTGATCTGGCAAGATAGTATCCAGATCTAGTTCTTGGCATTTGACAGCCTAGAAACAAAAGTCCACACTGTACTGAGTGATCACATTCGAGGGGGAATCTCCATCTGTGTAACTACAACATGTGCTTACCTTACTTAAAAACATGGCAAAGTA
Organism: Myiotriccus ornatus; assembly: GCA_036023395.1. NCBI lineage: Eukaryota > Metazoa > Chordata > Aves > Passeriformes > Tyrannidae > Myiotriccus > Myiotriccus ornatus. Next base: position 19,971,258 of record JAYRBT010000181.1, on the reverse strand, counting down.
ACGGTGCAACGGCAAATGGAAAGTAACTTGGTTAGGAGCTGGCTGAAAGTAAAATAAAGGTATTTTAACATAATATACTGAAAAAACAAATGTACAAATGTCTTTGTCACAACCACCAAGGACAGTATCTCGGTATGTCTTCATTTGATGGACTTACTTTTCACTAGCTATTACTTCATTTCCCTGCCTTTCTGATTATTCAAGTTCCCCTTAGACAGCCGTAGTTTCTCTCTAAGTCCCCAGCAGCCACTGGCACTCTGAGGTGTTTGAGAGTATTCCCTGGTAACTGGCCAAGTTGCTCCCCACTACCACAGCTCAACAGGACTTCTGTCTGGCCATCACTTCAGCTCTTCATTCAGCACAACAGCAGTCTATTAATAGCACTCCTTTTAAAACTCACACAGCTTAAGACTGCACTAGCAAATCTAAGTCACCAAGGCTCTACAAATACAGGATCCTATGATATAACATTGCAACTATTAAGTACAAATTCTAATTTCAGCAAGGCAATCCTTTTTTGACCACTACCTTGAGCAGTGACTTAATTTAAGGGGAGAGTAGGGGGGCAGGAAGTGTATCACCTTTGAAATTTAATCAGATTTTCACAGTAATTTGCTTAAGTTTACTAAGGATATTTACCTCATCTACAAAGTTGATAGCATCAAACCAGTCCTGAAGTGCTTCGAGGCAGTATCTGACAACATTCCGTGTGTATTCCTGTGTTTCCTGCAGTTAAGAGAAACCAGTACACTACACGAGCCAGAACAGCTTTTAGAAAGTATCACTGTTTTCTTACTACAAATATATATGATTATTTCAAGAATATTTTTACAGAAACATTAAGATTGGGAAAGACCTCCAAGATCATTGAGTCCAACCCAAAATTCTACAATACCACAACACTGCATAGATTTTAACAGTAAGCAAACCTTGTTATGACTGTATGATATAACTCTATAGAAATGCCATAAAACTATACTATATTTCAGGTTCAATCATGTATTTCCAGACTAGAGCTGTATACTGGCCTCTAAGAGAGAAGCAGCAATATGCAAAAAGGGAAGCAGAGGGGGAGCTAAACCGAACTGCTCTGAGATCAGCAGAACTTGCAAAGCTTCATTTCTTAACAGATTTTTCCTTTAATCTTCCCTTCCCCCTAAACACAGACTCCAGACTTGCCTCACGCTCTCAGGGTATCTGTGACACGCTTCTTATGCTAAAGCCAGCAGTGCTTAGGCCAGCCAGAAGCTGAGCAAATGCCGACTGGCTCAGTCAGACACCTTTTTTCACCAGGAAATACAGCAGCCATGCTCCCATCCTGCTGCCCCACCCTCTGCAGGGGGGTCAGGCTCTGCAGGATTTCCCTGTCCTGTGAGATACGAGCTGTAATCTCTTCTTCCCATCCATCAGGTTTCACTAAGTATGTGCAACAATTAAGCTACGAAATTTCTAGAACACTTTGAGATTTTTGAGAACAACTAAAACATTCAAATGTGGCTGAGGACATGACTGATGAGACAACAGGTGGAGCAAGGAATCTCACAGGTCTTAAAAAAAAAAAAAAAGAGACTATCCCAGTCCAAAGCAAAATAGAAAGGAATACTTCAAAAAGCCAGAAGTTGTCATTCAGTTTTCAAGAGCTAATGTAGATTCAAACTGATACATTCACAATGTATCAGTATAAACTACATCACAGAAAGGTCCTGTTTAAACTTTTAAAATCACGTGGTACACTTGGGCACATTTTTTAACTGCATAGTTCAATTCAGGTATTACTGTCTCATGGACACTATCACGGATCTCAATAAGCTATTTTCAAATATAAGTATTTCATTAAAAAAATGTAAAAAATGGGGTTTATATGTAATTATTCCCAAAAGCTGATGGATTCAATTTTTGCTGTAACTTACAGTCTAGCAAATAGTAACAAGTCTTTGCTCTAGTTTGGAGACCGTAAGATGTCAGAACCTAAGAGGCTTTCACGTCAGACTAATAGTAAAACTACACAGACCCATAAATGACTCCATCCCCCATCATAATGAACTGTCTGTTTGCAGACACAACATTATAATCACATTAGGACAACTTGTGTATCTCCTTTCCCACTGAACAAAGGCAGAATGACTCAGAGACACGTTATCAAGTTCTTCATCAGATCAAAGTTACTCCATATGTACAGTCATATGGAATGACTTGTACACATCCTGAACTTGTAGTCCAAGTACAGGAGACAATAAATTAGGTACAAGCATGAATTATACAAAGAATCCAAGCTGATAGAAGCTTTATGTTATTTGATAGACCAAAACAGCACAACCCAAGTCTTTTCAAACACAAAACCTTTCAAGTCTGAGAATTCTAGAATAAGTCATGAATAAAAACAAGAATTATGATAAAGAAACATTAGCCTTACCCTAACTTTGCAGTGTGACAGAAGACCCCACATTGGCTGGGCACAGGCTTCCAGCTCAGCAGCAAAGGCAGCATAGTATGTCTGCGATTCAAACTCTACGTGCTCATTCAATTCTCGTTTATTTAAATTCATACCTTCAAAGATTTAAGCAGAGTTATACAACCCAATATTTAACTAGGGCTAAATAGAATGCAGTATTTTTAGTGTTACGCATTTACAGCTATGAATTAAAAAAAAACTCCACAAAGTGTAAGAATCTCTTTTACCTCGCAGTAGGATAATTGATAAAACACAAGAACGAGCAACAAAGTTTGAACACAAAAAAACCCAGAAAAGAACAATAGCTCTAGACCGGCTAATAACTGCAGTCCTTACTGTTCAGGTGACATTAACTTCAACTTTGAATGTCACTTAGTCAATGAGAACATCTGGGTGCTGGTCCTCAAAACATTTATCAACACTGAGAAGCTCACCATTTTTAAATACTTCTTTTAAGTAATAAAAATAATTCTCCATAGCAACACTTAGAAAAATAACTAGATTTATCAGATTCATTCCCCCAATATTTAAATTTAGAACTTCACCAGTAAAACATTTCTAGCACAAGTTATGATCTGTACTTCAAGTACAACCTCAGAATTCTTGCACCACAAATCTCAACTAAGTGTGATGTGACTGTCTTGTGTGAAGTAGCTGAAGAGCAAAGATCCATCAGATAATTTTTTTCATCTACTTGTTTTCTCGAATATACTGTTCTCTTCCAGAAATAAAAAAGTGTGAGAACATTAATGAATTAAATATTTACATACAGCATTGTAAGGATTTTGCTACTGTGAACATTAAGCTGTCTAAACATCCTTGTATTAGTACTGATTATAAGCGTCACATACCTTGAAAAAATGATACAAAATTCATCCATGTTACCAAAAGACCATGATCTTCCAAAAATTTCTTTGCCACACTTTGGTGTGAAAGTATGTTTATAAAGTCACTAACCAGGGGCCAGTAGGTATTATTCTTCAGTAGTGCTTCCCCACAATTCACTACAACATGTAAACTATTTTCTTCATCTACATTTAAAAAAGAAAAAAAAAGAAAAAAGTAGAAAAAGTTAATTTTTTCCTTCTTGTTGTAATTTATAAATAAAGTTATAAATAATGTAAAAATAACAATTAGTGTGTACTGTAATGCTGTGGTCAGACACACACAGAGAAAACTGCAGAAAAGAAGAACAGTTCTTCTCTGGTACCTGAGGCTGTTTTTTCGTCAGGGACTCACCAACACAGATCCCACTCATACTTTGAACAGTATTGCAACCTCTGAAAAGCACTGCATTAGTAAAACCATCACAGTTATGCCTCTTTGAATACTCTCAGGAAGTATAAAGAGACCAAACATTACAATTCCTATTACCAACACCTGAAATCCATTTTGAATTTGACATGCTCCCAGTAAGCAAGCTACCTTACAGCATTCCGAAAGAAATCTGGTGATCAAAACCTACACTGGCATAGTGATTCTGAAAAAAAGCAGAGAAAAGCACTGAATTTGGGACACAGAGTTTTTATGCAGCCTATCCAAGACTAGGAAAGAGAAGGTTACATCAGATGACCTGCCTTGGGATGGTTCTATTCCAGTAAAAATGCACTGAAGGACTCCTGTAATTACCCTTTACACAGTGAAACGTCCATAAGCAGCACAGCACAGTCACAGACAAAAAGAAACACTTATTATGAGACTCCAGTCTCTGGTTGATGAGGTCCATCTGTACGTAGAGTGGTTCCCTCTGGCCTGTCCAAGAGCAGGGTAACACCTCTGCCTGAACCTGCTCAAGGACTTTGCAAAGAGTTCCATGTCAGTCACATGTTGCTGATTCTCTGTCCTAATCTAGTTTGGATCAGACAAATCCAAAGTTACTTCAAATGCACAGTGGCATTGCTTCTTACTCAGAGTACTCTACAAGCCAGGGTTAATGTCATTTAAAGAGGATGGTTTTTCAAAGGATGAACCTTCACCAAAACCTTTCCTTTGGGGGTACAAATTCTTCTCCCATGAAAAGTTCATTAGGAGGAATGTGCTGATAGAGAGGAAAAAAGTCTCCAAGAACAGAGGGACATAAATCTTCCTAGAGAGCCAGTTATATCATCTGCATCCATATTTCTCCCCCTCATCCTTTCACACCACGTGTGAGAGAGGTAAGGTGAACTAGTAACATTTACAAAGTTGGTATTAACACAACTCCTAGGTTAATTCTGTTTCATGAAAACAGTTTGTGGCAGCGTCCATGAATACCCTCAGTGAACTGTATACTTCTAACAGGTGTCAGCTGTTCAAAAACAACTAGGATCTGTAAGCAATGCAAACTAAACATGCCGCAGCAGATACAATTCCTGCTCCACTTTCTCCTTGCTCCTCTCCAACATGCTTTTCCATCTATCCATTGGCTGGATTTGTAAACTTTGTCTCATTCAGATACTAAACAACCTATTTTTTGCAGTAGCTGCACAAAGAGAAGTCTTCTCAATTTATCTCACCAGCACAGACTTTTAAAAGACTTCTCACTACTTCCAGCATTCTAAGTGATAACTTGAAAAAAACACAAGATACAAGCCCACAGAACTGCAAAAGAAGGTCACTGAGAATATGAGAGTGAAAAAACCCAATAAAGTATTTTACGATTTTCTTTCCTGTCGATTTACAGTATGCCCAAGCCTTCATACATGAAGCAGTGAGAAGGAAATGTGGAAACACTGAAAAGCACCAGACACATCCCAGGGGTGGACTTGGCAGTATTAGGTTTACTGTTGGACCCAATGACCAGCCTAAGAGATTCTATAATTCTATGATGGTATCTTAGCTAAGAGAAATCACTGGTGCTAGGAAAAGAAAACAATAGGGTAGCTGCTCCAGGGCTAAGTCTTTTCTCACACATCTATTACAAATATATCTGATGTTATTTAACTTACCAGCTTCATTTTACATCATTAAGTACCAGGAAGTTTCTTCAGAGAATGCCTAATCACAGCCACAGCCTTTTTGGCTGCAATTCCGATCCCTTACAGAACATTACCACCACCATCATCCCATACTTCCCAAGTAACATTTGGAAGATGCTTAGAAGTAATTTTTAAATTACCTTCCACCAACATGGCACTGACAAACTGTTTAATACTCAACATTTTTAATACTGTAAAGCAATCTATGTAGGGCAACAGGAAAAGTTCTCATGTTGAAGTGCAGCTGAAAGAGGGCACACGAGAGCCAGATGAGTGAGGATTTCCCATTTCAGTACAGTCACTGTTTTAGGCTATACATAGAGCAGACTCTGAGACAAAGGATACTTCAGGCAACAAAAAATACAGTTTCATGCAGAAGTTGATGACACTTATTTAGCAGCAGCATTCTGTCTGTCTAGAGAGTACTTTCAGATTTAAAGTAGGATAAAGAGGGCTGAGAGGCCTACAGTCTGTTAGGCCCATCAAAGCATGACAAGTCAGCAAGACTCAGTGTGACACCATTTTCAGATTAGGACAGATAAAACAAGGAGGGTGGAAATAGGACAGTTGCTTTCACTAAAAAAGTTACACAATGTACACTAGTTCAAATTCAAATTGCTACTCTGACAAACAAAAGCTTGATCAAATTACTGTATTTACAAAGTACTTAATTATTCTCCTCTAATTATATATCAAGTTTTATTAAGGCAATCACAGGAGAGAAAAATTAAAGCGATTTTGAATACTCCAAATAGCTTGTGAAATACTTTGAAAATATTTTTAAAAATCATAAATGTCACAATTTGTGTATATAATTCCTCATTTGAATAGCTGTTTATGCACTTTACCCAACAAATTAAGCACCTGCAAGGTAATATTCTGTATTCTGAACTATATAACATTCCTACAAAAAAAAAACCCCAAAACAACCCTACAAACCAAAGGATAAAACATCAGTATCACTCTTGATAGCTACTTTTATATTTCTAGGAAATTTTGATACTCAACCTCTACCATGTATTGCTAGATCCTGTGCATTTTTGGACAAGGGACTGAGGGGGTGGATGGCTACTCAAGAAAAATTAAGTTCTCTATAATCAATTTATTATCCACGGAATGAAGCAAACAAACATATCAACCTACCTTGCAATTCACTTTTAATAAGGCAACTTTCCATCATGTACAACAGAACAGTGACCATAATATCCAGCAGCTGGCATTCTTCTGTCACTTGGCGTGCTAGTTCTTCATTGCTGAACAACTGAACACTGATATGCACAATTCTGTTAGACATTGTGTCTGATTCATGGCTTTTCTTCAGTGTTTTCATAATAAAAGCATAATGCTGAACAAAAGTTTTTGTAAAAGCAATCTGCAAATTATAAAGAAATGCTGATGTTAACAAATATCATATAAAAGTTATAGCTTTATTTCATTATGAAATATTCCTGTACAAAAGTGCAATCAACATTTCCTGGGAAATACCAGTTGCTATGACAAACCAAAACTGATGGTGTAAGTATTCCAGGTTTAGTTTCTAGAAACAGTCCACATGAAAAGACTTATTTATAGAGAGGGGTAACTCAAGCCTTTAATTTTATTACCTTTTCACAAAATCTAATCTTCTCATTCTACACTTCCCACACTAAAAAAACTGTCAGAAACGTTCAAACAATGAATAGAAGGTCTCAGCATATACCTGAAAGTAGTAACAGTTCTAATAACTAATTTATCCTAAATTTTTACATCCTACAACAGGAACTCATGTCCTAAAATGATACACTATGAACAATGAGTTTAGTAGTGCCTAATAAAGCTGCCTTAACTTATCACATGCACTCATCTACCTATGGAGTAAGGTTTTCATTCACCTGTCAAGAAAGGCATTTCAACACTGAATTTCATTTCTGCTATCATAACATCCCATACTTTTTAAGGAACTTTTAATGCTTTCCCCTCAATAATTAAATTAATTAGCAAATTTTGTTATTCTTCACACAACTGTTCGGGTTTTTTTTAAAACGAGATTGTATTTAAATGTATCAATACATACACATACAATATGTACTGTACTATATAATACATATATAGTACAGCTTTGTGTCCTCCATTAGCCTCAAACTGCATTGTAAACCAAACTTTTGCCCTGCATGTACATGTGGGCAAATCTGCCAGCTTTGAAATCACTTCTCACTTAGTACTTTAGGTTCTGAATTAACACCATCTGGACTTGCTTGGCTTAGTAAGAAGACAAAGCTGTGTAGTGATAAAAATTTTCAGATCAAAGTTTAAAAATCCCTTGCCTATTCCTTCTTAAGTATTAACCTTTCATAAACATAGAACTAGAAATTCTAAAACCACACTCAGGCAGCTGTGTTTTTACCAGACCATACACAAATCACTGCTTTCACCTGCCTTAGACTCAGTGTCTAATTTTTTTAGACATTTTTTTATTATTATAAATACTACCATGTTTCTTCTCATTTAGAAAATACTTCCAAAAATACGACATAATGCTGCTGTTGAGTCCAAAAACTGTCTCTTCCAGCAAATTTCCTCAAAAAAAATGAACCAGGGCAGGGATGGGGATGTCACTACAGGAAACACTGCAAGACTACTTAATGTGCCTTCCTTTGTCTGGTCCCCAGTGATGGAAACGTGTCTAGTAAGTGACAGTGTGTTCTCCATCCAGCCCCCAGCACAATGGTAACCACTTTCAGTTAAAGACTTTTTGGAACAAGGTATTTGCAATACTTCAGCCAAGTTAATACATATCATGCTGGTATTCCAGATATTCCTGTCATATAATTTCCTTTAAATGAAAGCTTTAAACAATTTTAATCACTGGCAGTAACACTTATCATCAAGACATTCACACTATTAATGCTAAGCCTCAGACACAAACGACGCATCAGATATTTTAAGAAGTTGGTATATTAAAGCTGCTAGTAAAAAAAGTATATTTTTTTACATACTATTTTTTTGCACTGTATTATGTTTAGATAGGATTTTTGGGTTCTGAGATGTAGGAACTACGTATTACTTCTTTTACACAGCCCTCTCAGTTTAAGTTGACTGCAAATACACTGTCCTCTACAAATTTTGGATTTTTTGTTTCTTTATTTTAAATCAACGTGCATCAAAATTTTTTGTGCCTCACTCATATACAGTAATGAACTTCTGAAAGTAACATAAATTTGCTCTTAATGCAGTATAATGGTAGAGACTCTGTAATACACTTAAGTAAAGACAGAAGCTTCTCCTACATTCACGTGGAAGTAAAATAAACAAATAAAACCCTTTCCAATTTTGAGAGGAAGAAACTAAACTTAAATCCAGAAGTTAAAAAGCTGAAATACTGGGGTAAACTGCAGTCCATATGTAAGAGCAGCCATGACAATCAAACAGCCATGAGAATCCTTTCTTTCAGCGGCCAAAGCTATAGACACAACTAAGGGAAAATACAGATCTGAGCAAAAATGGAGATTTTGATGTAACACATCCTTCCAAATACTCAGCTTCCAATCTTTTGCAGGAAGTGGCTTCCTAAGACACACATGGTTTCTGTATATTTAATTACGTTCACTGACTTACTCTCTGTGATCTTCTGCAGCTTCCAAATTTCTAGCCTACCCAAAAACAAAGTTAATTTTTTCAGCTGGCCTTTCCTCTTGGTGGCCACTCAACAACCCCAGAACTTTTAGGTCACTAACATCAATCCCATGTTTCGGTTAGAACTTACATCTCCCATGTTTATATTCTCAACCCTAAGAAGGTATTTCTGCCAGCTGAACACTTAAGATTCCAAGAGAAAAACTGTTCTACGGAATTTGAAGAACAGCATATCCAGGGGTTATTGCTGTAATAGCTGCCTCAACGGTCTCTATGGGAGGTGCCTAACAAGGCTCAGCATTTTTGGTAATTATGACTGTTGATTCATTATCTCTACCAGATGCTTTTGCATTTTTCTACTTCCAGTGTTCCAGATTTCAGCAAGGCTCCGGCCTTGGATGATTTAAACTCTTCCATCAGCTTTCTTTTCACTGCCAATGCATTCTTTGCCTTCTCCTTGGTCACATGAAGGTCTATTTCTCTGGCCTTTTGCTTTTCCTCTTGTCCACACCGTAACACCTTTAACTTCCTGGAAGCTTTGGAAAGTTTCTCTTCAGCTTTCTTTTTCTTCACTTGTAAGTCTTCCAAGCTTCAAATGTCAGAGAGTGCTGGAAGGGCTGCCTCAAGCACAAATCTGTAAGGCAAAGACCACACTTTTTGTTGGGCTGTCTCTCTCATGTGCCAAAGCAGGGAGAGAGGGAACAGCTAGTTAACCCAGGGTTTTAGCCCACCCCTTTCAACACCTCTTTTCAATAGTGGGAATCCTAAAAGGGAAGTTTGTTTTCCTATTTCAAAATAAATCTGTGCAGCTGAGATTGCTGGTGGCTCAGCGACTGCTGCCCAGGGCAATGGTGGATCAGTCAGCTCTAATATGCTCATGCTTGGAGGTCAGAGATTTCAACAATTTCAAAGCATGCACAGATAGCCCCTCTGTGCCCTGTGTCTGGTCAGCTCCCTCAGTTTATCAGAAAACCAACCTAGGAGAATTCTGCTGATTTAATGAGCTAAATCCCCTCAGAAAGAATCAGCTAAATTGCACCAAGAGCAGACACAGGAAAAAAATAGGAAAGTACATGTAGTGTAGATAGGATGAGAGAAAGTAACAGAAAGCTGAGAGATCACTTGGAACAGTTTATATCCCTCCAGGTATTCCTGCTGTTTGAGAATGCAGTACGATTAATCAGCACCCAAGCTTTTTTTTTTTTTTCCAAAAAGCTAAATGGGAGCCTATAACGTAAAATATTCTTCTAATTCATCCCAAAATGCTACGTTCTCTCCCTTTACACATAAAAGACAGGGCCACTCCTTGTAAATTAGGCACAGTCCTCAGAGATATATTTAAAATTCATGCAGCATTGACACAGTTTTGCAACAAAGCACAGGTTATCTTGGGAAAAAACAGTGTTACTGCCTCCTTATTATTGCTGTGTGATACATTTCCTGCTCCAAGTTTCCTTACTACTTAAAAATGCCTTTGAGACAATCACAGCAATAAAATAAACACAGATCTTAAAAGACTTCAAATACTTGGGATTTGTGCTTCTAATAAAGTTTTTACATAGGAATTAGCAATCTAATGAAACACAATATGAAACTGGTAACAAAAAAAACCTCAAATACACAAAAATGTTTAAAATCTTTTAATCTGAGCATGCAGTTATTTGTGGGTAGAAAACAAACTATTTCCAGATAGAGGTGGTAGTCAGTAGAGACTAAATACACCATGGTCTCCGTTCTGAGTGAAGAAAGATGATGAACACAACGAAGTCACTGAAGACTGTGGCTTGTTGTCAAAGGAAGAAAGATCCCATGATCATTAAAAGCTGTTGTTATTACATGGTATATAAAAAGGGAAACACAGCAACACTTACCAGATTCTTCCATGCGCTGCTAGCAGCTGGTTGTTTTTACGGGCAGGAATTCAGCTGGCAATGGATCAGGAGAACTGGATGTCCATGTGGGTCCCCAAATTATCAAGAAGAATGCAAGCTTCATAGTAAAGGTTCATCAGTGAAGAAGTCCTAATCTCTCCTCATGTATTAGCTGAATCCAAGACCAAGACGAATCTATGCCGGTACCCCAAATTAAAGTGGTGTCTTGACATGGACATATTATTGCTGAAAGCCCGTATCTTTTTCTTCCTTGCAAGTTATCTTCATGTCCTTTGTTTTGATACAGCAAGGTTTTAAGGGGACACAAATACAGGGCCGTTCCACTATAAACAGACATTTTTGAAGGAATCTGCATGCCCAGACTTCCGGATTTCTTGATGTTTGTCTCCCAGCAGGGATTGAGAAGGTCCAAAATATTTGCATGGCTCAAGAGTATGACATGATCAGAGCAAAATGTTAAGCCTTATTGCTATGTATACTAGGTCTTGGGAACATGTGGAGCAAACAACCAAACCTGGCTGCACACCAAGATTTAAAACAGGAAGATGACATCCAGTCTCCACAACTCCAGGCCAGGAGATACTTGGTATGGACAACTGCAAAACTCTGTAAGGAAGCACCTGGAAGGCTGCCAAAGTCACCTAGGGCATAGCTGCAGCAAGAACACTCACACTGTAACAGCCCGCATGGAGAAACCACTGCCTGCTACAACACTTCAAACAGGAATGAAGTCACTGCAATTATTCACCAGCCATACCACACCACACAATCACACAGCGCCGATCCACACATTTTAAGTGATTAAACCCTATTTTGCAAAGTAAAATAAAACAAAACAAAATCCAACACATGCAAATATGCACCTAACAGCCAAAAAGGAAAATAACAAAGCATGAGATCAAAATTAATTCTGCTGCTCCAGAATTACCCATCTTGTTTTGTCCACATCACTCTTCAAATACTAAACACTTTAGACCTTCTAACAAAATACTCAAAACAAGGTAAAAGATCTGCATTATTTTACTGCTTATTATTCAAATATACATGGTCTCATGCAAGGCATTACGCACACTGAGAATGTGAACAAGAAAACATATTTAGGTTTGAATGAAGTAAGGCAAGTACCTTATAATCTTGATCTGGTAGCATGTTGAGTAAGAAAGTCACCATCTTCTGTGGAAACTCGTATTTTATTGTCCAAAATAATAATTCTTCTAGAAAACATTTATGCTTCAAAACATCCATGATAGATTGATCTGCATAAAAGGTTGGAGCAGGGTATGTATAATGTATTAAAACAACGATAGTGCAGTTTCACTCAAAAAAATTCAGGAATAAAAATTTAAGAACATCTTAGCGCATTCTGTTATTTATTTTTGTACACTGGGAAAATGAATGTGACCAACACTGCACAGTGCCAGATAAAAAGGATCTCCCAGAGAAGCCAATGAAAGTTTTCACTACAATTCTACCACAGAATCCAATCTTCATTGATTTCAATGAACCATATCACTTTACTGTAATAGCTGCACTGATTATAATGCACCACAGCAAACTGCACAGTATTACCACGGCCACTGAATCGAAGGAAACAGTGTAGACTACTGCTTAACTGAAGATAAAATAGCAAAACAACAAAATACATCTATGATTAAGTGACAAGTTCTATCACCTAAGAAAACTTTACAAAGCTCTAAACAAACTAAACAGAAGCATTAATATATCCATCATTCTTATTTTCCAAAGCAATATATGTAGTTACTGGCCAACCACAAAGTTGTTGGTTGGGGGTTTTTTATATAAAAATTACCATAATTAGGTACAATTACCATAATCAGGTACTAACTCCTTTCTCATCTTTCCCCATTCAGTTGTTGGTCATTCACTCTGCCCCCTTACTCATGCTGACAGTAGATCCCTGCGGGGAAGCTACGTAGGAATCAAGTCCAGGATCTTTCCATTCTGTCAGCTGTGTTTTCAGGCAGATCAGTTTCCCGATTGCAAAGCTGCAAACTGACCTTTGCTGGAATAAGCTGTTTGTAAAATTACTGTTTGACAGGGCATAAATCATATTAAATCAGTTTTTTAAAATACTAAAATATAAAGACTGATTTTTTCAAGAGGTTATTTATTATTTAAAACCACAACAGGTATTGTTCAGTCCAGTAACCTATGAGGACTAAAAAAGAAAACAATAATAACACTCCTCTATATCTAGAAATCAACTACACCTGAAGATACACAACCCCACACAGAAAATCCCGTATTCCAGTGGGAGAGTATGAAGTGCCCTCACCAGCACACATCCGAAAACACTGAAGCTGAACATCATCTGGTCTTAAAGACTCGTGTCTTCACTGAAGTATGACAGCTTTAGAGACTGTGCTGGATAGCTTTGTGCCTGTTCTAAGCAGGATAGGCATTTGTGCTTTTCCTAAGCAGGAATTACCTCCATTTTCCATCATTATCAAAGGTCAGAGTTCCTCAGTCAAGCAACCAATTAGTCCAAATTTAAATGTTAGTGTTCTCCTAAAGACTCCAGCAAGCCACAAAAGGGCAAGAATATGTTTTATTCAATACATTCTACAAGCATTGATATAAAAACATTACTTTCACAGAGTCATGACAGGTATTTTAATATTAAAATATTTTGTAAAGCATTAGACATCACCTACTGCAACAAACACATGAGGATCATTTACGTTCTGTTCCTCTCTCTTGTTACGAAATAGTGTGTGTGATCTGACTGGCCACAACAGCTTGGTAGCCACGCAGACCGATGTCCTGTGTCCACAGAACAGACAGCACAAGCTTAGGGCCATGCCAAATGCTCCTGAGTGCGAGCACCAGGCATGGAGGCAAGTGACACAGCACCTCATCTGTCACTCATGTGCAGCTTTCTCTGAAATGCTGAACAGTGCATATCAAATGCTTTATGTAGCAGTTTCAGGCAAGGACAGAAGAATACTATCCACTTACACCTGCTATAGAATTTAAGTAGGCAGAATGCTCTTACCCAACTTGGAAAATTTGTCAAGAACACTGGGACTAACGTTCCCACTCCTGTGAAAAATACCACACGATTTTAAATTTCTTTAAACAAATAATAAAAAAAATAGTGCCTGTGGGTTTAAATTTGTCTTAAATGTCTGGTAGTTCAGATGGATGCAGGATGCAGGTTTTAAAAGAGAGTAAAATAAAAATTCTCTCAATACTCAGTCCCATACCTGTATCAGTCAATCTCAGCATAAAAACTGCATTTTCTTTAAAGAAAACTTTCACTGTTTCCTGGTGCCACAAAAGACCTCACAGAGTTTTAAGTATCTCTCTGGAATATGAGACTTGGCATTTCAAGATATCCCCAGTATATAAATAACCCTCTAAGAAGACAATACACCACTGAACACCTAGGATGGGACAGGGAGTCTGCTTATAAGGAAAAGGTAAATCTGTTTTTATTCAATACTCAGTTTTCTAAAATTTTCTTTTCATACTCTTATTTTATACCCTATTGGACATAAAATATGAATACTGAAAACTTCAGAAAACTATTTGATATTTAATAAAAACAGATACTTACCCTTCCCCCATCGGCAGACTCCCTCCTCTGGGGCAGATATTAGCAGCTATCAACATCAAGAGCACAGTCCATGTTGGGATGCCTCAGAGGGGGAAGACTACAATCCTGGGGGGAAATGAAATGTTGAATTCAAGTATCGCCTTTCCTGAAATGCCACTGCTGATCCTGGTATCCTGATGAGGCAGCTTCTAAACCTGAACTTCCTCCCTGCCTATTTCCCATAATTATTTATTATGCACCTGAACAACAACACTTTTTTCTTGTGTTACCTAACTCATCTTTTAGACAAGCTAGCAGCCACTATAATTTAAATAAGAGAACTTTCCTTGGATGTCTCTACATTTCCTGCATTTCTCCAAAACTACCACCTCTCCCTACCACAATCTTTCACATGCCATTTTTAAGATTATCTCTTAACAGTATCGTTGCCAAAACATTTCGTTCTCTGCTTTTCCAGCTTCCTAATCTCTTTTTCCTTCAATCTGAAAACACCAGAAACTACCTATCTTCCTTTCCCATACTCTTCACAACATCTTCATACCGTTCTATTAATTCATGAACCTTTGTGTTTCAAACTCAAGCTCCAAACATTCACTCCAGAGATCTTCCAGAAATTTTATTCCAACTTTCACCAGTTTTTTCACTCAAATGTTCTTTTCTCAAGGCTTGCAATGTCAGTCTCCTCATATTAAAAAAACAATCAAACAAAAAAAAGCCTTCTTCCCCTAATAATAGTATTTCAGTATTATTATTTAAACACTTTTTAACATAAAAACATGTCAAGAACAGGATAGGACCATCTTGTCTCTAGCCTATGGTCATTCTTGAATTAAAACTTGCACTGACCTGAATGTGAGTGCTGCTCATGTTGGACTACAAATTGCAGAGAGGACTGATTTCAAAATAATCAAGTTGTTTCAAGGGAGACTGTTCAAGTATCTTATCATTACTAGAACAATACAGAAAGACCAACCAGAACCAGAGATAACCATTCTTGCCTGGCTGAGAACACAATCATACTGTACAATGGCACAACAAAAAAAAAATGGTAAGAACAAATACATCAAACACTTCCTTGTAAAGCCATATTGCAGCCTTGACAGCCACACAGCTGAAATTGGACAATTTTTGGAGGTCACCTCAGAACACAGAGGTGACAAAATGTCAGCAGAGTCACAGACAGTGATACTCACACAAGGGAAATCAAAATTGCCAATTACCACATTTTCACTTGCTGTTCTTTTTTGGACTTTGCTATGTTTAATACTTGTCACATGCAGCACTGTAGTGCTTGGGAAGTGAATGAGTATCCCTAGATAATTTTTAAGACAGACATAAAGCAAATATGATAAACTGAGATCAGTACTGTATAAATACCTTTGGTGGTGCTGCTTAGTTTCACCCTCTTGCGCTTTCCCACACCTTGGCTACCATCCTGGTCCTCCTGGGGTAGGGGAAGAGTTTAAAAAATTCATAATCTTATACTCAGAATCTTATTGCCAAGAGATGGTATGCTCTCAAAACTCTGGTTTAACTACCAAGCTAAAACAAAGAAGCCCTGAACATACTATCTTACTAGAAAAATGCTTTACTGTTTACAGGAGCCATGGGTTGTGTGCCAACTATTTAGAAAAAAACATTAAATTTTTCATTTGCCTTTTTCCCCCCTACAGGCAACATTATCATGTGGAAGTTCAGACATATTCACGTCTTTCATTAATTCTGTAAGGTTACTTGCTTTGATTTCTGAAACTGATTGCTAGAAAAATGTTTAACACTACAGAATTTCTAACTTGCACATCCAAGATTTCCCCTTATCCACCTGTAGCATCTGTGGGGTTTTGTTTCCTAAAAAAACAGATTAGCCAACATATTGCATATCTAAGTTGACAACACAATTAACTAGACATTTTCTAATCAATGTAAATTTCTGATGTAAGAATATAGTATTTTTGACACCTTTAGGAGGCCAATTCTAATTGCTTTCTCCCTACAGAATAATGCAAACACTTTACACAGACACTTGTCATCTGAAGTTTCCAAGGCACTCCACAAACAAAATAACAAAAGTTCAAAAATGTAATGCAAGTTAAAAACATCCCCACCACCACTTCACCAAATCTAACACTGGGTGTTAAAAAAGCATGTAACATTACAGAACTATATTAAATGCTGCACGGATCTTTACTAACAGTGGTAGTCCTTACTGGAGCTAATGAGCCATGATTAATACAGATATCTACTGTTACAAGTAATCAATATCCTTCTCCAAGGACATGGGAAATGCCATGTTTTATTTCCAAACTTCACCTAAATGATAAAGAACCCAAACCTGAAGAAGTTACTATCCTTTCTTGGGGAGAAAGATTATTCATATTTTATATCTAAGGACTGACCAAAAGTATGGGGTAAAGAAAAGGTCTGAATTTTCCTATCCTTTCATTATCTCCATCTGAAAAGTCATTTTAAGATGGACCACATTTGAGCACTTGACCACGAGAGTGTGGTTCTCGTGAACACAGGCTACTTTGGTACTTCAGTGGGGAATGAGTCAGTCAGTTCTCTGGATGCTGTCACTGCCCACTCCCCCATCAGAGGGGCCAAGTACTCTCAAGAAAAAAAATTCAGACTTGCTGGGATGTTACTATGAACTTCAGGACTCTGCAATTTAAGCTGTAAAATTTTTTCCCCACCCTGAAAAAAGCATCAGTGCAAAAAGTTAATTTTTAATTTTATAATCTTGATTGTGTTCTGCTTGACAAATATGAATCGCTAAAAAGAGAAAGCCCAGTCCTTTCATCCAAAAGTCAAAACAGACTGTGCAGGTGGAAAGATGAAATGCTTATTAGAGAAATGATGTTACTAGAGAAACGAGTTAAAATGGTCTTACTTTGTGACTTTCTCTGCTCTGCTACTCCCATGCCAGCGACAAAGGGTATTTACAGGGTTTTTTAATGCCTTGTTGTACTTCCTTAGAGCGGAATAGAACTATGTTATAATTAAGAGACGTGGCAGGAGTACACTTTTAACCGCATTTTCTTCCTCTGGTATTTAAGAGGAATCCATAAAGGTCAATAATGTTCTCACCAAGGCCTTACGGTAGCATTGTTTCACAGACAGAATGCAAGATTAGAACACTTACAGAGACTACAAATTCGAGCAGCACTTCTGCAGGGAACTAAACACCTTGAAAAGTTTTTCATAGCTCAGTTTCACTTCCACAATAGTACAGTTCTAAACTAAAAATTAATTTGAAGGATGACTTATTTCTCATGTTTTCCTTTGTGCAAAAGGAGAAAAAAGGCCCTGTCTAAACCTGTCCTCCTATTTAAGATGCTATGTTCCAAGGAATCAAATGATACACAGTCCATGATTACTTTTATCACACTGAGGAATAAATATTCTTATATTAGATATCTCTTTACATTATTTAAAGTTTATGTTACCCTACCAAAATGGCTGCTAAGGCTTACTGGTTGAAATTAGGTTTTAAATAGTTTAGGAAAAAAGATAAGAATAAATTGATAAAGTAACTCCAAGAGAATTTAACTTTCTTCTTTAAACTCCCCTTATTTATTACAGCTCAACCAAAAATGAGATTTTCTCCTTTTTACTCCCACTCAATGTGTTTGGTAAGTAAGGTCAAGTCTACACTTGGGAATTTATCTACAGCGAAATTCTCACTGCTGCTATCTCCAGTTCAGCTGGGTTCTCAAGTGCCAAAAACTGCTAACACCATTCACAGCATTATGTGCTCTAAGTTTGCTTTAATCAAGCCCAGTTTACTTGATAGTGACTTTTGAAATATCTACACAGGTTTCTTCTACATTACATACATAAATTAAACTGAAACAGTGTTAGCAAAAATAAGGATTGGTCCTTAGTAAATCAAAGGCATGAGATCTATTCCTTTATATCTCTATTTTTCCTAATTATTAAAATGGGGATAATATATATAGCAGATAGAAGAGTTAAGGTTTGTGGGATTTGGCTGCAAGCATTCTCTCCATTTAATATTCTGTTGCAGTTCATTATAGTCTTTAAAAACAGTCTCACCTCATCTGAAGAATCCCCTTGTCCTGATGCTGCCGTAGCACCTGCTAAACCTTTTGAAATAAAAAAATTCAGAGATTCCTTTCATAAATCTTATACTGAAAAGACAGTATTTTATGACATTTCATGAGCTAGTATGAAATAAAAAACCACATTAATCTTTTTTGAAAAGATACATAGCGGTGGACTGAGAAGTTGGAGTAACACTTCCAAGTACATTCCATTGCAGAACTTCAACGTACCATGTTAATGGAGACACGTTCTTTCAGAAATTGAAAAAAAAAAATGGCCATCGGTGATAATAAAAAAAAAATATCCACAGCACCCTTATAAGAATAGGTGGTTTAATTTAGTTGCAATGACAAAATTCCACTATGAGCAATTTCATCTTGCCTACTCAAATTCCACTAATGGTATGGCTGTAAAAATGGGGCTTAGTGTACCAGGAACAAAAAGTTCACATGTTTAGCTTTGTTGGTAGAAATAAAATGAGTCCTGTAATTTGGTATCGCAAATTACAGGTGATTCCTTAAGTCTCATTAAGATTTGGTGTTTTTAAAAATAAACCTAAAGAAGAGTTTATATTAAAACCATCAACAATCAAGTCTTCTCTTAAAATATATCTGTACACCAACCTTGAACAGCTAGTGTACTAGTTCCAGCTCCTTGTTCCTGCATACCACATGCAATTTTATCCTCGGGAAATGCCAGTCCAGAGCCTTTCAAAGCAATGAGGTACTTTTCGTGACTTTTCTTTGTACATGCATTCTCTCCAACACCTTGAATACACACATAAAACAGCATTAAAGCACAGCAGCAGAGACTAGGTTCTATACTTCATATTCTATATAAGCAATCTTAAAAAACGGCCCACAGTGTTTTTATAAGCTGTACAATTACGCAACATGGAAGCTAAAAAGTTTTTCTAACTGATGAAGGCCAAAAGGCGGGTAACTCTTAGATTTTCCCCTCCAAAACACAGCTGTCTTCTAAATTACATACTCCATTTGTATTTTACCATCACTCCCAACATTAACACTACAGGAAAAAAAGCATGTCTTTTGATATTTCAAAACAGTTGGTTTTGGCAGAAAGGACAGGGACCTACAATTTCCAGTGGAAAAAACACGCAACAACAACAACAAAATAATGCAGTAATGGTAATAGAGCATGTATAATTTCTAGTATTTTAAATTTTTCTTCAAAGTTCAAGTTTTGACAGCTGCAATTAATGGAGACTATTCATAAAGATGTTGTAATTACAACTGTTTGATGAAGCAAAGTCACACTGCATACTCGGGAGATAAAATTTTCCACAAAGTAACAGACTACAAAAACCTAACACATTTGTTATATAAAGAAAAAACAAACTTTGAAGAAGCAAATTCTATTAAGGGTTTAAGGAAAAAAGAACATGAAAAAGAGCAATTTTGTAGCTGTACACCTTTTGCTTTCAAAGTCAGAAGGGCAGGTTTTGCTTTAAAATCCCTTTCCTTGCTTTCCCCACCCAGAAACTGTACCTACTGAGAGACATATTCTCCATTCCAAGAGTCCAGATAAGAATGCCTTACTTTCCCTTCCCTTTCCACCTTCCTATATCAGGAGATCCATCACATATAGGAAAAGTCATTAAATGACTCCCATTCAAATATTATTCACCAGAAGAGAATAAGAGGAAGGAAAGAATAGAGAACTACACCTGAGGCAGCTTTACTAAGTGTTTCTCCCTTCACATAAAGATCTGGAGATTGCCTGTTCTTCAACTTGCTGCTGCCCAAGCCAGTTATGGCAACTTAAAACAACAGTAACTATTATTTGTTCCATATCTATGCAAAGGACTCCCAAAATACACTTTCTAGTCACAAGAAAATAACATGGAGTTAATTTATCCCAGGTGGTTTGGTGTCAGCCGTGACTGCCCAGCGTTTTCGGATTCATTGTGATTTGGTGCAGGATAGAATAAATAACAAAGAGGGGGATGATGTTTCAAAAAAAAGATGGAAAAGGCTTTGCACAGAAGTGCAGGACAGACAATGGCCTTTTGCCATTCAGGTCTCCTCCAGTAGCCTCTGTGAGAGCAGATCCCACAATAAGTTGGACATATTCCACTTTGAATAACCTTGATATGCCTACTCTGGAAGTACTAAGATACCATCTTCACTTCACTTTGAAGAGAATGGATTTCGTAAGGGTATTTCTCTATACATTTATTTGGGACACAGAAAATCAGAGGTTTGCTCTTACAGGTCCTAATAAATGTTCTTAGTCTCTCCTGAAGCCCACCCTCCTATCAACAACAAAATATCCTTAAAAATATGTTCTTCTGTGTCTTGAGAAGTCAAATAAAAACACAGAAACTGAAGTGACAAACAAAATTTATGCCCTCAATTCTTCACAGTTTGAAAATTTAATTATTAGAAATAACACAAACATACCAGAGCTAAGATCTTTGTAGAACTGTTGGCTAGTCAAAACCTGGGTAAGAACTGATCTCATTGCTCCTCCCATTTTGGTCAAGTCTTCTAGGAAGGAAACATGAGGCTCCAAAACCTGGAGGATTTTATGAAGGTCTTTCTCTGACGGCAGATCAAGAGCTGAAAACCACATAACAAAAACTTTTGGTGTAGATGCAATATAATTTGGACAAGATCTTCCCAAGCAGAACAGTCATGACCACCACAAACAGAAATAATTTATATGTTCATGATGCTCTAGAATTCACACATACAAGTTTCAATTTATACCTGATTTCATTTCCTGGAAGAGCTCAACACAACGCTAGGTAACCCTTAACACATATTTAAGCTCTCCAGCAGCAAAATGCAAAGCCAGGCAGTAATTTTGTTAGGAAGAGAAGTACAAGATACATAAACTATAGATAACATTCATGTACTGTGTCTTCACAGACTGCAAAGCAACAGATAACAGCATGGTAAAATATGTTAGATACATGTAAATTTAAAACATACCAGGCTCATTATATCCCTCTCTTAAGTGCTGAATAAGACTAAAGATGAACTGTGGAAGAACTAATTCTGACATCATCAACAAGTCTTTCGGGACACATGGAACATTTGAATTTGATTTAATCCGGTGTCTTTTACAAAACCTATAAAACAGATGAGAAAAATGTTAGCCAAGCACAGCTCAGCAGTGTTAACATACACTAAGAACACCATTACTCTTTCCATTTTTCAGAGCACATATGCATTTACATTAGAGGTGGTGTAGAAACGGTATTCTGAAATTCCAGCTACTGAGCCCAGTGAATTATAAAGGTGCCAGCTTTTTCTCTCCTTCTCAAAATTCACATACCTAACATCCCAGTTCCTTCCTATATGTGTTAGAAGCATCTTCACTGAGCAATTAAAACAACACTGACTTTCCTTTCTATGTAATAGTTAGGGCCTGAACCAATTCTTCAAGTCCTCATTCAGATAATTACTTTTTTTACTGTCTTTTTACATTATAAAAACAACTTCCAAAGGCATAAGACTTGCAAGGTTGGTAACTAAGATTTGCTTATCAAAGGGTGATGGAAACACCCTGCAAAAACTGTGCAAATTGTTTCATCTATAAAGAAAACATTTATTGTTTGGAGAATTCCTGCATGGTAGTAGCCGAGGCTTGGCTAATGCACAATGACATGACGTTGAGCCAAACTCCATTAGAGCAGACAGAATGATTTCCCACTGACTTAACAAGAGCCTGACTCGAGACTGAATACTTTTCAGCTCCCAAGTTATTTTTAGAAAGGACATTTACCAGCATCAAAGAGTTATTTACCCATGTCAAAAAAGATGCTAACAAAGAATAGTCTAAAAATACATAACGCAGGAATAAACTTCACTGAAAAGATTCACTAGACTTTACCACTACTTTTTTTATACAAAAATTCAGAAATTAATACAGTTTTGTTTGAATATGAAAACTGTTTCCTAGAACTATTCACGTCTTCACTATATTTGCTATGCCATATTTTCCATAACTTCCAGCCTGCTACTTTCCACAACATAAGCCTTTCTTCTTTGAGGACCACTGAAGAATCACCTTCAAGAGAAGAAGAAAATGGAAGAAAGCCACAAAGCAAGGATCTGAATTTATGATGCAAGCAAATAAAACAAAAAAAAAAAAAGAAGGATACAAGTTCCGCAATTAAGATGGCAATTCACAAGAATGGCTAGCAAATTCCCAAAACTAAAGATTAAGTGCTTCTCCTTTGCTCTTTCACATTAGAAACTACACTTTTATTAAGAAAAGGTACAGAAGGACAGTACTAGTCAGTTGATTTGTGGTATGTATACATTCCGGGGGGGGGCAAAGAGCCTGTCAGAGCTCAGTGATGACTGTAAACTTTCTGTTAATTAGTGCCCAAATGGATGGTGTTCACTTTTGTCTTCCACTTTTCAAATTACATTCACAGAAGTCACAAAAAGTATTTACTTTTTCACTTTGCTCATTCATTTTTGTCTCATCAACATACAGAAAATTGCTACCATGTCTTGACCTACATTGCAATATGGTACTTTCTATCTTAAAAGTTATTGGTTTCCCTTTCACCACTCTCCTTATAAGAAGAGATCAAAAGTAAATAACGACTTAAAAGACATACAGGAAGGAATTACTATGCTGTGTGTTCTAAAATTTTTTACGGCCCACCATCCCCCCCATATATTTTACATTCTGTCAAAAGATGTTTCCACTGGTTACAGTTGCAAGCTAAGGCGGCCACTGTAACAAAACGCAGGTAAAGTCATTTTGAATCCCAGTTTCTGCTAAGCACAAGGCTTCCTTCCACAGAAAACAAGCAGTTCTGCTCTCCATGAAGTCAACACAAACATGCCAGTTCTGAATCTGTCCATGAATTATCTCAGCTGTTACATATCCTGAAACTGAGTTATGAATATGTCTTCTCTTGAGATTCCCAAGAAAGCACTATCAAATTACAAAGTGTGCTATTACTGCTATATTAATACAGATTCAGTAAAAATCAAAAAAGAACTCAAACTCAATTCCCTGTAAGAAAGAGTTCTTTCACTGTCACATGCACCAACTACAGCAGGTCCAAACAGGGAACAATTTCTAGACAACAGGCCCTAAACCTTAAAGCAGGGATACAAATATCATTTTACAGGAAGAACCATATTCTGTTTTTACAGTTGAAAGGCTGCAGTAATAAAGTACTCAAAGCTCTATTGCTTTACAGAGTGTTATTAACCAAAATACAGTGACTGGAAAGTCTTCAGAGTTAGGACAGCAGGTGTTTTAACCAAAAAAGAGAAAGAACCCCAAGCTGTGTGAAGGAAGAAACGAGCTGAGACTTCTTATACAGGCCAAAAGAGACACCTGTGACAAGCTTTTCAATGGGTTACATGATCACTGGACAAAGCTATTCCATAATCAGTTCCTTATGCTTCTAAAAGAACTCCCTTATCAGGGCATCAGTTAAAGAATTGTATATCGACATAAATGTACATTTCAAAACGCTTCGAGACTATCAAAATAGGACTTTAGGAGGCAACAAAAAGGAACATTTTCCAAATCTCTCCTGGTATCATTAAGCCTCAGAAATCCAACACCTGGAGCAGGCGGAAATGTAATGAAAAGTGGATATAATCTAGATAAGAAATACATTTTTTTCTGAAGAAGCTCAAAAATAAAAACAACATTGGAGAAGAAGACTGACTAGCTAACTGACAGATCACCTTGATCTAAGCTTTTTGACTGATTTCAACATCATAAAACGCTTCTTCCAAGAAGCTTGTCACTTTTATTTTATCTTTTAATAGTTCAGGTTTCTCGTGTTAAATACTCTTCCTGTAAACATTTTTACTGTTATACTACAATGAGGTTTAAGAACAGAAGTATCTCAATGAGAATGCAAATTCATTAGCCAGAGAGATTCAAGCCCTATCTCACCAAAGATCTAACGTGGAAGTACTAAAATACAGGTCAACATGAACACAAAAATCACAATCTTCTTCCATTATTCTCTTCTCAGATTCAAAAGTATATTCTGGTTTTGGTGTTCTATGCGTTGTCCTACCCTAGAAATCACTTTTTCACAAAAAGATAAGGCTAACTTTAGCAAAAAGAAAGAATAAACAGTAACTTCCAATTAAATAAAAAGTGAGCTTTAACAAAGAATGTTGTCCACATGACTTCAAATATAATTCTGAGATTGCTTATGCTGCATTAATATCTTATTTGTAAAATTTAGAATATAATTTATTATTCACATAAGCACTGTTAATATTTTCTGAATAACCTTCAAGTCAGACTTTCCAGATCCATTATGTTCTTTCCTACTATTTCCATCTTTAATAATTCTACTGTAAATTTCTAAAATGTATTTTAGAAGTATCTTCAGGTAAAATAACTCCTTCCCTTTAGGCTACAGTTGCACAACCTAGTCAAACTAGGTCAGTCCTGCCACCATTCTGTCGTCATCCCTCTTACTTGTTCCAGCACTGGCACTTGACTGATCCCGTGTTAAACCAGCTCAGAAGCTAAGCTAGCAGAAGTTATTTACTTTTAAAAATATATAAATAAATTCACTGGGCCAGTTTAAATCCACTAACACTCAAAGACCCGTCTCCTTGAAAATCACACTGAAATGCCCAAATCATTGTGCCATCACCCCCTTTCCTCGTTCACCTGACAAGGGAGCAAAACACAGAACGAAATAAGCCAAAACCCCAAACACGGCAGAGCAGGAAAATGCCATCCTGGCCAACCAGCACATCAGCTGGATACAAGGTTGACTATGAACCCAACTCCTCTGCTTCAAAGGAGAGTTTTTAAACTTCCCCAGGTATCACAACAGCTGATAAATATCTTCAGTACCAGCCAGGCCACACCTTTACAGCTTTTGAACATTTGATCAGTCCTTCATCCACTACATCCCACAGTGTCTCAAGTTTCAGCTGCATTCCAGAAACTTGACATAAGTTCATGCACACATAGAGGGACTATTTTTACCCTCACTTTTCTCTTGCTGTTTTGTCACCTGCCTCCCCATGTTTAAAAGTCATTTGTTTTAAACTGGATTATAAGACTGTCAAAAGAAAGCATCCCTTTTTCACAAATCTTTTAGTGCTACAACGTTAGGAGTATCTCGCTCCTGACAGAAGCTTTTAGGGACAAGGATTTGGGACCCAATGACAGGACCCAAATGAGAACTGCTGGAAATCAATTCCTAAGCAAAGAATGTAAAGCTCTACTTGATTCTTCAGTTCAGGAACAATAAGTCATACTCAAACTGAGCTTTTACTTAAGATAAAATAGACCATTTTGCATACTATATACCACGTGACTGTCAGCACATAATGTTCCACAAAGTATTCAAATGAGAGAAATTTTGCAAATAAGATTTAACACATACTTTAAAAAAAGAGTATGGATTCTGTCCCCACTGTAAAACTAACAAGCAAATACTATTCTTACATACTCTGAATCTACAATATAGATGCAAGATGCAAAATATATTTTGAGTGCTACAATTGCCTCTCAGAGCTCTTATGAACTGATTTTTTTTATTCTTTACATAATGGTAGAGTTTTTAAATGGTTTTCCCTGCTTTTGCAGTTCACGTATTGAAACAAATCTTAATTCAGAAATTAATTAAAAATAGAACGTGAATAAACAGGATTAGAAAATTATGTTGATGAAAAAAGGCTTTGATATGCTTTACGTGAATCCACTGTCCCTAACAACACAATGGTAACTCTGAAGAAACGCAGAGAAACGAACCTACTGCTCCTACTAAGTTTAGCATGTTTCCCTCACACACCCTACTAATTAAATTTCATTGGTTAAATCCCTTTCAGCAGCCAAACAGGCTTCCAAAACTGAATCCATGTGGTACTGACTTCAAGGCCCAAGGAATGACAAGTCTTCCACCCTGTATGAAAGCTGCAAGCTACGGAGTTCACAGACAAAGCTGAATACTTGCATTTCTGCTATTAGGGACTCTGACAAGAAGTAAAGCCAACCGAAAAGATGTCAGACTAACCCTTCCAACGAGAAAACCTCCAAAGCAGAGACACTAGAGTCAGTGGCAGAGGACAACAAAACAGAGCAGAAGAATTAATGGCATCTCTAGAAAAGACAAACAAAAACACCCTTAAAGGACATCTTTCCAGGCTTTAAGCCTTCATGACAAAGCTGGTGAGCCAGGATAGGAGGCTACAAATCGCAGATTAGACTCTTAGAAGGTATTCCAATCCTTGCAGAACAGCAGGAAGAGGCAGTGAATCACCAGAAGCTCCCTTGGTGCTCGGGGCTACACTGAGCAAAGCAAGCGCTCCAGTGCAAAGGAAAAGCAGGCAAAGCTGCTCAGCAGAAGAGCATTTCTATTACTGTCTGTTAGCCCTCAGATGTAAACATCTTGCATAGTAGATAAAACAACAACGAGTTCATTAGTATATAAGTAC
This sequence comes from Myiotriccus ornatus, assembly GCA_036023395.1. Taxonomy (NCBI): domain Eukaryota; kingdom Metazoa; phylum Chordata; class Aves; order Passeriformes; family Tyrannidae; genus Myiotriccus; species Myiotriccus ornatus. The sequence continues at coordinate 19,944,277 of JAYRBT010000181.1, read as the reverse complement.
CCACTATTAATCAGAAACAGCAGATGTGGCAGTTTCAGTCATAAGGTCTTTTTTAAGGAAAAACAGAGTGAGGATGAAAAGGAATGGATTTCTGAGACCTGAAGCTGAGCCTGTGCTTGAATGGACCCACAAAGTTGTTGAATTTGAGCATTCTGATAGACAACAGAACAATTCAAGAGAGTAACACAACCTTCTGCTGCAAAAATATCTTCAGAGAAAGGGTGAATGCTCTGGAATATGATTACTGCACCATAATTGCATTTAAGTACAGCTTACATTTACCTAGTCTGATCGAAAAGCCTCAGTCTACACACAATTTGAAATATATTTGTACAGTAACAGACACAGTTAATTAACTTTACAAATACCATACCCAGTCTCTTTGGGACAGGTTTTTCAAACATCACAATGATTATAAAATGAAGCTCTTACAAGTTAAATGGGCCTCAGTTATTCTGTTAATGGCAATACTAAGACTCTTTAAATTATCTTAATTCATCCATTTGCATGTAAGAACACAGTTTTCAACAGGAACTTCAGCCTTTTAGGTTGAGAAAAAATACAGTACTTCTTAAAGGACCCATTAAATTTAGTATTTCACTGTACTGAAGAAGGCATTGACAAGAACACTCTTCAAACTCAACTTTAAAAACTAATCTTTATAAAGGTTAACATTAAAAAAAACACACAAGAAAAATATTTATATTCAAAATTCTTTTGCAACATGGAACCTAAAGGTATCATCTTCCCACACACACACACACACACAAACATGGACATAAAGATAGAAAAATTAAGGTACAATCTACATTCTAATTCTGGATGCTTAACTTAAATATTTTTAGGATCTGATTTTGCAGAGTTCTTAGTCTTACATAGCATTCACAAAGCAGAATTCCCAGTTGACTTCAGAAGTAGGTCTGAGAGACAAGCAGATCAGATCAGCAAATAGAATATTTGGTCCAGAGCCTTCATTAGAGTTATGTTTGCTTAGCCCTCAATCTTCCCAAACCATTATAAGTTCACATACAGTCTCCCTGACCAGTTGCTTTCAGAGTCCCATCAATTATCGACCTTAAAGTACACAGACAGTACATCTTCTATTTAAAGAACAAAAATTGAGTTTTCAAAATAGATTTAACAAAAATACTTTCTGGCCAAGAAAATTTTCCCCAAGAAAATTTAAACAGGTCAAACATATGGCATGTAGTATCTTGACCCAAATACTTCATCTGATAAAGTTCTAAGTGACTGCACAGTGCTAGACAAACGTAAAAACAACTTCATTTCTTCAGGATTTGACTAAGAGCTGTGAATTTTAATAAAAGCTATCAAATTAAGCTGAAAATAACACTTTGGTCAGGCCTCCAACAGACAGTGTGCATATAAAATAATCAGCAGTTTTCTTAGAAAGTTAAATGTCCCTGTTTTTCAGGCCAGAGCTATTATCAGTGCAGGCACTATGCACAAACAAAGAGATGCATCCTGATGAAGACAACTGAGTTTATTATTTAGTCCTTGTTACTGTAATAGCTAGTAACTCAATGTAAAGAAAATTCACCTTATTGCTTTCAAAGCTTACTACCAGAACCCTCTACAGAGGAGGGCACAAAAATACCGTTATTTAAAATCACCTGCAGTTGTCAGATATCATTCCAGGATTTTTTTTAATATAAAATTCCTGATATTCTACAAGTGATAAGGAAGCATGGCCTGAAATCTGAATCAACCTAGACTGTCATTAAGAAAGATCTAAAAGACAATAGTTCTTTAGGAATGTGTTCCCTAAACATACACCCAAAATCACGTTTGCTCCATTGCCAACAAATCCATCGACAGCTCTGTATAGGTCAGATATGTACCAAACAAATAACTCCACCCTGACATAGCAAACTTAGCTGATGGGTCCACAAAAGGTATGCAAGGAGCTTTAGAAGTTGGTGGGAACAAAGCAAAGGAACTGAAAATCAACACTGGTTAGCCCAAATCTAAACAACACTGTTTCAGAGACCTCTAAAACACCACCTTTTCTTTAACTGAATATATACCAAGGCAAAGAACAAAGCGACAGACAAGTCCCACAGTAAACAAGCCAATTTTGGGCAAGGCAAGATACACAGGTGTATTGTGTGAGCTGAGCCTTCACATACTGTTGTGTTTTTCAAATCAGACTGGCCCTATCAGCAAAACCTTCAGGGTAAAACCATCATTTGCTTCAAGTTTGTTAAGTAACTAACACAGCAATAGTTCAGGCTTCTAAATATCTATAATTAGGTATATTGATACGTTTGAGCATCTTATTGATGACTTTGAAACAACTGCACATTATTCCAGAAGCATGTATAAATTACACATCATCTAGTCAGGCCACAGCTCTAAAGGTAGTAATACAAAATTAGCACTTGGCTGTTAACCATCTGGAATACAGCAACTAATGTAGAGGTTGATGTAGTCCTAATCAGACATTCTTAAAAGAAATCAAGTCAGGCAGGTTTGTGAGCTGAGTGTATAACATGACGGACTTAATCTACACGTTGATCTGAAATCTCTTTTGCTTTCCAAGGATAAGACCTAACATGAAGCACTACAAAAACTACTGAATGTTACTGTGGCATCCTCAGCAGCAATACAAAATATTGACCCTTATGTGTAGGGGAGGCATAAAGGAGGACAGAGGGAATCAATTATCTATAAATGCCTGGTAACTTGAAATGCTGTGGTCAGTGTGAATCCCAGTATGAATTCCTGTGCTTTGCATGTGGATGATTGTGGTTGAGTTTTTGTTCTGAAGATCACATCCACCAGAAGTTATATGACCATGGATTTATCCAGACTCTCATGCCAAGCTAATAGCCAATACAGCTCAGATTTCTCCTCAGTCCTTCCTTGGTAGCCCAAAAGACTTCAAAGGCTGAAAAGCTGCATGGGGTTGATAGAGATCCTAAAAAATGCCATTTGTACCAGATCAACAATCCCAAACACAGATATTTTTATGTAGTTTCATAAAGTTCAGAAGCTAGACTCCTTGGCTACCTGTATGGTCTCAGCCTGTTGATAAAGTAACTGATTCGGGAACTTCTTGAAGGAAGTTCCAAAAGAGCACCCTTCCCTCTTGGTGGCTGCAACACCAAACCTGGCCTAGGTCCTGGAGAACTGAAACCTTCCTGTCTATTGCTAAACACCACAATTTCATAGAGTCACACTGCAAGGGACAAGCTGAAGCAGCAGCATGCTATATGTATGCTAAACAGGTGATTCACTCTTGCAAGACACTCCATAAAATAACCACATAATCCACTTCACGCCAGTAAAATTACCTGTATGTCCCTGAACTCAGCCACAAGCAGATCTAACTTCTTTGATCACATTGATATAATCCAAAATGATAAAAGAAACTTTTCCTGATGAACATGCACAGAATGCATCCAAAAGTAACTAGTAGTAATAGCTTTCTCAACAACAAGCTTGCATTTATTGTCACTCTATTTGTTAAAGTTTTCACAAGTCTAGAAGATGAAAATGGTCCTTTACCCTTAGAAACAGCAAGTAAAAGAAATAGAATAGAATCTCCCATAGCTCCCTGTGATCACAAGAAGGCCAAGGCCATAAAGCACCTCTGAAAAGGGATAAGGAATCAAGTCAGAAGGAGGGAAAAAATTATACAGGGACAGAGCGGCAAAGGTCATCAATTTAGGTATCTACCATCCAAAATGTAAATTTAAGTAAAACTATTCAGTAATACTTGCTAGGTGCAAACATTTTAATGCACTGAAAAAAACAGAGCCAATTCTAAACAAATTAAAGCAGAAAGAAACCAAGCAGCCTAGAAACTAAGAATATACTTCTCATTTTTGGCAGCAAGAGGAAGCAAAGAGAATTGTCCAGCTTTTTCATAAGAGATTGTGGTAGACCCAACAGGTACATCAGTCCCCAAGGGAGATAAACTGAAGAAACAAAAATAAGAGAGAGAGCAGTCTGATCTAGTGTGCAGCTCCAACAGATCTCCATGAAACCTACAGTGATTCATACTCTTAAGACACAGAGCTAAACTGAAAGATAAGTACGGATCATTAGAGACAGGACTGAAGAAAGTTTAGAGCTGGATACATGAAAGTGCATGTGAACACATGACATACACCAACTACCTTTCTTATAACTACAGGACTTATCACTTGATAAAGAAACAGCCCACTGTCGCAAGTGGAAATTGATAATGCCTTAGTCCCTCTGATATAAGTCATAAGAGAAGGCAACACTATGTCGATGGAGCCATCGGTTGCCATAACTACCATGAAATACACAGCAAACATCAATGCAAAAGCCTGGTTAATGAAATTCTTAACCTGGCTTTTTGGCCTTCAGGATATGCAACCCTTGATGGAGATATTATTCTTGTTGCACTGTAACGCAGCACTAAAACATCTGCTTCCCACATGATTAATTTAACAAATAAGTCAACACACAGCGAGGCATACTCTGAAACAGGACACGGGGGAATGCAATAGCCCAAGTGTAGAGGCTCTCTAGTTTATCAAGTTATTGTCTCCAGATTTAAAGGGGAATCAGAACAAGACAGCCACAGAAACAGGATGGTACTCATCAATGACAGACCACTGACGAGTTACACTGTGATTTTAAGCATATGGCATAGGGCTTTCTTCAAGTTTATTTCATAATCTATCCCATTTCATTATAACACGAGACCATCTACCAACCAAAACCACTCCAGTCTGAATTTTACCCTGTCCAACCACATGGGGTTTTCTTTCTCCAACGTATGAACTCACTTGAACTATGAACATATGTCTACTATGAATGCTTTAGAAGTGAAGATTTTGCCTTCTTCAGAACATTATTAATTATCTCTGAAGGAGCTGCTAAATTTCATTTGCAAATAGCTGGATACCGTATGGGAGACAACTACAAACTATTTTCACCTACTGACATACCAATGGATCTTAAAATCTATTCAACTTTGCCACAGCTAGAGTGTTTAATACTTTAAGAAGCAGTCACATTTACAAACTTGGATATTTTCTAAGGTCTACGTTACATTCTAGGAGATCAGACCAACAATTAACCTAATTATCAAAACCACTGAAATCTGCATGAAAAGCCAAAGGTTCAAAAGTGTGACGATCTGATTTTTCTAAGTCAAATGAGTATCACACAAGGTACCTAAAGCAAGGCAACATCCATCTATTACACTACGTTCCAGTTTCTTTTTATAAAACCATCAGAAACAAAAGACTAACAGTTATCTCTAAAAAGTCAATTAAATATTTAATTAGTAGCACAAGATTAAAACAGACATCCTCATACTCCAGACCAAACCATCTCTCAATGTACAGTGGCCACACTAAGGAAAACGATATTTCAGTATTTCAGATTCTAACTGGAGAGATGTCCTTTATAGCAGAGCAGTTAACTAAGACTTCCTCAGACGTGTTTTTGAGATGCACCAAATAAATAAACTCTGCACATGGAAACTAGATAACAAGAACCAAGAGAAACAAAATATGTTACTATAATATTCATATACAGTATCTACACAAAATTTTATCTGAGCAGACAGATGGTAGATAAAGTTCATAAGTAGGTTCCACATTTGATTCCCTTGCTATTAATAGAAGCCTAGGCTGTAGTGGCCAAGGTTATATCGGGCTAGACGCACTGCAGTTTTCCTAAGTCTACCATGAAGGCCTCCTAACTTTAACAGGCAAAGTATTACCTTTGTAATTGTGCAGTTGATTTGTATACACAGAGTTAAATCACTTTATCTAAACATGTCACATTAAAGCAATTCAAGTCGATAGGTAAAACTCCAAGTGTGTTTGCACACAATGTTTTTACACTGGTTTAAGCTTAATTTACTTTGTCTTGCACAGCAAACAAAGTTTCTAGTTGACTTAATTGCAATAACATCAATTCTTATCGTAAGCAGAAGCGACCTTATGTTAAATGCAGACACCCCATATGCTGTCCTGTATTGTCCTCCTTATACGTCCATGAGGACTGGAAAATCTACTGTTCAATGCCAACTGTTGTTTCTGAACAAATACTATGTAATTCTTTATTTCTAATGATCAAAACTCCTGAAGAGACCTACCTCACACACAGACAATTTACTCCCAAATTCTACCATCAAAGGAAATAAGTAGGGTAAATAGAAACAAGGAGAATATTCATACTTCTTCAGGGTTCGCATCTGTTTACACTGCAAATTTAAGCAATTTTTATTTCTTCTTTATTAAACCATCTTTCTTCAAGAAGAAAATTTTAAGATAAGTGAACTCTGAAAGCTATGAACTCCAGGATGAAAGCAGTATCAGAAGTTATTCTTAATATTCACCCTAAAGTAGTTCAATTTGTCTGTGCTCTATTAAAATCCTGCCACTAAGTGGAGCCCTAAGTCTATTCCACAATGAACAGTGAAGAAGTGACATTAAATTTTTTTCCTACTTCTCAAGATCAAGGGGAAGTGTTACTTCAGTGATACTGAGGAAAACAGAATCACCAAAAGTTGAAAAAGAACCAATAAAGAAAGAATAATTTCAGCAGTAGCCACTTGAAACCACCAAAGATTAATGAAAACAAAAGTAGGGAAAAAAATTCTTCCACTGGAAGAAGTTTATCAATAAGAAAAGATTCCACCAACAAGGAAGAATGAATAAATGATAAAGGCAGAGACTATGAGGAAAAAAAGGGGGAAAAAAACCATAAGAAACAAAGAATGAAGCCACCTCAAGGCCTAGAGCAGGAGAATGGTGACTACAGACACAAAGAACTGGAGCCAAGACAACAACATTCAAGGAACAGAAAAAAGAAGAATTAACGAAATCTCTAAGTATAAATGCAAAAATGAAGGAATCTTAAGATGCTGATCAAGTGACACAGAATTATATACTGTAAATTCGAAAAAAACCCAAGGAGAATGTTTTAATATTTCTTTATGTTCCTAAAGTTTAGTGCCAGGTATACAACCCAGGATTCAAAAGCATGCCATCTCACTCCAGCCAAGACAGTCAAGACAGACTATTCTAGAAAGCTAGTCAGAATAGAGGCCTCAGTCAAGCACTCCAAAGGGTCATTTGGTGAAGTGTTTTAGCTCCGTGGTGAATGAACAGGAACATAGGGAGCTCCAAAAAGACACTCAGTTGTGAAATTTGAAGTTAACTGGCTACGTATCACCTTCACCCGGTAACTGGTTGACTGATCTTTCCTTTTACCATTGAGTACAAAGAAAACAAAGGAGGGTTTAATGAGGTACCACATTCCTCTTCTTCCGACCAGGCACTTCAGTCTTGCCTCCAGTAGGTCTTCGTGCTTAGGAGAACAGGAAAGACCTTTGACTTCCACAAAATCCCGCCTCTGTTGTACTCAACCAAGCATTACCGAATTTCTCGATTTAAAGCTAAGGTGGCAAGACGAACTGTAGACTGGGAAATCAGACAAAAATGGCTCCCTGTTACTCAATCTGTTCACTTTGGCTTATCTGCTCACATGATGTCCCAAAGTATTTTGACACACTTCACGGCTGGCCGTGCTAGGCCAAGGTTGCTAGCTGGAAGCTGACAGGTAATGCCTCCCCTGCACTCCGCCTTATCAACTTTCCCGGAGGCAGGCACTCGGTGCGAGGGCAACGAGATTCGCCCGAGCGTCCCAATAAGCGGCGCACACACATCAGCAAGGCCACCTCGCCGAACCGCGGCCAGGGCCGGCGGGAGGGAAGGAGGGGCTGCCCCCGCGCTCGGCCCGCCGTGGTCCGACCCGCAGCCCGGGAGGGCGAGAGGCGGCCCAGGAGGCAGCAGGTGCCCCCTCAGCGCCCTCCCGCCGGGCGTCTCCCGGCACGGCTCCGCCGCCCGCGGGGCCGCCCCCGCCGGCAGGTGCCCGCCCGCCCCGCCGCGGCCGCCCGGCGCTCACCCGGCCTCCCGCATGACGTTGCTGTCGCCGCAGTCGCAGGCGCCCCCCGCCTGGCTCCGGAACATGTTGTAGTCGTGCCCGGCGTGCTCGCCCTGGTGGAAGCACTCGGCGCACAGGCTCATGCAGGGCGAGATGCCGCACGTCCGGCACCGGTAGGCCACGAAGTTGGCGGTCCACACCAGGCCGCACAGCGTGGCCGGGTCGTAGGCCCGCACGGCTTGCACGAAGCTGTCCCAGGGCTCCCCGCCCGACAGCAGGCAGCGGCACCACTCCAGCGCCTCGCCCGCCGCCTCGCCGCCGCCCGGGCCCGCCGCCGGGGCCAGCACCCGCTCGAGCACCGCCCGCAGCTCCGCCGCCGCCGCCGCGCCGCCCTCGCCGCCCAGCGCCGCCTTCAGCCGCGCCGCCGTCGCCCGCTTGTCCCGGCTGCCGGCGCCGGCCCCCGCCATGACGGGACACCGAGGGGCCGTTGCGGCCGCTCCGGGTCCGGGTCCGCGCTCCCCCCGCCGCCCTCGCTCCGCTCCCCGCCCCGCGGCGCCGCCCTCTCGCGATAGCCGCGGCACCGGCGCCCTGCCCGCCGCCCGCGCCCTCCTCCCGACACCGCCTCTCCCCTCCCCTGACACCACCCTCCTCTTCCCCCGCCCCTGCCCTCCCGCCGCCCTCCCAGCGCGCAGGTGCGCGCCCCGCGCCGCCCACGCGCGGCCCGTGGGTGCCCGCCGGCTCCGAGCGTGGTGTGCGGTCGGGGGTCTGGGCAGCCCCGGAGAGGCGGAGGGCGCAGCTCGGCCGGCCGGTGGCCCCGACGGCAGCGGAACCCGTTTGTTACCGAGCCGCGCCGCCCGCGGAGCGGGTGCCGTGAGACGGCGGCCGCCCTGTCCGGGCCGCGGGGTCCCGCCGGCCTGAGCGGTGGCGGCTTCGCGGGCCGGGGCGCTGCGGGGGCTGCAGGAGGCACCTCTGAGGCTTCGGGCCGGCGGTTCCGCGCTCGCTGCCATCGGGCGGCCCCGCTGGGAGCGCAGAGCAGCGCCGGGCTCTGGCAGCAGCCCCGTACCCCGCGCTGCCCGGGGTGTCGGCAGAGCCGCGCCCCGGGGACCGGCGTGCGGCTGCCTGCGCACTCCCACCGGGAGACAGCGCGAGTTGCCGTGCCTCACACACCGATCGGCGGTTTTAAATCTCGATGAACAGATTTTCAACTGTGCAATGGAAAACTTAAGAAGAAAAATCTGTCCCTAAAGGAGAGTAACCTTCTAGGCGACAGCAACGGGCCCCAAGGCAGCTGCCTGTCTTCTGGCTTTGCCGCTGCTCCCTGCCGGCGGCTTGTGATGTGCTGAGGTTCCTTAAGGGCAGGGAGTGTGGGGCACGTGGTGAGTGCAGCGTCTCCCACCAGGATCGTAGGACGGAAAATACGGGAAAATTAGGTAAATCTGTTACTCTCCTCTCAACGACCGCCCTTCCCACCGGCCGCGCAGACGTTCCTGTTCCTTGCTCTGTCCCTAAAGGGCGCTCAGCAGCGGGACTGCCGGGGACACACCTGCAGACCGGGCTATGGCAGGCACCGAGCAGCGGTGACACGTGAGGTTGCAATAAAACGTCCCGTGCTTCCAATACACGACACCACATCTCCCACTTGTTAATTAAACCGAGGGAGAAGTTCCGCTGCGTTTCAGCCCGGGAAGGGGCGGGCCGGGGGCGGAGCGGCGGATATTGCGCGGCGCGGCCCGGCGGGGCTGCGGTGAGCGGGGCTGCGGGCACGGACCTGTGGGCCGGGCGAGCCGGGTGGTTGGTGGCGGTCGCTGGGGCTCGATCCCTGCCCCGCTTAGGGCTGGGCGGCGGGCGGTAGGTGCGGAACCCCGGGGGCCAGTGGGGAGCGGTCCTGCCGCGGGCTGGCCCTCGTCGCCCGTCATCGGTGCGCCGCCAGCTGCATCCCGGGAAACAGCTGCATGGAAACACCCGGGAGATGCTGAGGAATCCTGGGGGATATTAAGTATAAAATAGTTTAAGATAATATGTACTTTATTTACATTATTGTAACTGATTATGCACTATTTTCTCTAGTTAAACCATAAACATGAAGAAATTAAAGCTTAAAGAACTGGAAAGCTGTCTTCAGGAAGTTGATACTTTTGACAGTCCAAAACTACTCCTTGAACAGTATCCAACAAGACCTCATATTGCAGGTAGAGGTGACCCACAGCACTGTTGTCTGTTTTGCTAGTTCTTCATCAGCACTTTTAATTAAAAAAGGTTTTTCCTACTGCATCATCTCCTTTGAAGACTTTACACTAAAAGTAGTTAAGAAATTGTTTCCAACAGGAATGTTATTATTTAGAAGTATACTGGTAATGTACAATCCAAAAATCAAATAAACTGATGTAAAAAATAATGTGATAGAAGCATCCTAATGTCTAACTGCAAAAGCTGACTTCGACTTACTTCATGACACACAAAACCAATAAAAGTGTATATAGAGGCACTCCTTCATACCTTCATTGTGAGTTTTTAAAATATTTTACGTCCTTCTATCGTTTTGCTTCAAACAAATTTAGAGGCATACTTTTTCCACAAACAACACTCAAAGCTCTATGTTTAATCTCTCCAGCAAAGACCGAGAGTTCTACAACTCATCAGAATGTTTTTGACTCTTCACGTATGAAAGAGAATTATAGGCAGTGAGAATATCAGCTAATTTTGCATTACAAGAAACCTTTAGTTGAGAGTTTTCTGAAGGCAGACGTAGTTTTCTTGATTAATCAGGTGCATATTTGATATTATTGACCTGTGTTGTTTGGTTTTTTTCCCCAGCATGTATGCTTTATACAATTCACAACACTTTTGATGATATTGAAAACAAAACAATTGCGGATTTAGGATGTGGTTGTGGCATGCTCAGCATTGGAAGTGCAATGTTGGGAGCAGGGTAAGTATTTAATGCTGTGTTCTGGTTATGGTTTTTTCTGGCATAGAACAGTACAAAATAAGATTAAAACAGCAATGCTGAACTAGACTCACAAAGTATATAATCTGGTGCATAATCAGGCTATTTAATAAGTTCTGACTGTTAATAACCATTCCTACTGTGAAAGTGATAAGACAGCTGTCATGAATTCTAAAGCCATAATATTTGCTTTCCCTTGAAGCACTAAATGAACTCATGAAACTTCCTTAACAAAACTAGAATTATATTTGAGAAATGGCAACAGAACTACTTGAATTTTTAACAGCAGTGAATTTATAATGTATGCTTGTTACATTTCCTAGACAAAACAGGTTGTGTACCTGGATCCTTTTCAAAGCTGTAGTTTGTAGGAGACTAATATGTGATACTTTTTTTTTTTTTTAATAGATTCTGTGTGGGATTTGACATAGATGCAGATGCACTGGAAATATTTAATAGCAATATTGAAGACTTTGAGCTCACAAATGTCAACATGGTTCAGTGTGATATCTGTTCTTTGTCTGGTAGCATGTCAGATGCTTTTGACACAGTTATTATGAACCCTCCATTTGGTACCAAGCATAATAAAGGTTGGTAATTCTGAGAATCAGTTAGAAATTATTACAAACAAAGTAGCAAGGGAAATGCTTTTAATGAAACACCTCCCTTTTTATTAGTTAGCTATTCTAGTTACCTAACATGTTGTTGATCTGGAATCAGCTTCCTAAGTACAGATTAACAGCTTCAACATTGTAGCTAAGAGTCACTGGATTTGAAATAAACAATACTAGCTATTTAATATCCCTAGCAATTTTCTTTTACCAAAAGCAATTGGGCAAGATTTAGAAATTCTTTCCGTACCCTAATGTATTCAATGCTGTTTCTCAAATAGATATTATTCCAGAAAAAATGAAGCAGATCTTTAAGCTTCCATTTAACAGTGCTAATAATTCTGTCATTCTTTTAGGAATCGATATGATTTTTCTGAAAACTGCTCTACAAATGGCAAAAACAGCTGTATATTCCCTTCACAAAACTTCAACACGGCAGGTAAGTCCTTTATTTTACTGTGGCAAGCATTAACCAGACAAGAAGATAGCTGGCATTTAATGATGTCTGTAGATTCACTGATTTGTTCACACTTTTATGGGGTATGTTTGCAGTAAATGTCAAATAACTGCAGTCTCACATACATCAAGATAAGAATGTGATCTAATGCTTCAGCTTGAAAATCAAAAGCACAGACTTCTTAAAGAAGTACAGGAGTGTAGATGTTTATTAGACAGTGTAGAAGTGAGCTTTTAAATTTACCTATATCTATTTAATATTCTAGCACATTCAAAAGAAAGCAGATGAATGGGAAGTGAAGATGGAAGTCATAGCAGGTAATATTAGTTTGTTGTTAATGGAAAAAAAAACAAACAACCTTTTGTGTGGGGGTAATACCTATAACACTACTAGCCAGTCGTAACAGCCGGAGGTAAATTTACTTGTGATTTAACACTGAGATGACACAGGTCTTTTTTAAAAAGACTTTTTGTTTTTTCATATCTTGCTACCGGCTAGAATACAAGCAGGCACTTAATAAAGCTCTGAGGAATACATACTCTGTGCAGAAATAGGTTTCTTCCTGGACTAGATTTTGTCTTCAAGGGGAAGTTGCCTCCCTTCCTGCTTCAAAAGGAGACGGTTGCAAAAAAACAAAAGCAAAGCACAGGTCAGTTCTCACACAAAACGCATCCTGTCCTTACTCACCTAAATATTTTTGGCAGTTGTGTAAGTATCTTCCTTATTCCTAAATACCACTAGCTGGAGGCTTTATGCAGTTGTGGAATTTGAGACGTGAAGTTGCAGAAGTGCTTGAAGCACAACTGCATTTCAGCCATCCACTTAACTGTCTGATGTGGACAGCTTAAATGTTCAGTCATCATCTAGTCCAGAGATCCAAAATTATCACAACAGGCCACAACAGAGGTGGGCATTAGAAACAGAAGTAAATGGATGTATGGTTTAAGTGACCAATAATCATCCTAGTCTAACAAGTATTCTTGGTACTGTTCACAGAACTTAGATTTGACCTACCAGCATCATACAAGTTCCATAAGAAGAAATCAGTAAGTATAAAAACATAACTGAAAAAATGCTGTGGTAAATAAATTCTCCTTATGAAAATTCAAGTTTTAGGGCCATATGTACTGGATGAGGAACGCTCACAGCACTCTCAAGCATCAGGTTTCATTGCTGTTACTACACTTTGTAAGGAATCGTTACAATGCCAGTCAAAGCTATACACAAAGATTAAAGCCAACGCTGCAACTAGAGGTGATAAGCTAAGGGCAGGCACCTTGACTCAACTCCTAACAGCCATTTGCTTGATCCTATCTGCAACTAGTAACTAGACTGAACTAAATGCTGAAGGCCAGAACCGTTGTTTCAGTGTTCTGTGCAAAGACCAGAAGCTTTATTCAGCTGTACCTATGCTCTTGGTGACTTGAACTTAAAATAGTTAAGTCTGTCCTTTATCTTTGCTACTTGACAGTTACAGTGTTATACTACATTAACCACACTTCAGTAGTAAGCAGTTTTAAGTTCTGAATTTATTGCCAGCTGCTGTTCAACATAACCACAAGATTACAAAGTCCAAAACCTTTGACATTTGAATGAGATGCCAGAAGAATTGAGAGGATCTGACAGTATAAACAGAACTATAAATATAAAAGTTTTCCAGGGTTGTATGTTAGGAGTAAGCATGCTTCTTAAACAAAAGAAACCTGTAACCCAACAAAATGAAGCTTTTCTCTACTTGTAGGTTGACGTTGAAGTGGATTTCATTAGATTTTCTGCCAAGAAACTCCTGAACTGAGGCATGTCTTTAAAACCTATTGAAAATGGAACATTAAAACCGCTAATTTTTTAAAATTTTATTTAATTTAGTATTACTGATTGCCATCTCCATTTTCTGTTTTCAGTTGTTTTGGTGCAGGTTCTTCTTTTTCTGTTTCCTCTAGTGGTCTCTTCTTGGGACTTGCTGGTTCTGCAAGATTGAATATGTGATCATTTAGGGTAAAGGAAAGAATTACCTGAAATCTGAAAAAAACCAAACAAACCCTACGATGTAAGTTCAAAGATGAGTCCTAGTTATCTACAGCCACTGCTGTATTACAGGATTCACTTATTACTGTGACGTAAAGGTTTTAGATGTTCTAAAACACCACCTTTGAAGAGCTTCATCCCTGTATAACTCCGTAGCAGGAAGGCAGGTTAGAAAATAAAGGAATACAATCTCCCAGGAGGTTTCACTGGATTTTAGTTAAGCAGGTGCCATATACAATGAACAGAAGCTTAGCTCTTGATCTTCTCCCAGCTAAATACTGACAGGTTGAACTATTAGTCTTTGCATATCCTCAAGGGAAAAAAAAACCCCACCCCTCAAGAGACTGAGTCTGTACAGTTGTGTAAAGTAGCTGATAACCACCATCTTTCAATGCAGAATGCTCTGGAAAGCCCTGCAGTACAGTCTTACCTAACTAGTAATTATCTAAGTATGCTTTTTGAACAGTTCTGGAAGGAATCAAGCATAAGACTCTTAAAGTTACTTCACTGATACTGACAAGAGGGCAGAAACACTACAATGCAGAGACAAATCTGAAACACTTGGAAGAAACAGGAGTACTTCTCCAGAAAGTAGCTCTGTGTACTAAAGAAGCTGCATCCAGTGCACAGAATGACATACCTGTTTTAGTATCATCTTCACCACCATCTTCTTCATTATCAAACTTAATTTTCTTGCCCTGAAACTGTATTTTTCCTTTTTGTGCACCCTGAGGTATTTTTCCTCCTCTTCCTTTTCCTTTAATTTTGCGCCCTGTGGAGAGATACAAGATCAGGAACTTTGTATCATTTGTCTTTTAACTGGCAAGCTCAAAGGAACACTTTACAGTTAACTCAGTGTGTAGTATATATTCACTATTTGGAGTGCCAATTCTAGGACATTATAAAGGCTTAAATGAATAAAAGATGGGAGGACCTTTTGTTTTCTGTTTCAATAATTCTTGCTGATCTTCCAGTATTTTTTTCAGAGCTTCTTTCTCAGCATCTCCTTCTAGCACTTCCCATGCAACATCCTTGTTCCGAAGCTGTAAGTTTCCATTATGTGCTGTTTTGGCTTTTTCCAGAGCATCTTTGGCAGTACTTTTAAACAGGATAATTCCCTTAAAAAGAAGAGTGGCATCTGCATTTGAATCTTACTGCAAAAACATTCAGCTAGAATGATGAACAATATACCCTGTTAAGTACCTCAGCAAATTCATTACTCTTGCATGACGTAAAACATGTCTAGACTAAATCAAAGCCCTTAGGCCATCCTAACGAACATTCTCACTTTTTGCCTTATCAACTAACAAGACTGGAACCTTTATCTGTTCTTTTGGAAGAATTTAAGGAAATAATTTAATTCTCTAAATATTCTCAAAATTTCACAAGACAATAGTTTACTTGATTACATAAGAGAACAAACATTTAATCATTGATTTTCGAGTTCAAGACAAAGACCTTAAGCCCTTGTCTAAGAGTCTACTGACCTCCTTTGCACCTCTGACAAAGTGTATCCACTTGATTTCTCCATGACCAGAAAATACAGCATGGAGGTCTTCTCTGCACGTTTGGTCATCCAGATCACCAGAAAACTTCAAAAGACATCCTATCTTTTCTTCCAGAGACTTCTAAATGAAATAAAACATATCCCACATTTTCATTGAATAGTCAAGCTTGAATATTCATGTTTTCCTCCTCAATCCTAAGACTATTAAATATGATGATAAATAAGCAATTGAAGTTACAGTAACTCTAGCTTTGATATGTAATTTAGTTATACTGATGTCCAAGTCTTGCACAGTGTGTCCCCCCTCCTTTTTTCAATTTTCTTTGCTTACTATGATACACTTATGTGGAACTTAGGACTTCTTTTCCATAAGAGAGTTATACTCTTTAAATTCTACAAAACAATTTGATGAAGGCTGATACCTCAGGTAGAAACAATATAATACTGATTAAATTCTTAATGGATCCTTTAAATACCACAAGAGAACAGTCATCTCAGTGGTGCTTTCAGGATCACATCTGAAGAGGTAAACAAGCCTAATAATTTAAATTCAGGACATGAGGCTTCAAAAAAAAACAAACTATTGAAAATAAGATTAAACATTCCAAAAACAGTCTTACTGTAGGTTAGTTGGAAAAGCTGAAGTGACTTTCCAGAAAGTGCTCTACATTATAGAATTTCAAATGGAATATCCCATGTTAGCTTTACAAAATGTAGGTGCAGGACCATGCTGTGCATGGATTGAAAATACACACAAAAGCAAGCATTGCATAGTTTCTAGGTACAGAGATTTAAGAAACAAAACCCATACCATTTCAGCATCTGCTGCTTGTTTCTGTTTCTCTTCTTTTTCCCTGCAGAAAAGTTAAATTAGTCTTGAGTCAGTTCAAGTGTGGTCAAGCAAGCAAAATCAGGCACTTCAGTTGATAATGACTTACTGCTTAGCTCTTGCTTTTGCTTCTACTTTGTTTTGTTTCCTTTCTTCATTCTTCTTTATGCAATACTCCTCCCTTCAATTGAATATAAGCTAAGTTAATATAATTTAAAGTATTCTGTTATAATTACTTTGTAAGACATCAGTAGACAAGAAACCATTGAAATTACTTTTCCACGTTGAGGTGCTACTCTCCAAAAGGTACAGCTATCAATACCTGTACAACAGTTTAGAAACTTACACTTATCAGGTCAAGCCAGGCTCTTGTCTAAACCCACCCTTTACCATTATTAGTTCATGTATTGGTTAAGAGGACTTACTTGAAAAGTACTATCAGCTCTGTGTCTTTGTACTTTTGATTTGGTATCTCTGTGAACTTCTTAGCAGATTCAACACTATCAAAAACTGCAAATATTGAGCCCTGTTAAATGGCAAAAGACATTGAATGTTAGAGTAATTGAACAGAATGCTATCCAGGGAGGATCCCTGCCCCAGGTTTAAATGTTCATTGCAAGAGTTACCTTAAATGTTCTCTGCAATGTTCTCCTCATTTGAATGTTTTCAACTGGACCTTTATCTTCAAGCCATTCTTTGATATCATCAAGAGTAGCATCTAGTGGAAAGCCTTTCTGCAAGATAGCAATGAGCTTCAATTATATTCCACCAACTGACTCAGAAATTACAACCTATTTGGTATGAGTTAATTCAAGCTTTACTTAGATGGCTTCCAATCTAAGTCATGCAGAACAGCACAGAGTAAAGGAAGAAATTTACTTACAACATACACAGATCTGTTTTTAATTGCAGCCTTATACTGGTCATTTAATTCAGGAAGGGGTTTATTTGGAGATCTTCTGATTTTAGTTTTGTCTTCATTTATTTCCATTAAACCAGTCTTGGATTTTCTTAGTGCTTCTACAATAACACTAAAATCTTTTGAAAGGCGACTTAACCTATTGAGTAAGCAGACACAAGTTATTACAAATATACAGGCAAAGCTGAAGCCAGATGTTAAAACAGCAACAGGAATTGTGCATGCACACCGGGAACACTTGGCTACAAATAGAGATAAGTAGGTAAAAGTTACTTTTCTACCCACATTAGTTGTACTTTGTTTTACCTGTTGAATTTGATCATTACGTCTAAAGGTACCCAGCCATCATCTAGTTTGATCTGTTCTTTTAGGAACTTGTCTCTTGGTAGATTGTGATTGCCAAAATAATACTGCAAAAAAGAAGGGAGGGGAGGAGGGAAGAGAGATTTGTCCTGAAATTTTTGGCCTTAAAAGCTCATTTTCATCTGACAGGTTACTGCAGTAGATTGAGACATATCAAAAGTAATTACTCTGAATAATTAGGAATTCTGAAATTATTACTTCCTGCTTTAATGTGATACTTTGCCAAAAGTTAGCTGCAACATGTAAGCTGTAAAAAGAAACAAACACACAACCCCCGCCAGAAACAAACAAACAAACAAACGCCACAGCAAGCCAGTGCTTCATCCAGTGAGACTAACGAGGCAAAGACAGGCTGCAGGTTTGTTTAGGAAAGGAGTGAAGCGTATTCTGTTAACATCATAAGCATCTATCACCCAGATCAAGCTCTGCAGAGTCAAAAGTCAAATTTGTCACTAACAGATTCAGGTTTTATTCCTTATTGAAGGAATGTATAAGCAAGAATATGGTATTTGTACACTGAAAAATCATATACATAAACTGGAATTTCTAGGTCTCATTCAACAAAAGACCAAAAGATTAAAAAAATTGTTATTTTAAATTTAATCTTTATTTTTAATTTTATTTAGTTACTGTGTCCTTATTTTCATCTTGTCCAACATGGGCAGTTCAAGGCAGACAGGCTAATCACATTCTTCTACTAACTAGCAGTCATGTAACTAGTGTCAAATACTTGAATCCATAGGATTAGTTGGAATGTTTCCACCAATATCATGGTGCCTTAAAAAGTCAGGGCAAGTTTTACAACAATTCCTCTCCCTCTAGTATACCTCAAATTCATGTTACCAAAACTCTAGCTTTGTCAAATATTTTTTCTCAATCTCTGTGTTTTGTTTGTTATATATAATGGTTCCATAGGGTACTGGGCATTCACGTGCAGCTATACTTTTATCCTTCAGGAAAACAGTTTTGTTCTAGATGTCATTTTAAGTGATGGGCTCAGTTTTTTTGTTGTAGGGTAACCCTCCAAGCCTCTAGAGAGAGAGAAATAGTTAATGCAAAGCAGGCACAAAAGTTTAGTTGTAATTTTTAGCAATAAATTACAAAGCAGTAAATCACAATAGCAAGTTATGCAATGTGCAAATATTTTGACAAGCACAGATTCTCAAGTAGGAGGATTCTTTCCCCCCAAAAATTAAGGTATATAGAATTAAAACTCAACCTTACCCTAGATACCCATAGATAGAATAACCTCAGCAAAACGGTAATAAATTGTTTAATGATACATTCACTTGCTATAGTAACTAAAATGCTAGCAAATGTTTCTGGTTTTAAATTGCAGTCTTACAAGCAACTGTAGACAAGTGTAACTTCCAACTTAAACTACTATTACAACTACCTTAGTAGTTGTAATAGTAAGGTAGTTGTAACAGTATTAAAGTGTTAGTAAAGTATTAAATACCTGTCATAGACCTGTGACAGACATTTTTTGAAGAGGTGAAGATTGGAGTCTAAAGTTAAATTCCCATTAGCCAAGTCCCTGCCAGTGAATGCCTCCAAAACCTCACCTCAGTCCAGATAAACTATAAATTGAACTTACCTCGATTTGCTGACAGATTTTGCTTTCCAAGATAGACATGTTTTCACCATTTCCATTTTCAGCCATTTTCACCAGCTGTGTTGAAGAGAATACAGAGCAGAAGCACTTACTCAATAGTACTTTCTGCAGACTTATATTCCTAGAGCATTGCATTTCACTGCAGCCGCATCTAAACACAAGTTCTTTAGCCATGCGCTTATGCCTGTGAAGCAACTATAAACATCACTGCAAATTCCAAAGGGAAACTAGGAAACAACTGGGGGGAAAAAAAAAAAAGTAAAATACTTGGGCTGTTAAGGCAGCATTTGGCATTCTGTATTCAAGATAAATTTTAAAAATGCTGGCACTTCACAGTCTTATTTGTAATTTACCTTTTTCTAGGCACAGATCCTCAGTTTGTGACTAAGAGCAGCAACAAAGCTGAGAGCCAACAACATTTGTTCTTTAAGTCAAATCCAACCTCTCACCACTAAGCAAAACATTAATAACAAAAATTGTTTAATTCCTACATAGGTAGAATGACAAACATTTCTGAAGTTTGTCTATTGTTTAATGTTTGAAAGTTCATGGAATTTACTGGAGAAAGGAAAAAATATCTGCATTTATTAATAGATGCTAAAAATGTCTAGTTTTCTCCTTTACAAATCTGTCTTCAATGCAGTTCTGTTTGAGTACTGAATCAAGTATCTTTGATAACAGGTGTTTTACCTTGGAAGCAACTTCTTCACTTAACTGGCAGCAAATATATAATCCCAGTACATCAGATGCAGTCACTAAGAAAGCAGGTACTGACCAGAAAATTAACCAGGATCCAAAAATGTCTGTCTAGTTGCTCTTAAGATAAGGATATAAAATGCGAAGACGCATTTGTCATGGAAAATTATGTTCTTGATCTGAACACCCACCTGGCAGCCCCATCCTCTTATTCTAGTAGTTTAATTCCCCAGTCATTGTTCATCCTACTGCAATCTGCAGTATTCCCATTTCCTCATCTTCCTGATCTCAAAACTGCATTGCATCTTGGACTTACTTGTAGTTCTTTGGCACTTAGAGCCTTAAAATATGCATCCCAGTCTCTACTATTGTGCTTCCACCTGTACCTAACACTCTAATGCTCTTTAAAGCATGATTTCAGCATTAGTTGGCAGCTATGTTAGAGTGCGACCCATTTGTCTGTAAAGCACTTTACAAAACCCAGGCCAGAGTACCCAAGCAGACAACTGCAATTACTTCAGAGATGTCTCACACGAGCCACCCTGACTGCAGGAGACTGACAGTTCACCACCACATTTGGGTGTTGGTACTGTCTTAACATCCCCCAGTGTTGTTGTCCCCCACACCCAACTTATAAGAGAAACTGGTGTTCTTTTTTACATTATACCCAGTTTGGTGCAATTTAATGGCAGCCTAAGGAGCAGTCATAGCTTTTTCTAAGATATCAACTAATTGACCACTATCCCAGCCTGCCTCAGCCCAGGTACCAAAATATCCAGAAGCAGCAATTCAGTTTCCACATAAGGCTCAGCTCCACTGCTAAAAAGAGAAAAAAACCTAAGCCTACCTCCTTAGCAGTATTTTTAAAGTCAATACCAAAAAGTGTAAAACAACACAAGACCCGGCACAGGTCCTTTAAATTAAGTCTTACACCCGGAGAAGTTTTTCGATAAAGCATCCCTGCAGCTGTGAGTAACAACAAACTGTAGACAAAACTAAGATTCAAGCGTGCCATGCGTAGAATTCAGTTCAGACGGTGATTGAGCTCTAACCTACTTAGAACAAAAGCAGAAGCAGTCTAATTTAAGAGAAATTCTAGTCTTGTCTGCACATGCTCACTTCAGACTCTTTAGCTCAGTCATTTGGCACAAGACAACCTCCAGATCAATAGTTTTCAGGTGCTGTGCAGCAGTTAAGACTCATAAAAAGCTGCACTGAACAGCAATCACAGCTCGAACTGCATGCAAAATTCTACGTTTTATTGTAAGAGCTTTCTTAGCAGACCACACTAACTTGTTCCTTCTGCGTGCCAACAGTCTGCATCAGTACCACACAAAATGAAAACAAGTAGTACAAGTAGTCATTAGATTTAAATTACGAATGGAAAATGACAGTCAAGTCCTTTAACAAGAACAGTTAGATCCCACACTGTATTAGCTAGAGCATCCTAAAAGAACTCTCAAGTGGATTTCATCTTACCAGCCATTTAGTGTCAAGGTCTGGACAAAGCTAAGTTGCAGGCTGGTTCTACCATTACTGTAACAGAGTGAAAGGCCTTTTTTAAGGTTTCCCCACAAAAGTAACATGGAGCTGTTATTCATACTCTGCCTTATTCAGGAACCCCGGTGTCAGAGGTTGGAGCCTTCTGACAGGATTCTTACCTCAAAATATATTTTTTTATTTACGGTAAGGGTTAACTGCTACCACACATTTTCACAGACGATACTTTGGCTTGCAGGCTTTCTTTAATAGAATCAGTTCAATATAGAAGAAGTTTCTTATAAGAAGTAATTAAGTAATTGAAATGTGGGCCCCTAACCCGTGCCGGGATACCATCAGTTTGCTCGATGGCACGCCTGCAGACGCCCGGGCCCCGCAGCAGCGGGAGCGCTGCCCTCGGCCCGGGCCGGGCCCCGCAGCAGCGGGAGCGGGGCCGCCGGCGCCGCCTCACCGGCAGTGCGGCAGCCCCGCGTGAAGCGCTGCCGGGGGGAGGCCCCGGGAGGCTCCCCCGCCTGCCGGCACGGCCGGGCCCGCTCCGCAACGCCCCCGGGGCACAGGCGGCACGTGCTCCCGCGCCGGGAACTCGCCCTGCCTCCCGCCCGGCCCGGCCCGGCCGCCGGGCCCGCCGCCAGCCCGGCCCCGGCCCGGCGCTGCTCAGCGGGGCCGAGCCCAGCGGGACCGGAGCCCCGCACGAACCTGCACGTCCGGCCCCGCTCCGCTCCCGGTCCCGCTGCGCCGCTCCACAGGCCCCGAGTCGGTGCCGCGGCCCAGCAGCCCCCGCGGCCCGCCCGCCCCGCGCGGGGCGTCACTGCCGGGGCGGGGCAGGCGCCCGGCCGTGAGGGGAGCGGGGCGGGCGATGCCCGGGGAATGTCCGGGGAATGTCCGCGGAATGCCCGGGGCTGCGCGAACAGCCCTCAGCGCCCGCCACGGACACCCCTCCGGCCGCGCCGCGCTCCTGGTTCTGCGCACTGAACGGAAAAAGTGACTTAAAAGCTTGTATTTGTACAGTGGTATTTTTACATTTATTAAACACTGCAAACGTTCACTCAAGTACTGAAGATATATTGTGGACCATCTATGGCGCTACAAACACGGGGGCTGCACAAGTCAAAATTTTAAGAAACAGTATTGGCTTTACAAGTTATTTGATTTCTGTATTAGTTAATTTTTTAGTTTACAAGTAAAACAAACTGTTTACTGTAATACAGGTCTGATAGGACAATAATTCAGTGTTTACATTTAACTATTATTAAAAACGTACCACACAGATGACTAAAAGATTCCCTGTTCTGAGCTTCCCACCTTCTCTAGGTCGCTGACCAGAATCCCTATTTCTCTTGCTGAATTCATATTCCTGGCTGTAGCCAAGACCTGATGGCAGCACACACTGGAATATTCTACAGACATAAGTTAATTTAAAAGAGCACTGTAGGTTATTGTGAAAAATAGCACCAGTTGAAATTTAACCACGAGTCTGAACTTCTTCTGATCTCCATTTATTCTAATGCATTCAAAATCTCTGAAAAATTAGGATTTACCAGACATCCTAGGCAGTAATCTCATTGATTTTTGTTGGTGCCAGACCACCACATGCTCTCCTGGCATGGGAGAACTAAAGGCTTTTTCCCACTTAGCACTGAGGCCAAGAAGCAGCAAATTGCTCACCTGCAGGGTGCCCAGGGGGCAAAGCAAATCCAGCTTCCAATGCCTGTGCTCCTGCCCTGGAACAGCACTGTCTTTCACGAACACTAAGCACCTAGTTCAGAAGCAGTGGCCAAGTGGACACTGAGGGGTTTTGTTTTGTTAGTCCTCACCTTGTTCATAGATCCTTTCCTCAACCCATGCCTGTGGGTGATGGGATATAGGCCAAAGTGAACCTCAGGGCAAGCCATAAGCAGCTGTCCTATGCTCATGTTTTTCAACAAACATGAAGCTTCACAGGTACATAATTTGCATTGAAAAATTACATACACACATTGAGTTCACTGTGGTTTCATTCAATACAAAGATCACCTTTATGCTTTTGCAATGTTGTCTTTTACTGCTCTACATCTTTGAACAATTTCTCAGCTGTGGAGATTTCCAGGAGAAACAAATTCATGTTATTTCTTTTCCCTACCTGCCTGGCCAATGCATTTCAAACAGCATTAGAGTTCAATTCCTCACATCTCTTTAGAGTCTTTAAACAAATTACATTGGATCCTAAAATAGCTCCCAGTGGGATGTGTAATGAATCAAAACACTGAACCCACACACACATGAGCTTCTGACACAGTCAGGTGACATACAAAGACATCAAAACAAGAACTATATATACACACCACAGAACTTCACATCAAAGCTCAGAGTTGAGTGCTGCCTGCTACCAGCAGTCAAATGCAAGTCAGAAATAGCATAAAAATGGGGAAAAAAAAACAAAAAAAAAAAAAAACAAAAAAAATTGTCTAAAACGCTTATGATCAAGAAAAAGAAATACTATAAACTCAGGGCTTACCTTCTTGGAAAGCTCCTTTCATTGTATCTGATAAATCCAATAAAACAAAAATTCCATTTTAGGTGACAGTGCTGGTGTGGGAAGTTCCCACTACACCCTTCAGCAGCCCTGTGTTTTCCCTGCCTCTCTCACCAATGTCTAACAGCTCTTTTTGCAGCCATTTTATAAGCTGGATTGGAGAACTGATCAGTGCTAAACAAGCCTCTCTGCTCCCCAAGGCATTTTTTTATTTGAATCACTGCTATCAGGCCACTCAGAATTTGATCCATTTGTCTATAAAGCACTTTACAAAAGTCTCCTTTCTACGCAGAATTTGAAGATCTCGTATTACATTTTGAGGGAAATAATAAATAAATCAATCCTGTAGATCACTTAGCATTCAATCTCTCCATGCATATTTTGACAAGTTTCTTCAGTTGACACCTTTGCTCAAGTCACAATTTGGCACTTTTAGCAAAGATCAAATTATATTAAACAAAATAGAGAAGTTTGTATTGGAAGGGGATGTGAACAACTTTCCAGTCTCTCTCATTTCATCCTTCCATTCCACACAGACACCTATCTTGAATTTGATATTAAAAAAGAGTTACCATGTTAAGGCTTTTCTCTGAAAAAAAAACCAAACAACAAAAAAACAACAACAACAAAAAAAAAAAGTGACTATCTGTGCATCAGCCAAAGAGCCCATTACAAAGCCTTGCAGAGTCATTTTTCATTTCTCATGGGCAATGTCAAAGTGAGTGTAAGAATGGCAAAGAGGCTACTTTTCTCAAACGCCCTTGTACTGCAGAGCACTGCTCTTCTGGAAAACTGGTGCACACTTTTGGCTTGTGCTCTGAGGCTACTGCCTGACATTTCTTCCCTCATTCCTAGTCCCAGCTCTTCTTTGCTCTGGCACTGGAAGGTAGAATTGGAGGCATCCTATAAATGCCCATTTCTGAATGTGATAACCTAGTTATCCAAATGATATTGCTCTGAATGTACCATACACTTAGCTTGGGGCAATGATCCATTTCTATAGCCACCTTAAGAATACAAAGATTTCCTCTGAAGCCCAGTAGCCCTTAGAAATGTAAAGTATTTGGTTTGGCTTTAGTCATCTTAGCACCAGCTCATAGTTTCCCACAGTGATTAACAAAACCAAATCTGATTTTCACAGTAGTTTCTATGTAGCTGCATAAAGTATTGGAAGAGAGTTATTTGAGAACTTTCATGAAAAAGAATGATTGGACTGAAAAATATATGGAAATCTTGTTACCACGTCTATAACTCTGAGTTGTTTAAAATGAGAAAAATTATACCTCGTTTTCAACAATGTGTGCTAAGAGATTGTATCAGACAACTCTGTCCTGAGGTAATCAGTACATTATGAATGCTGCATCTGCTGTTTGCTGTAACAGCAAGATGAAAATTAAATGTTTACACATTATACACACAGACACAGCCATGTGACCGCATAGCGCTGGGAAGATTTCCTACTGCTTCCCATGTATTCAGTTCAGGGTCATATTTCTCAATGCTCTGCAGATACGTTCCTTTTGAATAGGAATATCCTCCTGTTACGTAGATGCATCCATTCATGACCACTGTGCCACACTCCATCCTTCTCTCCATCATGTGAGCCATCTGCTTCCACTCGTTTTGCTCTGGGTCATAGCAGTCCGTGATCGTGGTCTGTCCACCCACAAAACAGATCTTGTTTTGTAATGTAATTGAACATAATCCGTATTCTTTGGAAAGAAAGGAATACAGTACAACTCAGCATGGTAACCTTAACTTAAAGTGCAACTGCATGACAAACACTGGGCACCACTGAGGGCGGCTGAGTTTCTTCACTGAGCTTAGGAGACACCTCAAGTTTCTGCTACACTTGGTAAAAGAAAGCTGAAGGCATTACAGAAGATAAAGACTTGAGCAGCAGTACTTAGTGAGAATTGCTTAAAAAACTTACTGTTACCAGGCACAGAACATTGAGAAAACCCTTCTAAAATTAACATAAATTATTTTTGCCAAATGTCTATAAATAGATAGATTTCATAGAAAGTTATATTATTTAATAGAATGCGGTCATTCCTTAATTCAGTATTTATATAGCAATTTCTATATGACAGATTCTTGAAGAAGGTCTTCCCTTTCCCTCTCAGAGTCTGGAAATGGCCCTTCCTGCCCTACAGGCATTTCTCTTTTTTTTATTAGGAATATGCCAAAAACTCTTAACTGGGCTTAAGGACTCCCAGGTACAAGTCATCAAATCAAGCTCTACATTTGTTACAGAAATTACTATTTACCTGGATGTGGACTTGTGGTGACTATGCTCCACTCATTGCTACCTGAATGGTATCTCTGGATTTTATCGTAGGTACAGCTTCCCCTGTACCCATAGTGACCTCCAGTTACGTAGATGACTTCGTGCAGGACACAGGCAGTGGCATTTCCAACCCCTGTACACAGTATGCAAGTTCAGACTGAATGTGAGTAAAACAGACTTGTCAAGACACTTTATCAGAGCAAGTCACGAACAATTAAATAAAACTGCAGTAACCAATACATATTGCACATAATACAAGCATATGATAGTTCACAGCATTTTTAGGCAGTAATTAAAGTCACACTGTCACATTGGTTTTTGGAGTAGGGAATTAGATTCAATATTTCACTAAGTTAAAGAGATGTTAAAAAATCACTTATATGGCAAAGACAAAAACAAGGGGAGTTGAGATTGTTCAGTGCCTTTTCTAATACTTTTAGTCATTCTCATGGTATTACTAATTATGGTATTGTATAAACAAGGACACAAATAGAATGGAGCCATGTTAAATCCGTCTCTAGAACAACAAAATGAAATTAAACAAGGGGGGAGTTGAGCACATAAGATTTTTGACAGAAAACTGAACAAAACATCTGCATAGAATATGCAACTGCTCATAATATTAGCATAACATTTATATTTTTGAAGGAAATAAAAGAGAATAGCAGCAATATTTGAGGAAAATATACAAACAATGGAAAAAGTTGTGGAAGCATGGTTTTTTCCTGTTATAGACACCTCCAAAATTCTAATTATGTAGTAAAATACTATGTTGCATCAACTTACACTAAATTATTATAATTAATTGTAAATATTTGCATTAATTTATAAAAATGTATTATGAAATTTATAACTGCTTATAAATTTCATAACAAAATTATACCCTTTAGTTTGGCTATGATTCATATCTTTTTTAATAGATCACTCAGGTATTAGTGCTTTTCGTTATCCTCACACTAACGATTAAACTAAGGATCCTGAACATGATGATGATACACAGAAAAAGAAGGAAACTGCATGCAAGAAGTTTTAAATGATGACACGTTTATAAATGATTGCTCAGAAAATCTTAGTAATCTGGCCTTTTACTGAAATAATACAACCCCTAATTGGAGCTTGCTCTTTGACCATCTACTGAATCGACTCTAATCCCAGGTAGTTTTCTGATTTCTTTCTATTTTGACAGAAATTCTACTCTGAAAGAAGGCAAAATTAAACAAGACTACCACTTGCTTTCCTATCCTAGTGTTCCATGGCACAGCCCAGCATAGTTTTGGATGTTTGTAGTCTTTTGGCTAGTGAAGAACTGAACCAAAGCCCACCAACATTAACAGGAGATTCTTGTTGACTTCTCTAGAACTTGGATCAAGCCCTAAATGTGTCCATGGCACTTAAAAGTGACAAATACAAAAGGGTTGACATTGGAGGCAGACGCCATACAAAGTTTACCTACCTTTGATCATGTTTGCAATGGGAAGCCATTTCTGTATTAAAGGATCATAGAACTCAGCTTCTTGCACAGGAGCTCCCTTTCGATAACCCCCCAGTGCGTAGACGCAGCCACTCAAGGAAACTGCACAGTGGTAATACCTTGCATCGAGCATGGGGCAGCCTTCTGTCCACTCATCCCTCTCACTGTTATATATCCACACGGTGTCAAGGGCTTCAATGCTCTCTGTTCTATAACCTCCTGTCACGTATATGTCTGCTCCCAAGCTAGTGACCCCATAGCTCTCTCTGGTGTGATCTGGCATCTCTGTTCCCTGGACCCATGCATTGGTTAAAGGATCCCAAACATGCACTTCTGATAAGGGGTGCCAATAATATCCTCCAATCACATACATGACTGCTGTGGGTCTTCTGGAAAGACTTTTGGGTTTGAGGTTGAGGGCCTTGTAAATGAGTGACCTTATCTTACGGCCATTGAGTCGGCATTTTTTTTGTAGGCTTAAAGCTGACCTCAAATACATGTTATCTAAGTCTACTTTGATGCAGTTCAGCAGTTCATAGACGTCTTCAATTCTTTCTTCCACATTGTGTGCAACCCAGTTAATCACAGCTTCAATGGCTGCCTCTTCTCTCCGAACATTGAGATTCTCTCTGGAAAGAATATAAGAGAGCTTCTCCTTGCCAATGTCCAGAAACTCTTCCTGCTTCCACACTTCTTCAAACTGCCATAACAACATTCTCCTGGACTCCTTCTCTAGTTCTGAACAATCATGATATTCGGCAAAGGAGTGCATCCCTATGCAGTTGTCAGTATCTAAATGCCTCACCAGAAACTGCTCACAGGCTTTCTTTACGGACACAAACTGGAGCAGGTCCGCAGCCTGGAGTAGGCTTTGGACATTTCTCTTTGTTATCTGGATCTGTGATGTGTATGCATAATTCACAAGGGCTTCCAGTACCCCATGGCTGAGCCCGGGAAGGCTGATCTGGTTTTTGGACTTCTCTTTCATATCGGCTGTGAACATGGCTTTGAAATAACTGCTGCAGGCTGCCAGGGCGGCTCTGTGGCAGTGGAAGATGACCCCCGAAGCGCACTGCAGGGTGATGTCGGTGAATAGCCCGTCCAGGTAGAACGCCCGGAACGCCTCCAGGAAGTCGGCGGGATGCGCGGAGTCCTTGTACAGGTAGGCGTAGTCCTCCTGCGCGGCCGCGGCCATCGCCGCCCCCCGCAGCTCCCGCCGCTTTGTCCGCGTTGCTCAGCGCAGCCCAGCCGCCCCGGCCCGCCCGCCCCGCCTGGCGCGGCACTTACGCCCGTGCGGAGCGCGGCCGCGGCCAGGGGCGCTCGCAGCCCGCGGTGGCCGCGGGACCGCCCTTGGAAGAGCAGCTGCCGGCGGGAGCGGCGCTGCCGCAGCAGCAGCACCAGCTCCTATTTTGGTGTCCCGGCCGCCCCTACCCACCCTCCGCACCCCTCCGCACCCCTCCGCGAGGTCGCGGCCCCGGCGCCCCGCCCGGCCCTCTCCCGCCCGCTCGCCTCGGAAGGTCCGGCCCGAACCGCTGGCGCCGCCGCCGCCCCGGCGCTCCCACCCCGGGGCAGGGGTTAAAAGCTGTCCACGGCGGTGACAGACGGCCCGGCCGTATTAGGGATAGGAGCAGATGCCTGGGGAGCGTCACCAGCTCGGTGTCACTCAGCCACACAACAAAGCGAGGGGCCTCGGCTGCCGCTGACAGCGACCTGAATGAAGCCGCCTCTGGCGGAGGCGCCCCTCGCTCCCAGGAACGACACTGGGAAGGGCAGCAAGAGCCAGGGGCTCTTCCATTGCCTCAGCAGGAGCCGAAAGGAGGCGGCCAGAGCTCTCCCCATACACCCGAACCCGGCAGGGTGCAAAGGACAGTCACAAATTTTGCTGACAAACTCCAGCTAGAAGCAATCACTCAGGAAGAAGGCAATATTGGCTTTTTACAACTTCTGAAAATGTGCTTCACAATTTAAGAAGTTTTCCTTTTGTCCGCTAGCAAAACATTTTCTGCAGTGGACACTCTTATTTGAAACACAGCATCCTCTGGGTTCAAGCAGCTGTGGTTCTCCCTCATCTGCAGAAGAGTTTGGATCCTTTGGATCCAGCAGCCAGGCTCTGCTGGATTGAAGGGACTGGCAATGGTTTCTCATACCAAAAGGAGGTGGATATTTGTTATTGTGACAGCAATACTCGAAAGAAGAAATTAGGAGAGCTCCTGCTCTACACAGATGAAAAAGCATCATATTTTTCTTTCAATTACCAGTGCTACTTCCTCCACAATGCCCATGAGAAGCATGAACTAAAGGAATCCAAACAGGAACATGTATGTGGACATACCCCTCTGCCATTCTTCTTCCTGTACTAACCATGCAACAAGACTCAAACTTGCCCTTGGCCTTTACATAGTAACATGAGACAAAAATAAACTCATCCAAACAAACAAAAAAGAAACCACAAAACCAAAAAGCACGCCTTCACACATCTCTGCCTTCTGTTTCTTCAACCCCTCTTGACGCGTTGCTAGCCCAGAGAATTAAGTTTTGCAGGAATTAGCAGTAGCCCTGCTGTCTCTGATATGAGACTGTTCCTCAGCTACATTACTCCATTTCTTTCTCTGGAGCACTCCCTTGTAAGCCCTGAGTCTGTTTATACATCCCCATGTCAAGAGATTTGTTTTGCTGTGGTTTTGCATTTTCCATTTCATCAGCTTCCTATGGACAAGCAGGAACTTCTTCCAAGTCTTGGCCATCCTACTAGCACACAATACTAAGGCTAAGTACTCTCCATAGCAGCTGGTGTATGGTGGCAGACCTATCACCATATAGAGTTTCCCATACACACATGGCTTCCATTATGCATTTCTTTACATAACATTTTACCTAAGCCATCTCCTTCCCAGACAGCATATAGATTTAAACTGCCAGCAAGTCTGGAGGTCAGCAACACTTAGTACTGAACATACATCCCCTTCAAGGAGCTTCTCCCTTTCTCTTTTGGCTGGACTACCAGCTCAAACCACCTTCACCCTTTGGAAATACTCATCTTCCCTCCATGATAACCAAATGTGGAAAAATTTGGTAATTGCCATGCTTCAGAAAAGTCCTCTCTTCTCTTTTATTAAAGGAGGGGGGAGGGGGGGAACCCAAACAAGACCTGACTAATGGTCTGCCTACTGGAATTCAAAAATTTCTTCTGTCTCCAACATGCACTTTGTCTAGCAAATTAGGTCTACCCTCTACTTGAAGTGATTAGGTCATAATTGCTAATATTTCAAGTAGTCTACTTTGCTTAATTTGTTCTCAACTCCTGCTTCAGTACTTTGATCAAAACCACAAAAAAACCCTTTTTGAGCGTGAACAATAATTTCTCACCCAACATCTCACTCTCAAAGCAAACTGTGAGGGAGGTTCCTTAAGGCCAAAAGAACAATAATTAATGTAATTGGCAAAAAAAAGCTGAGTAATTATTGACATACTACTTTTTTTGGTTTTTTGGTTTTTTTTAAGTAAGCAGTATCTGAGGTCTGTGGACAAGCTGAAAGCAAGCTATCCCACAATTAAGTTCTAAAATCACAGAAGAGACCAGCACAGAACATGGAACATTCAGCAGTACATCTAGAATTAGAGAGACACACACCTGTCCTGGTTTCAGCTAGGATAGAGTTAATTTTCTTCTTAGTAGCTGGTTCAGTGCTGTATTTTGGATTTACAGTGGGAATCATGTTGACAGCACACTGATGTTTTGGATGTTGCTAAGTGGTGCTTACCCTAAGTCAAGGACTTTAAATTTAGTTTCCCATGCTCTGTCAGTGAGGAGCTGCACAAGGAACTGCAGGGAACACGGCCAGGACAGCTGACCCAAAGTGGCCACGGGGATATTCCATAGCATAGGATGTCACTCTCAGTACACAGACTGGGGGGAGTTGGC